>OY744606.1:15971575-16114075 GCA_963556255.1 Allolobophora icterica
TTTCGTAGTGGAAGACAGTGCAGTGTTTCTCTCATATTTTCTGAACAATGTTAATATTTTGGCCACAGCTCGGGATGATCATTCGAGCACGGACTGATGTTGGTGTAACGGTTGTAACCGAAACGTTGGCAGGTCTCTAAAGATGAAATTGCAGCAACAGATATGATTATGAATAACGAAAGGTCACTGTGGCGCATCTGATAAGAACAGGACCTGCAGATGGAATTCACGAGGTCAGCTACAAGTCCTCAACGTCCAGCTGGGAGCACATCCAGTTTCTCTTCTAGTCCATGCCACTTCCTCGATTCTTGTCGCGCAGATGCCATGGGTAATATAAAATAAATACAAAATCACGGAGGACTGCCATCTTCTTTTGATGCCATGGGCATTTAGATTAAGCCTATAACGGCGCCGTTGAAGACTTGAAGTCTAGGAATTTAGATGGCAAAACATTGAAAACAAAAGAGATTAGATGAATTCAGATAAGATCAGATCATGTAGGACGAAATCATACAGTGCCGGCCTTGGGATTTTTCGGGCCCCGCGTGCAGAGGGGCCTCCCAAGACACAAGTCAAATTGTTTTTCATTGCTAATCATTTTATTTTAGTAGATTGCTAACAAGTACAACAAGTCAAATTTAACTATACACGAGAATTCTGGGATATAGAGGAAGTTGACTTTTATTTTATTGACAAAAGAGAAGATTTAATCGAAACCATAATAATTATAATAATTAGGGTGTTTTGTTCATGTTAACTTTCAATGGCATTTTCGGGCCTCCATAAGTTGCAAGCCCCGTTCGCACGCCCCTAAGGCCGGCACTGAAATTATATCCGATGACATGGAATTATATGGGATCAGATTAGATGAGAAAACTCTACATGTTTTGCAACACAAACCAGTAAAGTGTCGTTGGCTGCTAAACCTATGTCGTTAGAGCCAACAGCCAAGAGGTCGTTGATCCCGCGAGAGTCAATCGACTGAAGCAACCATAGCGAAAGATCATCTTGTTCACTACAAAATGCCCATCGACAGACCGCGTGGCCATTGACCCAGTTGAAGATCACAACTATCCGACAAGGACAAGTCCTTGTCTGTTGCTTCCGTTGAAGGCCTTAATGATAATTAATTAACTATTCCACTCGGAGATTTACGCAATCACTCCGTATCGAGTATTACATTCACAGGAATTATTCCAGTCTTTAGAAGCGTGGGAATTCGAAATAATATATGCCTAACCGATTCCAAGGTTTTTAAATCATATATATATATATAATATATATATATATATATAAATTATATATAGTAGGATGCTATACCTATTATGTATATATATATATATATATATATATATATCGCATGATGCACACTACGGGGTCGAATTAAACAAAGGACAGATTCGCTGGCGATCGTTTGCCTGCATTCTGTTAACTTAATATAGGCTACGAAACAATAACTGGAAGACGTAATGAATTCATCTCATTAGGTACTTCCTCTGCTCGGGTCTATTAATAGGCGTTGGACCTGTTGGACATCTCACAGTTCGTTTTCAGTACGCAAAGGTACGGAGATAGGCTTATATAGGCAGATCAGGCGATTTCTATCGGAGTTCCGTCGGTTTGAGTTCTGCACAGAGTCCGGATTGACAACCGATCAAGAATTCCTTACTGGTAACTTTTCAGTCTCGATAGTAACTGAGTTATTGTTCGGTTCAAACAGTCACTTTTGTCTCGCTTCAGGAGATTCGTTTGTGAAGGAACAGTGAAGGAACATTTTCTTCAGTTGAATCACCATTTCCTATTCAGATCCAATCGAGGAGCTCTAGGCAACTCCATAAGCAAAAGAAAACTTCTGATCATGATAGCTGTTTAACAGGACGTTGCGTTACTAACCTGGAGACTCTTTCTACGAGCGAAACTTAGAACTGAGAAGGAAACGAGACACTGAAGCCGAGATGGGGCTTGGAAAGATGCCTTGGTACAAGCAGCTGTGGGCGATTAAGCTGTCCTTCGTTCTCGTTTTGACGCCTATCGTCTTCATCCCGATTCCCATTCTCTTTCCGTCCCCGGTGAGTTGTGTTGCAAGCTTCTAATCACACGACTTAGGTCTATCACATTCATTTTAGGTCGCTCATCATGCTATTCGATATTGCAAACAACGTTAATGTATATAGGCAAATTAGACCTATTTAGTGGTCTATGATTAGGCTTGTTTCATGCAAATCGCTTTCTTGTAGCCTATACCCCTTAATGCAATTAATAGACCTATGCATGCGCATACAATGTATTTAAAGGTTTTTTGTGATTCTAGTATCGTAGCTGAATCGCTTTGCTTGACAATATCTTAAGCAGCAATATAATTAGACAATATATAAAAGATAATAAGTAGAAATATAATCAATTTCATTTTATTTCTTGTGTATTTATAGACTGTACATTGATTGTATCAATGTTAATCTGAAATCGTAAATAAGTTGCTAATGGATGGAACTGTGTTGATTTGATGATAGGCCGGAAGATGCGCTTACGCCATATTGATAATGGCGTTCTACTGGATGACGGAAGTCATTCCAATGGCTGTGACAGCTCTACTTCCGGTCGTAATCATGCCTTGGCTGGGGATCATGAGCACGAAAGACATCAGTCAGAATTATCTCAAAGTATGTGCATCGCTGGTCCATCCATCCATCCATCCATCCATCCATCCATCCATCCACCCATCCATCCATCCATCCATCCACCCATCCATCCATCCATCCATCGGTCCGTCCGTCCGTCCGTCCGTCCATCCATCTATCCATCCATCCATCCGTCCATCTATTATTATTATTATTATTATTATTATTATTATTATTATTATTATTATTATTATTATTATTATTATTATTATTATTATTATTATTATTATTATTATTAAGGAACATTTATATAGCGCGCCTTCACGGCTGTCTAACTAACTAACTAAGTAACTAACTATATATCTATCTATCTATCTATCTATCTATCTATCTATCTATCTGTCTATCTATCTATCTATCTAGTCTATACGGTTCGGGTCGAGCTAGTTGCAGCGGTTTCGACTCAAAGAAGTCGAAGCTTATCTGTAAACTTCTATAGCGCCTTCACTGCATGAGGCACCAATCGACGTTCGCTTCAAAGTTAAACATCATTCCATACTCAAAAAACTCTGAACAGAACCAAGCGAAAAAATGAAGTAGCCTAGATGGCAAAATCATCGACCACAGAATTCAATAAAATGAGGTGTGGCGCATCACTTCGTGTGAGTTAACACGTTTTACGTATTTCGTTGATTTCTTCCTAACTTCTCCTAAGAGTGGATTTCTACAAACTTTATCATCGCTCTGAGTTATCCTTCGGAGGTCATCGGAGTAACTTTACAAAGTTGCGTCCCTGTCAACTTTTGATTGAATAAACGTATATTGAATTGAATTGAATTAGATATTACAATTAAAGGCCTACATTGAGTTAGTTGTCGGTGAGTTGTCTTTACGCGCCTGAATCTATTATTTTACCTCAATTTTATGTTAATAGCTGCAGTTCCTATTTACTCTGACGGTCCTACTATAAATTTCACGGGTTTCGCTCAAAGAACAATTGCTAAGATTCTATTTTGTACTGAAACAATTTACGTGATAGGACTTCTGTTTCAATCTGTCTGTTTAACTAGTCAGATAGCCAGTTACTTTGGTCAGTTCCTCATGCAATGCGCTTTGTACTATCATTTTGATGGTAGGATGCGAACATGTTGTTCCTTGGCGGTCTTGTCGTCGCTGTAGCCGTTGAGAAATGGAATCTCCACAAGAGAATCGCTCTTCGGGTCCTGATGCTGGTCGGCTCCAAACCTCGATGGTAGGAAACAGCAACAATAACAACAACAACAACAACAATAACAATAAAGCAACTCAAAAGCTATTGCAAGTCATTGCAGTTCAACAGAGCATTATTCGTTACGTTAATACCACACAAGCAATTGTATTGCAACAGCAAAACAATACAGTCTGTCCAACATTCAACTTTACGACAGTTGAATAATATTATGGAAATTATGTATATAAATACATATATATATAATTTCCGTTATATATATATCTTGCATTAACACTAACACACACTTACACTTGCATTTTCACTCACACTACCACTTGCGTTGACACATGCGCTTACACTTAGCGTGGCATTGTGTTCGATAGGTTGATGTTTGGGTTCATGGCAACGACTGCGTTCCTGTCGATGTGGATCAGTAACACAGCAACGACGGCCATGATGGTTCCTATCTCACACGCAGTCCTCACGGAACTCGGAAACCATCGACGCAAAACGAAGGCAGCCGCCAAGCAGCTCAAGAATGGCTATGACAACCGCGCATGCTCAGGTATTTACCCTCACCACTCCCTGGCCCTCAGAAACCCTCCGAAACCCTTCGTCAGGTCTACGTGCAGACTACGAAGAATACCTAAGTAGCTGCAGCCACTTTAAACGTTCTGCCTCAGTTGGTCACGTTCAAAGGTCAGGTTAAATTATCCTGATCATGATCATGAGCATGACTGTGTCCAGTCCTCGATGTTATCGTCACCACCACACGATCATTATCATCGTCATCAACTTCATCGTCATCGTTATCGTCACCAGCACCATCTTCGTCGTTGTCGTCGTCGCAGTCACCGTTATCATTTTTATTATCGTCATCGTTATCTTCATTATTTCCATCGTCATAATTTTCATCATTCATCATCATCATCATCATCATCATCATCATCATCATCATCATCATCATCATCATCATCAGCATCATCATCATCATCATCATCGTCATCGTCATCATCATCATCATCATCATCATCATCATCATCATCATCATCATCATCATCAATTTCGCTGCATGTGTGATTGTCGAACCGCCGTCTGTATACCTGTGAGTGACCTGCATATGTTGGTGTGTTTATGTTTTTCCACAGAAGCGATCAATATGGAGGATTCTGTGGGTGACAAAAACGACAGTAACTACGCGCAGCCGCAGTCGTTGACGACATACTTCACAGGAGATGAGGTCAAGACAACCGCCGACCACGAGAACCTCGAGGACAGCGTAGCCACTCCTCATCAACCGCCCCAACACCACCAAAACGCCCACGACAGCTCCCCCGACTCCCACAACCATCAAACCAAACCAACAGACAACAACATTGTCGCAAAGTAAATATAGTCGACCCTTTTATACTCACACTACCAGCTTCAAATGATGACAAAGATGACGATTACCATCTATCTAATAATAGCCTTAGCCTTATAAGCAACTCGTATAACGCTGGAGCCACCTCACCAGTAATATGAAAACGTGATTTATATGATTTATGTGCACTTGGTCAAAGAGAGGATAAGGAGTTCGCACATGTATACGTCTGTACGCAACAGAATTTCAGAAGCAGACTTAGGTTGAGTACATATTTACTGGTGGGCTGAGTTTACATGTAGATGCTTGGTCGGTGGACCATTTAGTACAGAGAGCTGCGTGCACAGAGTTCAGCAACATACTTCAATGCACATCAGTATACTAGGGCCTACTGTGTTACTGATTTTTTTGCTGAGTCGAGCTGACACTGGCCAAGTGGGCGCATATATAGTTCATGCAGCATACAATAGAGACACGAGTCCAGAATAACAGTAGGGGCCTACATCCACAGAGATACATTGGACTGGGCCTAAAAATCTGGACAGATTCTGGCGAATACTTTCGTGGCCCATAGCTATAGCAGGGGGCGACAGATGACCTTCAGTGGAAGGATCTTTCCAGACTACCTGGCAGATGCCTTGCGCAGGATAATAATTGAAAATGAAAATGTACGCGTTTTTATAGCGACCATGTGACCTCGACCTTGCTCATTTTTCAAGCTACTTATAATAATTTTTACTATGATAATAAAAATTTAAGTAATATTAATTTGACAATTCCGATTATGACAACAAAATAACGAGTTCCGTTGTTCTTGTGATGTGCAGGAAGGTTGCAGAGGTAGCAGAGGAAGAGATGGATGACGATGACAGATGGTTCGATACGGTTGGTAAGGGGATGCGGCTGAGTATCGCTTATGCAGCCAACATCGGCGGAACAGCAACGCTGACGGGCACTGGACCTAATCTCGTTCTCAAAGGACAGCTCGATTTGTAAGCCGATCAAATCAATTCTCAACGATCACAATATAATAGGCCTATAATATAATAAATATGTATAATATATTTAAATATAATATATTTAACTACAATATATTTAATAATTTAAATATAATATAACATAATATAATTAAATATAATATATTTAAATATATTATAATATAATAAATATAATATATATTATATATTATTGTGGGGCGTGGTAGCTCAGTGGTAAGTCCAGCGCCTTGTGACCGGAGAGTTGCAGGTTCGGATCCCACTCTAGCCGCTGCGTACGGACCTTGGGCAGGTCCTTCTCTCGCAATTGCTCGTGGCGCTTCGGCGTGAAAATTCCGGCACAGTATCAAATGCTGTAGTCGGGAGCGCCTCTGAGTAGTAGTTGACTTCGAGAGGCGCTATAGAAATCTCCGGAATAAATAATATAATAGATGTAATATAATATAATAAATATAATATAATATTACACTCCAGCAGTTAATTGTTTGCCCTATGTAGGCCTACTAAGAAGATATTGAACAAATTAATTAATCAGATATAGCATTATAGCCGCGCATTTGAATTTAATCTGTGATATCGTTTCAGAATCTATGGCCCTGACACCGGAATTAACTTCAGCTCGTGGTTCGTCTTCGCTTTTCCCAACATGATGATCTCGTTACTGCTGGCCTGGCTCTGGCTGATGCTCATCTACCTCGGACCAAAGTAAGTCAGTCGAATTCTACAACTACAGTATTGTCTGTTTATGATAGCAATAAGCCAATTATAGTAACCCGATTTTACAGGTTTTTTTCTAGGCATCCTGAGACACCTTGCATCTAAGCCATATTACAGTGAATAAGAAGAAGAGGACGAGCAGTTCCCAGAGCTAGCTCCGAGGTGCAGCCACGAATACGACTTTCTTCTTCTTAGTCTCGGAATATTGGACACCGTTTCCGATTGTTTAGAGCGCTCGCCTTATAACGCAGAGTGTACGGGCCCTGAAACGGTTACCGTGTAGGGACCTTGAGCAGGGCCTTCACTCACAGTTGCTTAGCGCCATCGATTGATGCTTGGTCATTAGATAGTAACGCTTAATAAACGCGTAACAATAATATGAAGGCGGCTATAGCCAGGGCTGTAGTCGAGGGTATACGCGGGTATACAGCGTATACTCACCTCTAGAGACTGTATACTCACCTCTCAAAATATTTATTATATTAAAATACTGTAGTGTATACTCACAAAATACTGTAGCGTATACTCACCTCTAATTTGTTTCGGAAAACCAACCGTTAGCGTGTACTCACCTCTAATTTTACCACTACAGCCCTGGGTATAGCTCGCCCTCTTCCTCGCTGCCTGGTATACTCACTCGCAGATATGGCAAGCGCGCTCAATGTAGCCGAGTTTGTTAGGGGTCCCAGTAGAGACGAAATCACGAAACAGATTCCAGCCTTAGCAGGATTTGACCACCGACCTTCATGATTGACAGGTAGATTGACAGTACTGTTGATGCTGTAAAGAAGTGTGTAACAAACTGGCCCAGTTAGCTACATCGGTAAGAGCGTTGGCTGCGCGTCTCTTAAAGAGCATGCGGACCGCGGTTCGCTTCCCGAAGGTGGCTTATTTCAGAGATTTAAATCTAGGGCTAGCACGGTCTCAACACGGGGACTTGAAATGGCGTGGCACCCACTCAAACGGGCAGCGTTGGTGAAGGATCTCACCCGATCAATTCATTGAAAAATGAGCATGGTCGAGGCCATATACGGTCGCTATAGAAAATCGCGTACATTTACATTTACAAATACAGGAATACAGCACAATATAATGCAACTACAGTAGTCGTGTAAAAAATATCCAATAATAATAGGCCTACATTGGCAAGTGTATACATACAAACATACCGGAAGTAGATATAGGCTACAATACGTCGAGGAGAGCACAAAACAGATTTGCTATGGCGGCGCGTAGCAAATTCAGTATTACAATGCAATACAACTTGCATCTGATAATAACTCTTTACAATATTGAAACAGGGCAATAGAGAACATTATGAACCATAAGCATTGATCAATTGCACACCCAACGTCGCCATCTTTATGCATCGCTATAAAATGAAAGTACTTCTGAGTCTTCTGACGATCTTCGCCCTATTCCTAGATTAGAATTTAAACAGCAATTAATAATCTTTTAATAGTTTATTAATATCTGAACTATGATGCAACAGAGAGATCTACAATTTCTGCCGTCGTCGGAAAAAAGGCGAAGAGGAAGAGGATTCGGCCACTGAGGTCATCACCAGAGAATACCAGAAACTCGGCAAAATGAGGTATCTGCATAGACTGTTTTATCTTATACTGCATACGACCTTTTTAGGTGTTTCTTCAAAATTTGGTGGGGGAACTGTATGGTGTGTCCCCCCACTCTTAAAGGCGGGAGTCTTGAGCCGCCCAGGGTTTCTTGTGCGGAAACACTGATTAAGGTTTCCTGTTGATTTTTTTTAGTTTCGCCGAAGCAGCTGTTCTAACTCACTTCATCGTTCTGGCTCTACTCTGGCTGACGAGAGACCCCGAGATCGTTCCAGGCTGGGGAACATTCCTCAAACCAAGAAAGTAAGATCTCCACTTCCCCGTATGTAAGCATACTATTTAATAGGTATCACCTGCATCTAGCGGCTCTAGCCTACGCTTAGGCAACTCTTGCATCTACGCTGAATATAGGCTCATCTTTTTATAACCTTTTCCGACTAGTATACTCTGTCTTCCACCCGCTTCTTTGAGAGCATAGTTTTGGCGACAGGGTCGAGTGGTTAGACCGCTCGCCTCGTAACGCGGGAAGTGGGGATTCGATTCTCACCCGAGACGGTCCCTGTGTATGGACCTTAAGCCAGTCCTTCATTCACAATCAGCTTGGCGCCTCAGATGCAGGTTTAATGACTTAATTATGCGCATAATAAATGCTACATAAAATGATAATAATATATAACTGTACATAGAAATTTATATATAGCGCCGGCTGGTAAGCCTAACCACGCTGGCCTAACTATATATTATATACAATTAAGAGGAGAAATTTCATCAGTAAGCAAAACAATTGACAGGAAACGAGAAGAACTACCAGCGACAGGCCCACGCACACCCGTAGAGCCCAACCGACGGATTCCTATCTACAGTTTACAGATTGTTTGATTACTTTACGTTAGTCATATACGTCATCATGACGTCATGTATGACACTGCATTTAGGCTTCTTGTAAAGACCAAAAGCACTTCCCAGTGGAGAAAACATTGACTCCATTCAGGGGCTTCTTATGTGTACATAGTTGCAGCGTCGGCTTTTTCGGGTCTGTTGTATACACATGGTTATTACATTACAATACATGTCTTTGTGGCCTTTAGCTTTCACCTAAGTCCAGGGTTCGATTTCCGGCGTGGCTGATTCAACTGGATGACTGTGGAGCCATTGCTCTTAAGCCAGAAGATCGTTCCACCGTATGATCAGACTTTTGATGACACAGATCTAGTTAGCTTACGGTACTTGCCAATTATTAATAAATTAGGCCCCTACCCATAGGCGCAGACTCTGGAGGGGGCAGCAGGGGCACGTGCTCCCGAAATAACTGAGATGGACTGTACACCCAATGCAACAAGTGTAGAATGAATAAACAACCCCCGCCCCCCAATATTTTTGACAAGTTTACGCCAGTGCCCCTACCTGTCATAAGGCAAATGAATGGAAATGACGATGGGACAGCGGAAAGAGTTTTCAAAATACGGCCAGAGTGTATGATTTCTTCTTGTTATTATCTTGTCGCCCCTTTTCTCTTGCAGTTACGTGACGGACGCGTGCGTTGCTATAACGATATCCGTCCTTCTCTTCATGTGTCCTTCGAAATGGCCAAACTACCTTTGCTTCCGCCGAAAATCAGGTAAACCATCCACCATCCACTTCAATTCTTCATCTTTTACTAACATAAAATATTGTTCTTCTAAATTTTTTTGATTCGGCGGGTTTCCGTGTGTGTTCTTCGACAAGAGCCATGCAGTTCCGACTTCATGAAAGGTTCCTATATGGACTCAATGGTGGCAGGCTTTCCTATGGTTATAGACTAACGTTGGTGACGTTTGCCACTATACTTATGATAAGTCGATTGAAAATGGGAGATTGCTGAGTTTGATTTCAGGTGAATTTTCATGGGATTCATGACTTTCAGTTAAAGATTTTACTCTATGGGGTGCGCCGTAGAGTAATGGATAACACACTGGCGTGAAGAGCAGTAGGTACCACGATCGAATCCCGCAGACCCCGTAAGGTTAAGGTCATTGCCACGTTTCAGTGTACAGTTTCTACGACCGATAACCTTAATTTTCACGTCATATCTTGTGAGATCTGAGATGGTATTTCATCTGAGATGGTATTTCATCTGAGATGGTATTTCCATCGGACTGATTCCTCATTGTGGTTTACCTACTGACTGCACTTAGCGATCGACGAATGCTATAGATGTGGCGCACTGGCGCTATAGAAGTTCTAATACTGACGTCTTTGCAGTGTTGTATGTTGTTAATGGATGGATTGTTGTTGTTGTTGTTGTTGCATTGTTGTTCAGATGATGACGAGACATCTCCTCCTGGTCCGGCTCCTCCTATTCTCGACTGGCCGACGATTCACAAACAGATTCCATGGAATGTCATGCTGCTTCTCGGCGGTGGATTCGCCCTCGCAGACGCTTGCAAGGTACATACGCAGATACACAGACAGACACACACGCATATACAAGGACAGACCTACTCACAGATACACAGATACACAGAGGCACACAGACATTCGCACTTAAGAAAATGAACGTAAAGGCTTTAACTTGTTATTAGCCAATTTAGCCTAGTCGTTGTAGATCATCAATTCCGGTGAGAGCTTAGGTTTAGTGAGAGCTGAGGTTTGGTGAGAGCTGAGGCTTGATGAGAGCTGAGGTCTGGTGAAATCTGAGATCTGGTGAGATCTGAGGTTTGGTGATTGGTGAAAGCTGAGGTTTGGTGAAAGCTGAGGTTTGGTGAGAGCTAACGTTTGGTGAGAGCGAACGTCTGGTGAGAGCTGGGGCTCATTAATGCTAAGGAAAGCGATTAAATGCTGAAATTATATAAATACCTTTCGGCATACCCGGTACTCAGATTTAACAACTCTGCTACTGATGTTAAATTGTTTAGAGAAGGCCTATCAGTTATAGACCAGGCAAATTATATGATCACCAACAGCATAATTGGCCTTAAAACTATTCTGCGACAGCACCAGGCTTTTGTCAGATTCGTTCTTACCTTCTTGTTCTGAATGTAGTGCCTTTTAAGATCGTCTCATATTCCACTGTCTTGTAATTCACAGGTGTCTGGATTGTCTGCGATCATCGGCGACCTGTTCATCAGCTTCAAGGAATTTCCGAAGTGGATCCTCGTTCTGATTCTGAGCACCCTGACGGCCACATTCACCGAAGTGACGAGCAACGTAGCCACGGCAACCATCTTCCTTCCCATTCTCGCCGAGCTGGTCAGCTGCAGCACATCTCGCTTACTATAAGGACAATGATGAGAACTAGGATGAGGACGAGGATGAGGACAAGGATGAGAAATAAAGGGACAAGGATGAAGGCAGGGACAAGGACAAAGATGGGACAAGAATGAGGAAAATGATGAGGACGAGGATGAGAACGACGATGAGGCAGAAGGATGAAGATAAAGAAAGCGATGAGGTCAAAATGAGGACAAGGACGAAGATAAGGACGAGGACAAGGACATTTATTAGGATGACGATGACAATCATGTGTATGAGGACAAAGTCAAGTTTGATGAAGAGGATGAGGAAGACGGTGATGACGAGAATAGTTGTGGTGGTGGTATTAATGATGGTGGTGGTGGTGTTGATGATGATGATGATGATGATGATGATGACGACGATGATGACGATGGTGGTGGTGGTGGTGGTGGTGGTGGTGGTGGTGGTGGTTGTGGTGGTAGTGGTAGTGGTATTGATTGCGGTGGTCGTGACGACCTCCATGCTGGTCTCTCTGGCAACTGGGCTCAGATCTCCACTGGATATCTCTGGACAGCGCCACTGACGCGACGCAGCTCTCGTGAATAAGCTGGTGCCCTGCGCTTAGGTTTCAAGTAGCGCTTTAGAAAATTCAAGTTTACAATTATGATCTATGGTATGATATGAACAGGCTTAGCACCTTAGAAGTGTCAGCCGAGAGTCTAAATTCGACTGTTTTCAATGCTTTGTGGATGAATGGATTTATGGTTGTCGTGATCTTGCGCAGGCCAAAAGTCTTCACATCAATCCACTCTACCTGATGCTACCAGTCACCATCTCCGCCTCCTTCGCCTTCATGCTTCCTGTGGCCACTCCGCCAAACGCCATCGTCTTCGCCTATGGAAACATGAAAATTCTAGATATGGTAGGTCGTCAAGTTAATGTGTAGTTTCTAATAAACCACAATACTTTTTAAAATTCTATTCCGACCCTGTCTTCTCTTCCTTGAGAATTATTTTAAAGTGGACACCTTTTCCATCCATGATAAGGCAGCTTGGTGTCTGCTATTCAGGGTTTCTACTGGTGCTATAGCAACCGAGCCATAGAGCTTATCACACTACTCTGGAACGTTCTCACTCTAAATTCCGCAAATTTTCGGTTCCTCCAACATTATTACCACTCACCCACTATCACCTGCCTCGAGCTCCTTTATTCTTCACTCCTCAGGCTTTCCACTCAAAACTCAAGTCTCACCTCTTCAAGATCTCCTACCCTGACTCATCTGATCCTCTGCATTTCAATTCTTGGACCTCCTTTTGACTACCTCTGGACAACCCCTCTGACTCGACGCAGCGCTTGTGAATAAGCTGGTGCCCTGCACCTATAGCTTTTAAATGGCGGTTTAGACATTTGGATTTTACGATTACGATTGCGATTACGATTACAACGATACACATTTAAAAAAATATAATTGTACATGTAACTGGAAATATTTTAAATAGATGCGTATAGCTCTGCTTTAATGCTGGAGCTCTTTGGTTAGGCTTTACGGTTACACAACTTACCCTGGATTACATTACCAAATTTATAGGCTTATAGTTTGTGCTGATTGTTTCTTTACAGATGAAAGCGGGCATTGTGATGAACACGCTCTGTCTTCTGGTTCTACAGCTCGCCATCAACACCTGGGGATACTCCTATTTCAACCTGCACGAATTCCCCGCCTGGGCCGGAAACTTGACATTGGACGCTTTAGCCAACGCCACTTCCATCGATATGTAACAAAGCCCACGTCGAATGCCTACATACTTATGTACAGCAATATAATCCTACGCATACGTTGTAGTTTTGGCAATCCACTTTCTTGGTGTATAGACAAGGGCGGCGATCCTGGGGGTCGAGGGGGACAAAACCCCCACCTTTAACAGTGGGGGGGACACGTTATACAGTTGTCCTCCAGATTTTGAAGAAACACCAAAAAGGTCCCAAAAAATGTTCACCTCTTTTTTGACCAGATCAGTTCAAAAGTGTCCCGTTTCCCCCACCCCACCTGTCAAGCTAGCCGCCACTGTCTATAGAGATTGGTGGTCGGATCAAACTCGCCTTGTACATAGTCTACATGTACTGAGTCTGAGAGATAGCGTGGTATATAAACATAGGGGGTTTGTGTGATGTGGGTCGAAGACCTCGGTGAAGTAATATTCAGGGGTCTCGATCTTCATAACTCTCCGTTTTCTTGAACACTGTAATGCGATGCTTAAACTTTGATTTTATCAATCTTACTTGTGATTACTGCAGATGAATGTCTTTCATGTAGTTATAAGCCTACCCAGTGTATAGCTGCACCCACATAATTATGCATCGTCTCTTCACCAACGTCCTTATGTAAATTCTGTCGCAATGGGAATAAATCTTTCATCGGATGCGCAGACGTCTTTTCCAGTAACCAACAAAGTTCCGTCGAAGTCACAACGTCAAACCTAGAACTTCTTCGTCTAATGAATGGAGATAGCGCTTCGAAAAAGACTGGCGGTTTACTATATTCTGCCATACATTTCGCAATAAACTTCGTTATAAACTGCTAATTTTGTTCGTAAAGCTCTACTCGATGATTTTTTTGAACGCAAATGCTGCTGCGTGGACTATAATTAGGCTACTCTTTTGTGTCAACTCAAACACAATTAACAATGAAGTCTTTGATGTAAGCGCGAATAATAGCAAGAACAAGCCTAATGGCTGCTTGGTCTGGTGCATATTAAAATCCTCGTGGTTTTGTCATGGATGTTAAAGAATTGGCCAATTGTTACGGGAATGTTAAATAAGAAGTTTAAATTTAATTGTAAACCTCTTTCGATTCATAGCGTTCCGCATTTGTCACAGTCACTAGCCATGATTGTTACTTAAATGTAAAGCTGTAGAAATCTCGAGATTACGATTACTCAATGAAAGCATAAAAGGAAACAAACGTTAAGACAATAAAGCGACTTAATACAAATCCATTGTCTTGCGTTTTCTCTGATTCATTTTATAGGCGGTGACCGAGCGGTTCAAACGCTTCTTGATGACTCTGCCACCGGGATTCGAATCCATGGCCATCAGATCGAAGCAATCCTCTTCGAAGATGTCCCCCTAAAATCCACTACAAAAGGCTCCACAAAAATTACTTATTACGGACCTTTGAGCTCTTCCCTTTGTCTGGTAGAAGTTGGTGATTAAAACACGTAGGCCTACAGGCTAAACTGAAAAAAAACTGTTCCAACTGTAGATTGGCGCACGAATAGGCCCCTATATCCGCATTGGACACAATCCCCTCGCTTTATCTGCATTTTGATGTCCCCTCTCTTGACGTCCCTCATTTCGCACGTCCTTAATGGGTGACCATAGAGCCAAAATTTACCAGACTTATCCCTAAGGCCATTGCATCAATGTTTAGAATCCGATGTGGGTCTGAAGTGGGTCTATCGATTGATATCAACCCCAACTTTGTGTTGCACTAGCCACTGGCTGCAGATCCAGGTGCTAGAAGGGGATAATTTTACCTTTTACCCCTTTTGAAATTGACTGGCAAAAATTCCCTTTAAAAGCGCGTAGGCTATAACTTGTCATTGACGAGAGGAAGCTGCGAGTTTAATTAAACCAAGTCGAACATTTCGATCAAGATGGGAGATCTTGATTATCTTACAGTTGATCATTCCTTCTAAATCTCCGATAACATGCTCCATTATTGCTCTCTAATCTTAGGGTCAGGGACGTCATTTCAGCTTTTTCCAGAGGAGGAAAGAAGTGAAATTGTTTTTTCATCATATGGGGGACAACAGTACACTGCCTCTCCCACTGTTAAAGGTGGGGTTCTTGTCCCCCTCGACCCATCGGGATCGCTGCCCATGTTTGTACTTAGTCTACATGTGCAAAACTGTAAGCCTGTGGTGCAAATGAGTCTTTTTCCGTTTTTACTCCTTTCTTCTTCCTCATTTTCTTTTTGACATCTTTTTTCCTCTTTTTAAAAAAAATTGGGGGAATGCCCCTTGCCCCTCCAAATGACGTCCCTGCTTAGGGTTGATCATTATAATTCTTTAGTCTTCGTTAACATGGTCCATTGCTCTCATCACTGAAGTTTGCTGACCGATTGATGGTATACATCGTGTGTTCATGTTCTTCTGTCGACCGTATACACGGCCTCAACCCTGTTCATTTCTGCTCATTTGTCAAGGAACTGATCGGGCGAGATCCATCGAATCCTCACCGTTGCCCCTGAAAGGGTGCCACGTCATGCACTTAAGATCCCCGTATACGGACCGTGCTAGACCGAGAATCAAATCTCTGAATAAGCCATCATCATGGCGTTTCGGCACGGCAACCACGGCATAACAGCGACTTATCCAACTCCAAACCGGTGTACGCACGTCACTCCTTCTATTTTCCAGAATACGCACTCCAGAGAATTAGGACGCTTATTGTCAGCCATTCAACTGAACTGCTACAGAAATGTAAAGAAGACTGAAGCAATCAGTGAAGCCTCGACAATGGCTAGCGACCATTTTCCCCTCTTAGCATAATATTGGCAGCAAAGTTTGGCTCTTGCGTCCACAGCTAGATCAGTAAAACGTCTGGTTGTCATCTAAAATGATTATCTGGTTTGCAGTCCATGCGACTACTACAGTTGAAGCGAATCGGGGAAAGCCTTCCCTTTTCACATTTCTTCCCATGCGAAGGTAAAAATTAGTACACGTATATATTAGTATTAGTGTATTTTTAGACAGACCTATGTAGCATAACATGCTTAATACCTTTGTGACAATTTCTAAACCGTGTCATACTTTACGTTTTCTATTATATAGCACTGTCATTTATCATTTATGAGTTTTTTTATTTTTCTAAACGTCGTTACACACATATAGGTCCCCTAATTATTGTATCGATGGTTACACATAACACCACGTAATCAAGCATTACGTTAAGAAACGTCCAATCACCAGGAAAATATGTTTGGCAACTGGACTTGTAGTCGAATGGATAGAGCTCCCTGCCCGTTTCTCGGAAAGTACGGGTTCGACCGTCCACTCAGGCGGTCACTGTGTAAGAGACCGTGATCAAGTCTTTCGTCAAGCCAACGGCGAAGACGAAACAAATTAAACACAACAAGAACAGTTTACAGCATACTTCTACAGTCTAGAACTCTAGAATCTAGATGGACACGGGCGTAACAATGGTCTAAAAAGTAGGGGGTACTAATTTCTTACACATACACAAAGCAAGGCTGTGATCTTTGGGAAGGCTTGATAATAAAATATTGATTGGCATTGTTTAAAAAGTGGGGGTACAGTATCCCTCAGTCAAAAAAGTGGGGGTGCGGGTACCCCTCGTACCCCCACAAATTACGCCTATGAATATGGCTACACTCCCAAATACGGGCCTCTTCGCGTCACTCCTTTCGTCTACATGTACGTTCCGAAATCAATGTTAGGATAATCACTTCAACAGTCAACGATCCTAAACGCTCCTAAGGTTATTCATTAAGGCATTGGAAGAGAAAGAGCCGACCAACTGCGAAATACATGTATGCAGATAGTGGGATTATGGCCAACGGGGACGGTCTGCAGACTGCATCTAACTTTAGTACATGTCTGTAGGCCCAGTACATACAATTTCTCGTTGTAGTCAAACAGAAATTATTTCAGCTACCCTACAGCTGGTTCCTTCAGTTCAACAGCAGATTGTATTGGTCAGATCTAATTCGTTAGTCCCTTTGATGGCCATTGATAGGCAAGAACAAATGTACATATTTTTATATACGACCGTATGGCTTCGACATTGTTCATTTTTCAATGAATTGATCGGGGGGGGGGGGGGAATCCTTCGCCACCTGTGCCCGTTGGACTGGTTGCCACGCCAAGGCCTCTTTGACCGTGCTAGCCACAGATTTAAATCTCGGAGATAAGCCACAATCGGGAGGCTAACCGCACGAACTCTTAGAGACGCACCTAACGGTAGCCACACCACAAAGTACTCCAGTCTGCATCACATTTAGCCTTGCAAGAAAACCAGGGTAGCCTAATCCAGGCCTTACTACTCTGTGGATGGACGATCGCAGGGTAACACAAAAGGGTAACACAAAATGCGGACAAACGTGTCAACAGTAGGTATTTCAAGGAAGTCTTTTATCTATGTATGACCTTCTGTCCAACATCGGGTCGTCCATAAAGGACGTCCGCGAAGTATGACCCACTTTGGACCCCTCCCTCCCCTTGTCCGCATTTGACCTTACCCTCCCTCCCCATTTGCGGACGTCTGCACGCCTAAGCAAAGTTTTAATGTCACAATCATTATTTTTGCAATTATTCCACAGTTCCTGTGCATGTTTAGGAGACAGTTTGGGTTTCATATCACAGGATGTGCAGTAATAAAAGCCTCTTTAAAGTCGCAGTAAGGGTTATACCATGCACGAGGTTTTAGGCAATAACTTCACTGACATTTTCATCTTTCAGGGAAGGTTGAAACAAGGTGGTATTTAAAAACTATCAAATTAAAGTTTAGATGCGGACGTCCGCACTGGTCATAACCCCCTCCCTCCTCTGTCCGCAGTTTTATGACCCCTCCCTCCCCCTCATTGCGGACGTCCTTTATGGATGACCCCCATGCGGCCCGCAGGCAGATTTTAAATGGTTCACTTAAATTGTTGCTTTGAGTTCACTGTGGCTGCCCTTGGCTTCAAGAGTAATTTTTAAGTGGCCCAAGGTGTCAAAAAGGTTGGACAGTACTGCTCCAAAGGGGGCAAATCATTGTCTATCAACGATGTACAAGTATGAACTTCAAAGCTTATGGTAAATTTGTGAAAATTTTATGACGGGGAGTCAAATGCGGACAAAGGACGTGTCAAAAGTAGGTCACATTTTGCAGACGTCCTTTATGGATGACCCCTTACTTCTACGCATATTCCTTAGTGCATTACATGCTTGGTTTAACATGGTGATGTAGCATTTATAAATATTTCTTAAATCCTAACAAGTAACATTTTTATTTAGCTAGTGACGAACAAATCAGTATCTAAATAACCAGAAGATGCATTAACTTTAATTTTATCTTAACACTTTTAACAGATAGCCACAAATGAGATTTCAACCTAAACGCACGAGACAATTTAGGCAACATCAATGTTTTGTTCACAATGCTGTATTAACGAGAAATGGTCAATTATTCAACATGGTGCTATCCAGCAATGGAATAAAGCTCTTGTGGCTTTGTGCAAAGGGTCACAACAGAACCACAGTAATCTTGAAAATGCAAAGCCTGCTATCGAGTGTCTTGTAACATTTCTAACAGCATACAAAAGAAAATGTTGTCACAAATGAAAGGATGCTGCATTCCTTAAGCAACAGATTTTGAGACACGTCATTTACAGATCGTCTTCATCATCGGGAAGTGCGGTTTGTTGTGCAATCTGAAATGAAAAACAATCATCCTCAGAAAACGTCAGCAGCAAAGTTCCTTGACTTTTTTCAACAATTTAGAAATGCATCATCACCAGTAGTCTTGGCATATACAAGAGCTTAAACATTTAGCATTCTCTGCAGCTCCATACACAAGTAAATGATTTTGACTGCTCAGTTGACATTATTCAAAATTAGGTTAGTCAGCCACCGGATGAATGCGTTTAGAAGGCCAATTCCACAGTAACGCAAATCAAAAGCTAAAACTAAGGTCCAGTTTTAGGAAAAACCATTCAACAGAGTCCCTCTTGCTCAGGTCTCATTGGGCTGCCACTCCTTTTGGTCTGCCGCAGGGCTCTGTTCTCGGCCCAATGCTGTACATTTTGCACACTGCCGATATTTCAACTGCCCTGGGCTCCTATGGTGCTTTGAGTGGGCTCTCTGCCGATAGGCTTATCTGCAATTGTCCAGCATCTAATTCTCTGACTGCAGTAGCCTGATTTGCAGGGGGTACGAAGGCGCTTGGCAACTGGACGTCATCCAATCGTCTGCACCTCAACACATCCATTTGCAATTTATATGGCTGGGTAATGGGCTTCAACTGAAAAAACGGATCACGCTAAATCTGCCGAAGTCCTGTCTCCTCAACATCTATCTGCAATCTTGGGGTCGTTCTTAATCAGGAACTTACCTTCTGAACACATAAATCTTTTATGCTGTGCTTGTTTTTTCAGATGCAGGTCATTTCCCATTCACTTTCACCCAATGCCACACTTGTCCTTGTTTATGCATTTGTTTGTAGTAGGATCAACTACTGCAATGCCATCTATGTTGGCCTATCCTACGGGCACATTGTGCAGGTTGATGCAGCCGCTACGCTTGTTGGTAGTATATCAAAATTTGACCATGTCGCCCATTATATGTTATGTGCTCCACTGGCTTCCTGTTTCCCAGCGCATTTAATTTAGGATTTCAGTCTGGGTCTGGCAGTGCCCGTTAGCAAACGCTCCTGCCTACTTGCAGGTTCTTTGCCAAGTCTACTTTTACGAAATACCAATTAAGCTTAAATTAAATATCAATAAGTTCATTCAGAAAAAAATCAAAACCGTAAGACACAACATAATTAAGATAACAAGAAAAAGAAAGTCTGGCTAAACACTTCATATTGTGCAGAACAGAAATATTAATGTTTGAAAATGCTAATCTGCTTGCTTACTGTGTGAAATTGCCCAGCAAATTTTGAAAGCTAGTGAATACCAATTTTAAGGCATTTCTCAACAGGAGAAAAATTAACGATATCTGAGGTTTCATATAAGTTTAGCAAACAAAACAAACACAAAATTTAAAAAAATTAAACTTGGACATAAGAGTTGCTTTAAACCTTAAACCAACGCAAACTGCTTATATTCATATAACAAAGTTTCCAACTAAAATCTATAGTAGAATTAACTTACTTCGAGTTCCTGTTCATATTTGTTGACCATGGTTGGATCCATTTCAACCTCTGGGGGTGCCAGGGCTGGCATGGCAACAAACTCCAAGTTCGGATCTCCGGTCAGCTTCCTTGCCAACCACAAGAATGGCTTCTCAAAGTTATAGTTACTTTTAGCACTGATGTCGTAGTACTGGAACAAGAAATCACAAAAACACTTCTCATTATATTTGCCACATCAAAAACACGACTTGACTGAACATGAAATTCGATAAACTATATCAACACGTCTTTCTTTATTTCAGTAGTAGTGCTTACCTTACATATTCATGAGAAAACATGGTGTCATTACTCATCTGTATAGCAAGTTTGATGGCAAGTGTACACAAGCTGATATGCTGTTGTCTATAATTAATGCTCTGTATTTTTTTATTTTGTATCGGTTGGTTGTTGTTTCTGCCTGTTTAGCGTAAGAAAGGTGTTCCTTACAAGTGCATCATACACTTCCTATATGCTTCAACAGGTTATTCGGTCACAGGGTTACTCTACTGTACGTAGCCTTTAATACACAAAACTGCCATATTTACATTCAACTGATGAAATACTTCATCTCTTCTAAATTTGTAGCACCAGTTATCTAATAACAATAACAAGGCATCACTCATTAGCAAGAAATTCAATAGCACTTTTGCAAGTTGAAGGCTTGCTCAAGGTTGGTGTAGAAGGACTAGATGTCTCGTGAGGCCTGGCATACTCCACCAAGTTCACAAGATCAGCGCTCCAGCCATACATAATTAATCAGCGCTGTTCTCAGCAACATTCTAAACTCTTATACAAGTCAGTTTGCCAATTGCTATGGAGTCCAATTCCAGTCATAGTCTGCATTCTAAAGCCAACACCACAGTGCCGACATTGCCATGTATTCAAGCACTCACTGGTTAGGACAAGTTTCTAAATCTCGAA
Organism: Allolobophora icterica; assembly: GCA_963556255.1. Taxonomy (NCBI): domain Eukaryota; kingdom Metazoa; phylum Annelida; class Clitellata; order Crassiclitellata; family Lumbricidae; genus Allolobophora; species Allolobophora icterica. The sequence continues at coordinate 15,993,085 of OY744606.1, forward strand.
TCCAATAACCACGTACCTGGAGGTTCTTCTTGCGATGGAAGACGATGGCCTTCGCCTTCACTTTACGATCTTTAACATCGACTTTGTTGCCACACAAAACGATTGGAATATTGTCACACACGCGAACCAGATCGCGATGCCAGTTTGGCACGTTTTTGTACGTGATACGAGCTGTGACGTCGAACATGATGATCGCACACTGACCTGTCATTACACAAAACACAACACAACTTAATAAGCACCTTCATATTGAAGTTCTAGTAATCAAACTCCTTTCAGTTAGATATGCATAATAGTGGCTAGCACGATGGACTGTCAATCCAGATAACAGTGGTTCAATCTTCTACTAGGAGACAAAGACGTTTCAAGAATTCAGCTCTCATCTGCACCACCTAGCAAATTCAGCTACAAAATGCATACACTGGGAAAATCGGATGGTTATGGAAAGGACTGGCAACTCACTTTCACATGTTGAGACTAAGAAAATGAGGTCACAAACACTTCATACCCATAGCTACTTCTAAGGGTTAGCTCCAATTGAAAACAAATCTTTTACGCACAAGAAAGAAGTATCATGTATCTGCTTCCACAACTGAGAATTAAATGATGGCGAGTTTACCCTGGATGTAATATCCGTCACGGAGTCCACCAAATTTCTCCTGGCCAGCAGTATCCCAGACGTTAAACCTAATTGGCCCTCGGTTGGTGTGAAAAACTAGAGGGTGAACTTCGACTCCCAGGGTTGCTACAAACAGACATATTATATTATATGCATTGCCCAGAATATCAAAATATTAAAAAAATCTACCAATATCAAAATTCATCTTGTTGTTAAAATACAAATTCTCTTATTATTTGACACTATTCTCTTACAACATCGTTCACACAGAAAACAAGCATAAGCCATTGTTTAGTTACTTTAGATAGTTATTGCAATGCCAAATAGCTTTTAGAAGAACGAACTGAAAAACTTTCTAGACAACCGATATCCTATAAACCGACAAGAAAATGATAGAGTCACTGTTTTCCATACCTATGTATTTCTTTTCAAATTCTCCTGTTAAATGGCGCTTAACAAAGGTCGTTTTCCCCGTGCCACCATCACCGACCAAGACGAGCTACACATAACATCAACAAGGTTAGTCAACATTTTGGCAAGAATAAACAACACTGATCTATAGTAAACAAATCGCTTCAATTATTTTACAGTCATCAACAGTATATTATACTGAAAAGCAATCTGTCATTTGGTATTTGCTGTTTTATCCACTTCACAAGCAAAATTAGTATGTACATAATAAAAAAATCATTGAGAAACAGTGGACTGAGATCCTTGTTCAAAGTGAAGTCATATAAAGAGGTTTCTTCAAGGTCAAGTTGTAATAAGTTAATTTTCTATAGCTGAACTAAATTTGGGAACAACGTCAGATTTTGTTACAATGAAATGCGTTGCAAGAAGTTTCAGATTAATTTCCAACTGAAGTTTATAGCATAGTTTTAAAGTAGTCTGACATTTTTTTGGTCAAAAAATCAATTGTGACATCAAATTGTGAATAACCAGAATTACTCTTAATGTGAATTTGGATACAAAGTTCTAACAAATTCGTGAATAAATCACATCAACATAAATATTGTCACATAAAAACCTTGAAGGATGGCATGTCTTCTGCTGGGGCAGCCATTATGTTTCTGATTTAGCTGCTTCCAAATTATGAAACTAAAATGACAAAGAATAATACATATTAATGCAAATCTTCACAACATGCATGTTTCCTACCTTCAATTTATTACAATTGTCATCGAGTGCAAATGTCAAACGACATTAAAAATTATCCCAACAAACATTTTTCTACAGGGGAATCACATAAATAAAGTTCTACAGTTTGTTGCAGCTCCTAAAATGATTGTCTGTATGTGTTGGACTATTTGTAAAGTTCATTTTAAGAACTTCACAAGGATGCTTAACATGCCAATCTAAAAGATCTCAAAAGGTTTTGCTTGAAAATGTTAATTGCCTGTCGCCTGTAACAAAATAGTGTTATATTAAGGGATTTATGTGATTCCCAAAAGTGAAGCTAAGTGTAAAAACCCGCTTCCCAGAAAATATTTCTGCCAAACATTTTTAATTCTGAAAACTGTACTGGTAGAACAACCCCCTGAATAGCCTATTCAAAATATTTGTACTTTAGTTTTGCACAAATTTAAATGACTGCACTTATCTGTTAAGAGTTCATGTAGCACAAGAAATTTTGTGGTCACAGCTAAGGACATTTTCTCAAACTTAAATTTTTGCATTAGAGAAACTTCATAATATGAAATTTAATGGTATGTGAAAATTTAATAACAAGTAATTTAATACACTATATATACAAAGAGAATTGACCGTAACAAATCTCAACATATTTTAATTCAACGAAGTATTTATACAAAACTATCAACTGATGAAAGGAAATTAAGGAATCTATAAAACGCTGAGAATTTAAGTAAGTGTTGCTTGAAGATTGGGATGCACAGAGAATCCCCAAAGTCACAATCCCAAAATAGAATGTCGGCCAGATATCCAAAATATATTTCCAAAGGTAAACAAAATTGTTTACACAAATCAAACCTTTCCAATATATTTTCGAACATGCTGTTCAGAATATTGGTCTAGTAATCCATCCTACTTTTCAGGATTCGAACACTTGGTATTAAAATTGTTTTCAGGAATTCGGTCAATCTTGCATTTTCACCACTTTCGGGAATCAGGTAGGACCCAAAGATTATTATGAACAATGACCCAGCTGTGGAGTGTGGATCACGCAAGCAACCACTTCACACCAAATGTAACACTGACAAGGCACTAGTCTCATAAAGCACTTAACAGTGGAAAAACACTTATGAAAAACTACTGAAAAGCAACTCCCGTTTGATTTGTTAACTTCTTCAGACAGGCAAATTAAAATAATCACCAATCTACTGTGGCGTTATAGTTCTAACTTGCAAATTAAAGCAGATTTATACACCCAAACAAGCTTGGTGCTGTTAGTCACTGCAGAATAATTCTTCACAACTTGCAAACAGATGCTACAACCCATAGACACGACACTGTATCTTAGACATGCTCAGTATTCATTCTGATTCAAATCATAACAGAAATGAGATTTCAAACAATTGTTTTCATTTCCCAATGTGCCTGGGCACTGCGTAACGATTATTGCACAATGACGCACATTTAGTAATCATCGTTTTACGCCTGAAATGGTGCGAGTAAACACAAGACGGAAAAGATAACGTCATCCGGCTTGATCCGGTTTAATCCAGTTCATTCCAATTTTCACGCACACCTTCCTTTAAAGGTAACTGGTGGGTATATAGCATGGCGAACCCCTTCTCAATTCCAAATCATGGATATGAACGTCGGTAGTTTGAAAATGGAACGTGACCGTTAGGGGGTGCACAAAGGAAAACTCCAACTAGCCTCTCAAATGACTCATTCATCTATCATCCCGTCATTTCATTCCAAAACAGTTTTACAGTATCTCAGATATTCAACAGAATGTTATTTCACATTGAAAAATATGCCACAAATGCCTGCTTTTAACAACGGAAAATACCAGTTACCCGCACGTTCATTCACCTAGTGTTCATAATGCGTAGTCAGCGCGTAATGGCGGGACTAGCACGTTAGGCAACGTTTCCCGAGAATCACCGAAAACCGTTCGACAAACATCATTAAAATAACTATTCCAGTCAAATCAAAATCGCACTGTAGAAGTCTCGACAACCTTTCACACGCCACTCACCCTAGTCAATCAATTTCAGCAGGAATTCGACAACCCACCTTCTCAACTTGAAGCTCTCCACTTAGAAACTGCCAAGGAAATGAAAGCTGAAATACTGTCAATCCCACAGTCCTCTCTCACCGGAAATGCTGCCATGGCGCGTAAATTGGACCAGCCCTGACCGATAACTATTCCAGATTTCTAGCGCTATTCAGACAAGTAAGCAAAATACTGTAATACGACTAGCAAACAAAAAGATACACTCAGTCTGTAGGACCACAGTATAAATAATTATTTATACTGTGGTAGGACTCAAATAAGTAGTTGTGCTGAATAATTTAAATGTAAGTCCAGCACATAATTGTAATCACTAAGATCCAGAAAAGCCATGCTTAATTATTTCGTCTTTCGACAACAAAATAATATTAGGGCCTACGCCTCTGGAGGAATAAATTTATGTGGGTATAGTATAATCGAATGAACAAAATATCATTTTTGCACTGCTACAGAATAAACAGATAATTCTGGATTGTTTTCGAAATAATCTAATCGTTTATAAATTAGTCCAAAGAATCATATAGGCCTAGGCCTTTGGCTAATTAATGTAGCCCTACTACATTTCAAAGGCAACTACCACATAAGTAAGTAGGCCTATGTAGACTCGTATTAATGCAAGACATTTGACAGATGGGTATAATTATAAATTGATTCCGAGTTATTTTTTTTATTATAGGCCTACTTCAAACCTTCGCTGGTTTAACCCATTCCCGCCTGAATTGTTTTTGAGTTAATTAATGAGTTAATTGATGGTACCTATGGTGGAACAACAATTATAGGCTAGCTAGTGCAACAAGGCTTACAGCAAAGCGTAGGGGCCTACTAAAATATATATATTTTCTGAAGCAGCAGACTTCTGGCTCTTTAACTTATATTTTATTGTGAACAAAACTTGATTTATATAGCATTTAGAGTGCCAACGTGCAAAACAGTCAACGTACGCTACACAAATGGACATCATCTAGCAATGCCGAGTCCAAAATACAATTAAGGTTCTGTAGCCTATCGGACTTCCTTCAAATCGTAAACCAGGCCTGCCCTAAACAACGTGGTAACCGGGATCTTCAAATCTCCGATGAATTCTTCGTCAGCAGAAAAATAAATTCGTCGTCAGAATCATTCATGCACTGATGCTATTTTAGGCGTTCTGTTTTGATACTGAGCGTTTGAAACTGAGCGTTTTGAAAACACGCGTTTTCAGTAGCATATAGGGCCTAGGCTATAGGCCTATGTAATATGGATGCGAGGCCTGTGTAATAACGAAAGACATTGAAGGAAGGACACTGCAGGCCTTTGAGAGAAAATGTTAGGCCTAGGCCTATAGGAAGATTGAGAATAGGATGGACACAAAAAGTCAGCACTGCAGAACTATATAGACGAATACATCTCAAAGAGAACATGATACAGAAGATAATTAAGAGGAAGCTGGAATTGTTTGGCCACATATGCAGAATGAGTATGGTAACGATAGGAAGATCAAGACATTACTGTTAGGCCTAGTGTTCGGAATGATGGCCTACAAACAAGAGAGGGCTAGGCCTACCCCATAAAGAATGGCTCGACGATATCATCGAATGGTGTGGAACATCGCTGCAGGAGCTGAGCCACATCGCACTGGACAGACCGACAGACTACTGTAACAGTGGAAAAACACAGCGAAAACGGCATCGGACACCTACGCGTTGAGCCCACTGTTGATGATGATGGCGATGATGATGTTTTGATACTATAAATTATTTCTAGTCTGTTTCAATGCCTCCCATATCGGATCCGGCGGGAATGGGTTTTGCAGTACTGTCTACAATACTGTGCTACAACTAAGCTTATAATACTGCCAGTCTTCCGGGCCCCTAGGCAGACCAGTCACGGGCCCCTAGGCAGAGCAGTCGCGGGCCCCAAGGCAAAACAGTCACGGGCCCCTAGGCAGAGCAGTCACGGGCAGTGGCGGCGATCTTGTCTGAGAGGTGGGGGGGGGACAAAGTCGGCCACGATCTGGTCGACGCCCGTTTTTGGAAAATCTTGTCCCCCCAAAATTTTTCTGCCACTTTATCTCCGAAAAATTTCCATTTCATCTCCGAAAAAAGTTGATGACCTTTTTTAAGTCATTGACCACGTTTTACTACTTTTTCCCGTTCCCAACGTCTTCTTTCTCATCATTTTTGGGGGGACACTTCTCCTAAAAATTTCGATTTTTACCTCCTCTGCTCACAAACTCTCCGAAAACCCTCACGCGCAATTACATTTCTCCACCTTTTTTGGTGTTTCTTCAAAAGGTGGGGCCCGGGGAACAAATGCATGGAGTGTCCCCCCACCTTTAAAGGTGGGGGGACATGTCCCCCCGTCCCCCCTAGATCGCCGCCCATGGTCACGGGCCTCGAAACTATCTTTAGGCTTTATCTAAATATAATATCGTACGGTCGTACGAAAAAAAAATTGAAACAAAAGTGCGGGTACGACCGTTAGCCTACCGTACGATATTATATTTATATATACACCTATGATTCTATTCAGATGCTTATAGTTTAAGCTGATTGTAGTTTAGCGTCAGATAATATATTGATTTAAAAAGGCATAAATCATAAACTTTGTATAACTGATTATAATATTTTTTCATAAGTTGATTGCGGGTCGGGCCCGGGCCCCTAAAAGATCCCCGGGCCCCTGGGCATTTGCCCCCTCTGCCCCCCTCTCGGCGGGCCCCTTGTTGTCAAGACCTTAAACCTCAAGACCAAGACCAAGGCTAAGACTTTCAACCTCAAGACCAAGACCAATACTTTGAACCTCAAGACCAAGACCAAGACTTTAAAGTCTCAAGACCAAGACCAAGACTTTGAACCTCAAGACCAAGACCCCAAAAACCACATTCAGGCCAAGACTTCTTTTCCTTACAAAAAATTGTCGCTATTTTAATGAAAACGTCTTTTATTTTATTCAAGCAAATTAACTTTAAATGCAGACTGTAGAGAATTCAGAATTCGTATTTACAGAAGTCCTTCAGAATTTTCTGACCAAGATGTGCCTTGTGTGGCTTCATAAAAATTCCGCCATGTGAAAAAATACGTTCTACAGGTGCTGAAGTCGCTGACACACACAGAGTAGCTTTTCAAGCACTGGATTTAAATGTAGAAATCGTGAGCCTTTTTGAAATACTCCCATGGTTTATCAGACCGTCTGGCTCAGAAAGTCTTGGCAGGGCTTCCAGATACAGCATAACTTAGCTGTTGCTGTTGATGGGTTTTCCTGACCAACAGGACTTGTATCCGTCCGCAGGTATTTGTCGTAGGCTATGATGTAAACAGGCTTGATAAATATTATTTTTAAATTTTTCAGTTTTGTTAAATGACTGTTCATATTGACAGCGTGTCTTGGTCTTGCGAGACCAAGACCAAGACTTTGAACCTCAAGACCACGACTTTCAAAACGAACTAGAGTGCACTCAAGACCAAGACCTTGGTCTCGAGGACAAGTCTGCCTACTGCCGACTACAATTAGTTTTTTTGTCAGTAACACAGTCAGAATCTTCTAAATTCCGAAAGGCGTTTCTAACAAAACTATCAATAGGATTTGGATGATTTTGAACAATATAGGGCCTAAAGTCAGTCCATTTATAGGTATGGCAGGGTGACCGATTGCATAGAGCGCTCAGCATGTAATGCGTAGGGTACGGGTTTGCGCCTCGCCCAAGGGAGTTACTGTGTATAGGGACATTGAGCAGTCCATCGCTCACAATTATTGCTCTGAACCTTTGATGTTTTCTCATGTGGATATCTGAACTTTGGAAGGAGGGCAATATAAAAAAAACAGTTGAATTTTATTGTGCAAATCTGCTGACTTCACTTGTACCCGGCACATCTGAAGTTGGCCGCGAAGAGCAGTGCAGAACTTTTATAAAATCAGTAGGGCTCAGGGCCTAGATTCCTTGGTGGTATGCGGCCCATGTCTTCTGCGGCCATCTCTTTGGCCTATATAACAGCAAACAAAACAGTCGATTCTTCCGTTTTTAGAAAAGACTCTTCCAAATGCCATAAACCCAAAAAGACTGAACTTCCAAGGAATGTTATCTCGACTCTGTGATCGCGGAATAATGCACACGTGGGCATCCTATTGATTTGTACCACTGTGCTGACTTTTTTTATTGACTGACCATGATCAACCTGACAAAATTGCTCAGTAATTTAAACTGACAAAATTATACATCGTTGTTGGAATTATCACCACAATTTTCACAACCAGCTCATACAAGACCTGTTTGCAGAAGTTCTTAATGGGCGATATAATTTTCACCTTAGACCTCGAGTTGTGCTTTTTTGGCTTTTTTAGTAGCACGTGCCTCGGCCAGAGATTGGCTTTCTGGTGTTGGTCTCTGCCTGAATATTGGTAGAGTAGAATTGAAAGAAATGGCTTAGCTGTGATGTTGTTTTGAATATTGTCATTGATCACAGTGTCTTATTTAGAGTGATGGCTAGGATGTCAAAGTCACTTTCCAGGATGTTCTTGCCACCTCTTCTTTTTTATATTCCATGACAGGGACTGTCAACTCCTTACTCTAGGCATCTTACGTATATATACTGAATGAGAAGCCCAACAACTAACTGATCGCCTTGTTTGCTTTTTCAGGACAGCATTCCTCTTTTAATACAAGTTCATTATTTGAGATTACATGTCAAAGAACATCAGTAAGTTCACAAAGAACATCAGAACAATGTTGCAGTTCTTAATTTCACAAATCTGTCCACTGTTCTGCAAGTGACCATGATCATGAATTAAAAATTTTTAAACAGGACCGTAAGAAACACAATGACAAAGACACTAGACAACAATACAACATAATATACCCAATAGTCTGTCAAAAAGAATTAATGGAAATAATAGCAGATTTTTCTTAAAACGTGACAAGCAGCCAAAAATCAATTGACTGGCCGAGTCCTACATCTACATGTATTCTCAGCACCAACAACACACTACTATAAAAGACGTAACTAGTTCACTAATACACCCAAAGCTCCTTATAACACGCTTCACTGAAACACGAAATCTGATATAACACTGTCTGGTGCATGGATCCAAACAAGAAACGACCTCATCATAGTACAACTTCATTGTAAGGAAGTTTTTGATATGGCCCCAAAGACAATGTTACAAGCAGTTTCTGGTGTGTGTACAAAGGTCGATCTATGTCGTTCATCAAGTTCAAAGGTCAACGGCTCGAAGTTCAGACGAAGTCATGACGTCAGGAGCTGAAAGCTTAAGTTTGCCTTTGATGTTTGACTGAAAGGCATCCTGTAGGAAATCACAACGAAGAAGAAAAGACGTTAAATTTAGAATTTTAGATAAATATGACTGATGGACACAATCTGCAGGTACAGAACATGCACAACTGAACAGGAGTTTATGACAATTATGATGATGCCAGATTAGTGACGATAATGACACTGTCACACTTCCTAAAGTCCAAGCTGCCAGAGAAATGTTTCCACAGAGGGTAAACCTACGAGTGTAACCATCATTATAGACTACCCGTTCCATAGATTTTGGCTTCAAATTTTGTCACCTCTATTATTCAAAAGTTGAATAACTACTAGGAAGTGCTGATAATGATTGCTAATACACAATCGCATCCACACCACCCACTGCTGAACTGTGCTTTAGTCAAGGATAAGGTAACATAAAAACTAATTTCTTACACACCTCTAAAAAATTTGTCCTTGGCAACACAGTCCTGGGGTCTAAGGTTGTCTCAGCTGAAGCACAAACTGCAACCCAACAGCCAAACCGTCGCATGACTTACCAAGCGTCGAATCCTTGATGCAGAGGTGAAAACCAAATGGAATTCCATTCATTCGGTTCCAGCCAACCAGTCAAATAACCAAAACATCAAATGAATTAAATTACTTGATAGAAATATGGCTTACATGCTTGTTATAGAGTTTAGTCATTTCCTGACGCAGTTTTTCCAGGATGGCTTTGTTCGGATGAGCCATTGTCTGGAGCTTTGTAACGCTGTACTCCTCCTCCTAAAAGAGAACATCTGATGCAAATTAAAGTCCATTCCAACTTTACAAAATTATCAGATAAAAAAAGTCATATTAAGTATAGTAGTCTAAATGCTAAGGCCACCTTTGATTGGTTTATCCCGTATTCGCAGCTTCCTTTTTTATACACATAATTTTCTGGAAAAGGATTGAGACACTGATGTATTATTGTCAATTGATGCTCTTGTAAATAAGTATATCTATATAAATAAAGCGAGAATTCTGTCTGTCTGTCTGTCTGTTTGACCGGGATTAACTTCTACAATTTTGCACCTTTTCACTCGAAACCTTCACTACTGTGATGGCCTCGGCATCGGACACCCAGTGGAGGGGTTCGCGTACCCCCTTTTCACCGCTAACATGGTGAAAATCCCCCAAAACTCTACCCAACCGACCGTCCCTGACGCCGCAGCTCGCCGCTTCCACTGCAAAGCGGTTCTATTTATGGCGCCGGTATTCCCCAACGTCATTAATAATGCGCATAACGCCCCAGCTCGCCTCTTCCACTGCCAAGCGCGGGTATTCCCCAACGTCATTAATAATCCGCATAACGACGTTGTTTACTTTCGCACAAAATTTAATTACGATCGATTCGAACTATATTCATCGTTTTACACCAAAATTGTATGTTCAAAGACTCTGCTTTACTAAGGGCAGTGACGGCTAGATTTCTGGCGTTTTCTTTAACCCGCCAACTCCGGGTTCACCCTCTTCGACTGCGAAGCAGTCAGTCCACGGGAGACTGCGAAGCAGTCGTCGCCACAGGGCGACTGCGAAGCAGTCAGTCCACGCCTAGACTGCGAAGCAGTCTCCCCCACAGGTCGCCTAAATTTCTTCCTTATTCGCTACACGGATTTAAACTTATACCTAAATTTGTTGCTTATTCGCTACAGGGATTGAAACTTATAACCCCGGGCAACGCCGGGTAAACCAGCTAGTATATATATATATATGTTGAACGCTATGTATATATATATATATACGGATGCATGTTTGTTTATTTACTTTACAAGATCTATTTAACCGACATTGTTCACCAGAGTGCTGTTTGGCAACTGGTTTAATAAAGAATATACTTGTACATACAACTGATACATTTGTACACAAGGTAATGCAAGGTACAGTAACTGCTCTTAATAGGACCAATAATTGACAATAAATAAAAAACAGTAATAAGGTGTTAATAACCTTTCATATTACCCCGCTGTTCACATATTAATAGTAGTTCTCATGACTCCTGGGGTTGAACAAAGTTTTGGTTTAACGGTTAACATGACAACATAATCATGACATGTTATTCTAAGGCTAAACAGATTGTGACATCTGTGCACTTGATGAATAATTAGCCAACGCACCCGTTTGTCTTTAATTTCGCTGGCTTTGGCATAGAGTCTGAGAAGCGAACCCCAGGTTCTTATGTGCGGGTGCATCATCTGAAGAATGGCTTGTGCTGCCTGCTGTTTACCTTCTCTTTTGTTTTTGCAGATCACCTGGAAAACAAACAAACATCAATCATAGCTCAATCAGCTTAGTATGAAGTTGTTTGGACTCTCCCAGAGGTCTCTGATAATTGACCTGAATTTGGTTTGATTTGGGAGTGCCATTGGTTGATGTATTGTACAGCAGACACCAGTGACAAAGAAGTTATCAGCTGATAATAATATCACGTACCTGGTACTTGTACAAGACATAAGCAATCTCCTTTCTGATAATGGTGTTTCATTGTATCTTACAGTGGATTAAACAGTGAAGTATTTTGTTTAACACTAAACTGATTAAATTTTAATCAGATAATAGCATAAACACTTAGAACAAAGTTCATTTGCACTGCCAGCAAGTGCAAATTAAATTGTGTCATTCAAAAGGTTCCTATACTTATGCTATGGTTCTCGAAAGCCAAACCTAAGAATGCCTGAACTAGTTCTCTCCACTTAGCATTTTTATGTGCAGCATATTGAGAGGTCAAGATTACAAATCAAGAGCACTAACATTAGTATCAATAAGTTCTTATAGCAAGAGTTCAAATAATCAACCAAAGCACTAAAAAACTACCTTAGCCTCATGTCGTCCAACCCTCATGATGAACTCGCTTTTCTGATGCTTGACAGTATTGATTTCCATCTGGACTTGTGTGTCACCCATGCCATAGTTCCTGCAAACAATGCCATATTGAATAAGTTGTAACTCTCGAATCGATCCACAACTGATCTAAACTCCAGCCAGAAAAGCAATCTGCACGATTCCTTTATTGTGATGTGCATTTCAACTCTTGGCATATGCATACGGATTATAAACATTTAACAAAGTATTCACATGTATTAGCAAAACTTGCTAACATATTGTTTATACACAATATTTTGTTTAAAGGCTCTTCTCACAATCAGAAACTCTAGTTAGAACATAAATATTTGAACATCAAAGTTCAAGAATCCTAGCATAAAGCCACAAAGCTAGTGCACACAGATCACGAGATCAGATAGATTGACAACTGCAACACACCTCTTAAGACATTCTCCCAGGATTTGATATGGAGTTGGATGTCCAGCCTTATTACAAAGATCCACGACTCGAGGATCCTCAATTTTGATCTCGTCAAAATACTACAAATAACAGATCTATACTTTGGTTTTTCTGGAATAGAATATATCCAAAACAAAGCAATTTTCTTTACAATGACTCCAAACAACAATAAAGAAAAATTAAAGGAACTCTTGTTCAACCACAACAAACTTGTGAGATCATAACATATAAAATTATTCAAGCGATGCCAATTGGCCAATATGCAACAAAATGTTGCCAATCGTTAATCATTCTAAGAATAAATCCTTAACAAAAACTAGTTAAGAATGAACTCTACAAATATAACAGCTTCAAGCAGACAACTGCACAGACAACATAGCACAGATACAGCTTGAAAAAACAGCGATAATAAAATGTAAAGAAGACGCAAAGAGGCTCAGAAACAAAATTATCCACAGCAAACTAACCGAAAGGTCTTCAATCTGCTCATCAGTCTTAACCTTCCCAATTTCAGGAATCAGTATTTTTAGCGTAATACGTGCTGTACAAACAAATAAAAGACTCTGCATAAACAACACATATACAAAGTTCAGAAGATTTTCAGAGAATATAATGTATAATCTATTCCATCAATTCAATGTTTCACTCTAAATTTCTTTATGTTAAAGTTAAAATGCTGGCATTATCTTAATTTATTAACTTTGTAAATGAGCCAGCTGATGCCTTAGTGGGTCTATTTGATCCTTTTCAGCGGACTCACTGACCTGCATCAATGTTGTGTATAAGTTACAGTTAGAGTGCATCTGCTATACTTAGTTATACTTCTTATATGTAGGTGCTGGTGTGTGTGTGTGTGTGTCAATAAATGAGTCAATCAATCATTGATAATATCAGTCCTATAATCACATGATTGAAGAATAACAAAGGCACCTAAATGAGCCAGATATACAGAGAGAATGGAGAAAGTGGACACAGTTAAAGAAAACAAAGATAAGTTTATCACCATCACACCTGCTTCTAGTTTGGCCATTTTCTTGCTAGTAGCATAGCCTGTTCCATACCGAATGTCATTAATAACAACAGTAGCACTGTATGGCATCTGCGAGTTCTCTAAAATAAGTAACAGAAAAAGTTACATCATTATATCACCAATACTCAACTGTACTGTATTTATTCAACAGTTCTAAGTCCAATGTCTAATACCTATATGTATTTAAGATTAAAATCCTAATAGCTTCTTTTTCAACATTCTCTTTAGGGTAGATGTTAACATTATCAAACTCCAATAATCAGAAAGGAACTGTCTTTATTTTCTTGCTTTTGTTAGGATTGTAAAACTTAAGGTTTGAAAACTAAAATCAACCAAGACATTTTTAACATATTTAATTTATTTATGATGGCAGAGTTCTGCAAATTTGATTTGAGAGTACCAGAATGGTTAACACTACTGTGGGCTGACATTTTACGTATATCCCAGTTCTTTACTGTGATTGAAACAACTTTACTGTTAAGGTCTTGTGCAAGAACACTGCCAGGTGCAACTTTATTTGATCTGTTTAACAAATAACTTTCAAAATCCTGTGCAAAACATTGAGTTTATCTCTTTTTAATATAGAACTTTCAAAAGCTTGTGGAAAACATTGAATTTATTTCCCATTTCAATGTAGAACTTGAAAACATTTTTGCATAGCATACTATACTTTGCCAGCTTAATTATAATAATACACTTGTCAGACATGCTTATCATATATCTCATCACTTATGCAGCATCACATGAGAGTCACTGTTAATTTTATCCACTAAAAATGGCAGAGTTTGAGAAGAATGATGAGTTCATTTGCAGTGGAGCTCAAGATCATTGGCAAGTAGTTACCTAGTTCTTGGAATATGTAACGTGGCTGAATTCTCATGGTGTGTTGTGCATATTCATGAAGAATGCAAACAGCCGACTTTCCAGCAGGATTCAACACAAACGCTGAAAATATTATGTAAAGCATTAAAAACAAATTCAAATTCATAGTTCAGCAACCTTGCCATGAAATAATACATTAAAGGACAATAATATATTCATCTGTAATTCTTCTGGCCCACTCAATTCCCTGTACATTGGACTGTCCTTTGAATATTCTTCAACTCAAAATTCTAACTCTACCACCATAAACAACTCAAGACTCACAGCTTAGTTTAATTCACACCTTTTTAGAACCATTAAATTTGCAAGATTATCAACATGCACTACACAATTAGTCTTTTCATGTACCGTTATCATAATAATTCGCTGCCTTTGTCTTTTATTTCTTACTTCGGGAGGGGCGTAACCATCCATCACCACCAGACGCGTACCGCCCTGAATTACCGCCCTGAGTTTGCCCGTATCAATGTAAAAATGTTCTCCATTAAATGTCGGGGCCCCAAACTATGGAACTCCCTACCTGCTGTACTAACCACAATTCGGCCTATTAGTCGATTTAAAACACTGCCAAGGTCCTATATTATAAGCAACATGACCTCATAAATTGCCGATATAATATACTCAGGTTCATTGTTATCTGTTTGATTGTACTTATTACTACCATTCATTGAATGATTAATCACTTAAGGTTTTAAGATAGTAAAACATCTTGGATATGAATATGTCTACTTTCAGTGGATGTTAAATGTTACTTGTTGGCTGATTAGCCAAGGCTTGCTTTATTTTTAGTTTAAATTTTGGCTTACTATTAGTTAAGATATATAAATTTTCAACCAGATACGCATCTATACTGTCCGTTTCAGCCCGTGAACTCCCAGGGTCTCCCATCTTAGCGGGACTCGTCCCTTAGGGGCATCCTTTTATAACATTCAACTGGTAAACTGTTTGTTTGTTTTTCTGTCACTGTTAATCTGCAGTTTGTTGTGTGTTTTAATAAAAACGGATTTGATTGAACATTCGGATAAACATTTTACTTAAAGCTCATGTATTATGAAACAGAAGTTCTGCTAGTGATCCATAAAGCCCACTAGCTTTTCTTGCTATTTAATTTAATTTACAAGTCTTGACCAGTGGCCAATGAAACTAAACAAACAATTCATCAAATTTCACAATGGAAGTAAGGCTGAAAATATAACTGTTTAAAATCGCAAAATCACCAATACCGCCAAATCAAAAATAAAATGAGGCGGTAGTAAACCTGAAGAAATATTGCCACACCTTTTCTTCGGAAGGAGGAGTGAGATTCTTTATCTGCTGGTATCGCACACGTGATTAGATTTGTTGAAGGTGGCTGAAACATATAAAAACCTTTCAAATATCTAATCACACCTCATAACTTAAATGACACTGGTAGCTAAACTAATACAAAAGAAATTAACTGATGATGCATTACAGTATAGTATCAAATCCTGTAAAACTCCAGAGAAAACCAATCACCATATAAAATCATTAAATTGTTTGAGTCTGCTGGGAAAGCTGAAAAGAAGCAGTTTACAAATACGTGAGTATTACAAAACACATAACAGTTGATGTTAATCAAGAACATAAAGGATTAAGGGTAGTCCCTTCAGACAATCCCAAGAGGTAGCAACGCTGTGAGCCACTGGTATGAAGAGTTGGCAACTTCATTTTCTTAACCTTGGCATACGAGGGTGGGCAGCTAGTCCTCTCCCTCATTACCTTACCTTCCCACTGACAGCGTGAGGTCATCGTAATTGTAATCAGGAATTTGTAGCACACCTGAAATTGGTCTAAATAACATATAAGTTCACTATTCAGTCCTTATTTTATTTTGTTGCCAAATTTGATACAGGGATAGAACAGAAATCTTGAAATATCTTTCTGCCCTGGCATGGATTTGAACACCTGACCCTGAGGTGATAGTCCACGTGCTAACCACTATACTTTATCAACCTACCGAATGAAAGTAATTAAGATTCAGGTATATCACTTATTATTCTTGATTTATCACTAAAAGCATACTATCCTCCTATGAACAGAACCTAAAAGACTTACACAAAGGCATAAAAAAATTTGAATTTAAATTTACTTAACCTAATGTTGATAGAACCGAATTCTACTATAGCTGTCCTCAGGTTTAAAATAATAAAACTGGTAACAAATAACCATTAATGACATTTTCCCAAGTAGCTCATAGTTAAGTAAATTCCTCAAGTCAGAGTGAAGATTTCAATCTGATATCTACCAGAGTAGGCCGACTAGCTTTCTTCAGCAGCAAATTGTGTTTTCGGCGATCCTTCCAACGCCTGAAGCAAAAACA
Organism: Allolobophora icterica; assembly: GCA_963556255.1. NCBI lineage: Eukaryota > Metazoa > Annelida > Clitellata > Crassiclitellata > Lumbricidae > Allolobophora > Allolobophora icterica. Next base: position 16,009,711 of record OY744606.1, read on the forward strand.
TTTTGGGGATTGAGAACAAAAAGACAAACGTACCTCAACATAATTAATAATGACCACAACATTTGAACAGGTTAAACAGGCACTATAACTATAACTTTAACTGATTTATCTGTAAAACCTCAAAAAACTTTACAGATAGTTGTACTTACAAAATATGTTTGTAATGCCATTAAGATGAATCTTATAGAAGGTAAAAACACTTGATATCCAAGTTCTGATATGAAACAATGATACAGGAATAAAACTTTGCATCAGAGATAAGTATGTATGTAGGTTTTTATTTATGTAAGACAGATGCTCATATTTACAAAATAGACAGTTACTGTAAGTGCTTCTGAGTGCAGACTGATAACAATAATAAAATAAAACAGTGCCAGTAATAGGATTAGATGGAAGCCAAATGATTTTACCTTTTGAAATATTATGAAAAGCAAACTTTTTCGTTACCTGAATCTTCGAACAGTGATCGTCTTAAATTCAAACAAATTCTGACAGTACGCCCGAAACTGTAAGGGAGCTGAAAATCAAACCCAGATATTGCAGAGCAACATTTATAACAAACCTGTCTACATCAATGAAAGAATTAATACCAAAAACCACTAATTATATCAAATGGTAATAAAATAAAATAATAATAAATGCCACTTTTGCATTTCAGACAAATGATCCTTTTGAATCCCAATTCAATGCTCTAGAAAAGCATCAACAGAGACATGAAAATGAGTGTTCACAGGTTAAACTGTTTTACCAGATAAACAATGCCCAGCAACCAAGCTTCTGACAAATTTCTAAATAGGCATGTAAAGAAATATGCCACCTTGATTAATTTATTTTTAATGGATTATCAATGATCAAAAACAAAGTAAAAGGCAGTTGCCAATCTAGAATGTCAATTGTGGCATCAATGGAAGTACCCCAGCAGATGATAGGGTAATTGTAATTGTGCCTAATGCACAAGGCATCAACCAATGGCACACCAAAACCAAGCCATAATCAGGTCAATATCCAGAAGATCAGTCCATAAGAGAGGCAGCCTATGGTGGATAAGCAATTTGAAAGATGTAAGCTTTAAGTTGAGAATGAAAGGACACTTGTAAGCAACTGAGAAAAATACGCCCAGCAACTGAAAAAGCTCGTTCAACAAGAACAGTTCTTGCTTTAGGGTCCCACTAATCAAGTTGCTGAGTTACTACACCGCAAGTTAAACAAGTAAGGTTATATCCTACAACAGGTAATCCTGTATGAGCAAAGATTTTGTGCAAAGTTGCCTTTACCTGTATATCACTGAGAACTCAGTACAATTTATATGACGTTGTTGACATAATACTTTAAAAAGTAAAATTAATAAGGTGTAGCAATAAAGCTGCAAATTTACTTAAGCTGTTTGACTTCTTATGGTCTTCGGCTGACTGTACTTTGGTTGGGACAGTAACAGCCCGGACTTCAGGAGCGGCCACAACTTCACCAGCAACTGAACTCGTTGTAGTACTAGTGACATCCTGTTGCACGCTTCCTTCTCCGTTAGTCTCTTCTTCATCTGCAGATGTCTTTGCTTCCTCTGCTACATCATCAACACTGTTTGAGGGAGCCTCAGATGCAACATCTGGCAAGCAGATATAATAATACATTCATAGAAGTTAATTTGTACTTCAAATTAACTTCTACTGTTTCACAGTTATGGCATCCACATTGCCTCAGTATGTAGAGCCTCTTCAAGAAAATTCATTTCTGACTGGTTTCCTGCATATGAAATACTTGCATACAAAGGAGATCACAAAGAAGCCTCTTCCAGAATGAGGGGCCAACCATGGCAAAGCGTCAATGATTTGCACCGCAGCAATGCAGGACAGAGGAACAGAGGTAAAAATGACACTGAAATACATAACACTCTAAGGTAGGATGAAGAACAACTGGCCAAGCATAACGATCTTATCTTAAACTCAGTGCATCTTCACATGGTCAACCAATGCAGCTTGTCCTGCATGTAGTTCGATATATATACCAAACTTTAAAATCCCACCAATCAGCAACATTTAAAACGTTGTTGGAACCATGACAAATTCTTAAAAAACTAGCAAAACTAAACAAAAAGTATGGTTCATTTAACACTTTGTCAGTATTATAAATATTCCAGCTTTACTTTTGGTCTATAAAATAATCAATGTGATTGTGTGACTTAAATTACTGCTTGCTTTCCTGATTGAATTACAGAATTGGTGCATATTGTTACAGTCAACTGCTTCAAAGTGCCTCTGTCATAGCCTATTATCTTGAAAACAAAATAATCCATCAGCATTGATTTTCCACATGATATTCCACTGACTTATTATATAGATCATTGGTTCAGAAGTGAATGATATAAGAAAACCTAGCATAAGCAGACAGATCTAGTTTCCTAATGTCGCTCACTTTCTTCACCAATTCATGACTGAAATAAGTAAATTTATTAATATCAGTCTAGACAGCATAAAATGTTTTATTCAGTTAATTGGTCACATTTAAATTGGAAAAAATATTGTAAACAATAATACTAAGAATATTTTTCAAATTTAAATGTGATAAATGGATTTCTTGGTGACAAAAACTTTTCCAGGATTTTTTCTATGGTAAAAACCAGTCCTTCTACTCGCTGGCAAAAGTTACCAACCATGTTTTAAGGTATCAGGAGATCTATAATTACGTGGAGCTGTTCTGATGTCAGTCTGTTTGCTCTCGACCGGTACGTCCTTAGATATTGCTTTGCGATACTGAAGACATGGTATGGCACTCAGAGGAATTTCATGTTTCTGCAAAAAGTACATTCACAAACATTTCTGGAAATGAGACTGTCCAAAACTAAACAACACATTTCAGAATCTACCACTGACAGTGCTCAGTAATGTGAACCAAAGGCAAAAAATTACATCATCAGCCCATTACAGGATGGAAGTTGGGGTCCATATGGGCTGCCATGTTATATCGCATTCTGCACCATAAGAATTTCACATAAATGAATGAGTTACAGTTGTTTTGTGTATGCATGCAGGTTTCAGGGATGTTAATTTGCATGTGGTTATCTTTCCATGCATGCAAACCTTGTACAATGGTCACATTAAGTCAGTATATTCTAAGTATATTCAATAAACAAACTTCCATTATGTGGTTAAACATAATTTTGATTGGCTAATATTTAAGTGTAGTTGGAGATGAGAAATCATATGTGGTTTCTCTACATAGTGACACCATCATATTATGGCCAAATTATGTGGCCAATTAATATTGTTTTGATTGGTTATCATGAATTCTTGTGTGGCACACATGGCAAAATTTAATAAAAAAATATAATCTTAACAGGCCAGTTTTATTTAACTATACAGGCCGGAGCGTGACTTAGAAGCTACTGGGGAAGAGCAAGACGGAGAGTCAAGGGCCCCTCGATCTAATGAAGCAACAGGACTAAAGCCGAAAGGACGTCTAGAGGTGGATCGATTCGGAGGGGAAAGACTCAACCTGAGCTGTAAGCAGAAGATGAAGTTGGGCACATGGAACGTGCGAAGTATGCAGAGCGGAAAGATGGACGTGATACAGGGAGAGATGAAGAAATTAGACATAGCAATCCTAGGATTAAGTGAGACAAGGTGGAAGGGACAAGGACATTTCAGTTGGAATGGATACAGGATAATAATGTCAGGACAAAAAGAGAGAGGAAAAAATGGAGTTGCAATCATGTGTGACAAGTCAAGCGCAAATGCGATAATGGGATATGATACAGTGAGTGATAGAATTTTGAGTGTAAGATTCAGAGGAAGAAAGGTCAACATAACCATTATACAGGTATATGCTCCAACATCGATATCGTTAGAAGAGGAACACGAGGGTTTTTACACCAGCCTGCAAAGTACAGTGGACAGAACTCCGAAGGGCGACGTACTAGTGATCATAGGTGACTTCAATGCGAAGGTGGGTCAATGCACCGGAGGCGATGGAGACACATTAGGTAGTCATGGCCTGGGTGAACAGAATGAAGCAGGAGAAAGACTTGTTGAGTTTTGCAAAGGGAATGGCTTAGGAATTATGAACACTTGGTTCGAACAGCCTAAGAGAAGACTGTACACATGGACGTCACCGAATGGGAAGCATAGAAACCAGATTGACTACATACTGATAAACAAAAGATGGAAAAGCACAATAAGAGATGTGAGAACAAGGCCAGGAGCGGACTGTGGAACTGACCATGAGCTATTGGTAGCAACACTGAGAACGAAATTGAAAAAGATAAAGAAAGGAGATCGATTGATCAGATACGACTGCAAGGGTATCACACTGGAATACAGGATGGAAATAAAGAATCGGTTTGAAGTACTAGAGAGAGATGAGATAGAAGAGGAAGAGGATTCGAACAACCTATGGGAGAGGATGAAGAAAACAATAGTCGAAGTCGCAGATAAGCACATTCCAAAGAAGAAGAAAATCACAACAACGACATGGCTATCGAGAGAAGCCATATGCATGGCGGTTGATAGGAAGGCTGCAAAGAAGGCAGGAGAAAAGGATAAGGTAAGGGCACTGAACAGTGCCTTCCAAAAACAAGCACGGAAAGATAAAGAAATACATCTAAACGAATTATGCAGAGAAATGGAAGACGAGGGAAGGAAGGGACGAACCAAGGAAATGTTCTCAAAAGTAAAGACAATCACGGGAAAATTTGCACCTAGAATGGGCTCAATGAAGGCAGGAGATGGAAATGTAATCTGCGATGAAGAAGGGATAAAGCATAGATGGAGAGAATACACGGAGGAGTTGTATAGGGAAGACAAACGAGTCAAAAAAGAACAAATTGACGTAACAGAGTATGAAAAGGAACCGGAGGTCATGGAAGCGGAGGTAGAATGGGCAATCAGACAACTCAAGGACAATAAGGCACCCGGTCAAGATGGGATACCTATAGAACTGATAAAAGCAGGGGATGATGCGATGATAAAAACAATAACAAAATTGTGCAATCAAATATGGGCAACTGGAGAATGGCCGGAGGACTGGAAGAAGTCGATCTTTATACCTATATTCAAGAAAGGAGATGCGAGGGAGTGTGAAAATTATAGGACGATAGCAATGATATCACACACTAGTAAAATATTACTGAAAATAATTCACAAAAGAATGGAAGGCACAATTGAAAGAGAACTTCCGGTGAACCAGGCAGGGTTTAGGAAATCTCGTGGAACTCGAGACCATATAGCCAACATGAGGTGGATAATGGAGAGACAAAGGGAGTATGGACAGGAGGTTCACATCTGTTTCATTGACTATAGCAAGGCATTCGACTGCATTAACCATGATTTAATGTGGAAAACCCTGCTTGAAATGGGAATTCCGAAACACCTGATAATGTTACTAAAGGGTTTATATGAAGACCAGATAGCGGTGATAAGAACAGAATACGGAGACACTGACAATTTCAGAATCAAGAAAGGAGTGAGGCAGGGATGCATCTTGTCTCCATTCCTGTTTAATCTATATGCTGAAAGAATAATGAGAAAGGCAGAACTGGAGGGGGCAATTGAGGGAGTAAAAATTGCTGGAAAGACACTGAATAACCTTAGATACGCGGATGACACAACATTAATGGCAAAAAGAAAAGAGGATTTGGCAGAACTGATAAGAAGGGTCAGGAGAGAAAGTGAAAAAGCTGGTTTATACTTCAACATAAAGAAGACAAAGGTCATGACAACAGCAGATTGGGATAGTTTTGAGATAGACGGAGAGGAAATAGAGGTGGTAGAAAGCTTCACATTCCTAGGATCACTGGTTGGAAAGGAGGGAAAGTGTGATCCAGAAATAAAACGAAGGATTGCTATAGGGAAAGCTGCAATGACCGGACTGGAAAAGATATGGAAAGACAAACATGTGAGCATAGAAACCAAAAAAAGGCTCGTGAGAGCACTAATCTTTCCTACGGTACTGTACGGTTGCGAGACGTGGACAATGACAAAGAACATGGAAAATAAGGTTAACGCTTGTGAAATGTGGATATGGAGGAAGATGCTGAGAATATCTTGGACTGAGAAAAGAACGAACGAATCAATACGAGAGGAGATTGGAGTTGAGAATGAAGAGTCGTTAAAACAAACTGCGACAAGAATGAAGCTAAGGTTCTTTGGACATGTTATGCGATCTGATGGTCTGGAGAAGGAAATGATGCTGGCGTGCGGTGAGGGGAGGAGAAGACTGGGTCGCCCAAGGAGGAGATGGATGGATGAGATACAAGATGTAACTGGCATGAATTTGGCGGAATTGAGAGACTTGTCATCGAATAGGAGATGGTGGAGTGTGTTCACCAGGACGGTCGCTAGAGCTCCACGAGCTGACAGCACAAGGTGACAAGGTGATACAGCTTAAATGAAAATATACTTGTGATCAAACTTTGCTCTTGGAATGCTCTTTATCAATAAACAAAATACAACAGAAAAAGCATGAGTTGCAATCTCGCTCAGTGATTGTGTACTAGAAGTTAATTACTTCCATATATTACATTCAGTCACACAGGTGTTTGGGCCAATGACATCACTACAAGGTAATTTTATTAAGCAACATCATTAGCATTAATTAATAACATTTTATAAAGCAGAGCAATCTATATGCATCTTGTAATCAGAAAGAAAAACATTCCAAATCCGTAACTCACAAGTGAATGAGTCTGTGAAACTGCCTACCAAAGCTGACTCCAGTATGAAATAGAGTCCTGGAACCCTTTACCTTCACGGGTTTAAGGTGTACATGCACATAATCAACAGATACAAGTATGCATTTTGATAATACACTCAGATATACACTGAATTAATAAATAAGAACATCAGCACATTACTCTACTTAAAAGCAAGTCCTGTTTGGTAAAAAATGTATAAACAGTAGATTTCGTGTTATAAAATGTGCTCAAATTCTTGTGACTTGCAGAACATACCCTTGCACTTCCTGGACCCAGAAAATATGGCCGGCTAACAGTGCAGACTCTCGTCTGTTTATGAAGATAGATTGGCATACCGCTCTGATGAGTTACAACCAACCAGCCTTCAGGCAAGATGTCAAATGGATCCTGACCTTTCTCTACAAGCAACGCAGAACTCTACATCTTCAAGGCTGACAAGGTTTAATCTTCCACACAACAGCTCTATGATTATCGACAACTGTAGCCAACATACGAAGGTCACATCAGTCAACAAAGAAACAAAGTTTAAACAATCATGAAAATTCTTATATCCTGATATTTTTTATGTTACCAGTACTGGTTGTAACAAACGTAAATTGTAAAAGTTACACAGATCTGTTTATAAGCAGCTTCTACAGAAGCATGGTCCTGAGGTTGAAGGATCTTTGAGTGAGCAACAGTCACAACCAAAACCATATACAACAATGGACGTTCGCATTTCTTTCCTGGCATTCCATGCCAAGCACAAATAAGCTCACACTGGCATGTGTGCAGCACTTTTACGAAGCACTTAAAGCAGCAATATCAACATCACTGTGTTTGCCACTGTTGTATCCACAATATCAAACCGCTAGTTGCAGTCACAGTAATGGCAAATGTAGCAAACCTTATATATAATATGGTACCACGCATGTTATAATATATATACTCAGATCCATGAGAATTATTATGCCTTTAAAGTTAAATTAAATTCAAATTCTCCCAGTTTGACAAACTTTTCAGGTCTGCACCATGCTTGCATATAAAAATGAGGTGCATGTTCTAGTCTCCAGTCTGCAGTGTTGATAATAGCCCTGCTTATCAGCCTACTGTGGAATCTGCTGTCCCTTGATGTCACATATCTATTCTTGCACGTTGTTTCATACTCTTGTTCTACCTTCCTGTAAAATCTTCCTGTGCAAATGTGTAGAGCTTTGTCTAGAGCAGCCCAAAAAACAAATTTGCATATATTTTGATAAAATTTAAGAATTTTGAAATAATAATAATAATAATCTTTTTCTTTATTAATTCAAACCAACAAACGCAGTAAGATTACATTGAGACATGACAGTACAATAATCAATATCTTAACTAAACACACGTTATGGCAGCCATGCAAGGGGCCCGCCCAAGGGGGTTGCGAGAATCAAACCGCGTACTGCTCTCCTGGCCATGAGTGTTACCATTACTCTATCCCCCCATGTTTACCAAGGGGCTATATAAATGTCCAGAACTCCAGATAGACACATAACTCTGCCACTGTTCGTAAACTCCGCCACTGTTCGTACTCTGACAGTGCCAGTCCCAAGCCTGGATAAAGAAGGAGGGCGACGCTAATCATCTTTGTTATGACACAGCGTCGTCAAACTGAAACTACTACTAGATAGACACATATGATAAAGTTAATTGAATCCAGTAAATCTGGAAGTGCAGAATTCCATGACAGTCTATTTAAAGGCAAAAAGCATTAGGATAAAGACAACTGCCAAAGTAGATTAACAGACACAATACTAAAATTACCACAATGATGAAAAATGACAAAATATGGAGAAATGCTTATGACAGACAGTAACAGTACGCACCAACAAGTATGACTTTGTCTTGCATGGTGGGTGCCTGGAAGTCCACGGCACCGCCTGACGATAACATCTTTCCTTTTCCAGCACCTTTTTCCCTGCCCTCTGAACTGTTGGGAATCCCTTCTTCCAACATAGCCTCAATCTCATCTTCATCCATATCCACCTCACTGTCATCACTATCACCTGCATTTTCATCACCGTTATCGCTACTTAGATCATCGATAATCTCAAATTCTGAACCATTGTCATGTACATGATTCATCTTTGAAACTTCATCGCCTTTAACAACCACTTCAGCGATGTCCGCACCGATGGCTGGGAAGCCAGTGCCACTGGTCGACTCTATGTAATCAACATCACCAAGAAAGTCATCAATCGGGCAAGTTATTGGATCCGAAGAAGAAAACAGCGGAATCTCTTCTAAAGCCTCCACAGCAAAGCTTTCTGATTGTATAGTATCCGATTTCCCTTTGTTTCGACTGATTCGAGATGCACTACGCTCGGAATCAGCATCAACATCCGGGTCATCGGATATCTCGCCCTCTTCGGGGCTTTCAAAGTCGCAGCCAAGAGTCAACACCCGTGTGGATGATGTCTTGAAGCTCTTTGGCGGTCTTATAAAACCCAAGTCAGTCTTCAGTCTCTTTGGAGCAGAGCCATACTGGCCATAAACGTCGTCATCCGATATGGTCTCGTAGCGTGAGTGTGGTCCACCATCACCATGATCAAAGTCCAACTCATTATAGTAGGCATTGGACATTTGCATGGATGCCAGTGGAGAAGGAGGTGGCGGCAGATCGTCATCTTCGTTCGGCAACGGAGGTTGTAGAAAGTGATCCATCACCTAGGTAACACAGTAGAGAGGTAGGTACCAGAGGGGCCTAATTAACCTTTGGCTGCAATCAATCTGTCAATCTACTATATCATCTATAACTGGGGTTCCCAATCTGGGGTGCCTGCACCCCAGGGGGTGCAAGATTTCAGAGGGTGCAACAAAGAGGGAAAGTATGTTACTATCATACTGTATTCATATTTTTTCTAATTGCTCAATTTATATTTACATTTTATGCACGGAGTTAAAAGCTTATTTTGAGTTCAAATTGTTCGTCCACGGTACTGTATTAGTGTATGTGGTTCAAAAATTAGTCAATCTGTGGTTAAAAAATTGAAATTTGACTTATTCATCTTAAAATGTGATATTACTTTTATAGGGGGTGCAAACATTAATCAAACATTTCCTACTGGTGCAGGGCATAGAAAAGGTTGGGAACCCCTGATCTATAAAATAGAGTACTAGCCAACCGATCTAAACAGTTTTAGCAGTCCCTAAGTTAGTACTAAGGTAGCCATGGGTATGAAGTGTCAGCGACTTCATTTTCACTACTATTTATAGTATTTTGTAAAGTCATTGCCAGCCTTAAGTGTACAAGATATATATTGCCTAAATACTACTGTTACTCATACCACTGTTAACCATTAATGTATTATTAATATATCATTACAATACAAAACTTGGACATGCTGAAATTACTTTAAAATATTGGCCCAGCAATTATAATGCAATAAAAACACTTGGCAATGACAAAAAGAACTGAAAAAGCCACAGATGTTTAGCAATACAATGTCATCGTCTGTTCCATATGCAATATCCTGCTAGTAATTCAGAACAGATACCTTGAATATGTTCTGTTATGAAATTGTATTTTAATAATTGCATTTTTGTAATTAATTTAATATTAATTTAAAACCATTCTGCTATCCAGAGAACGTAAGTCATCTTGATAAGCAGAAAAGCAACCCTGATGAAAATTTTATAACATGTGTTTCAAGCAGATATCCAATGTGAAGATTCTTGAATTTAACATTTTAACTAAATTTGAGATCCTTGAGAACTGATCCTTGCAGCGCTCCACTCTCACCCAGTCTCTGACAGCCATATTGTTTACATGTGACTGGTCACAGGTGGCCCACAATCAAATTTTATCTTTTGTTAAACTATAATTTACTATACATAATTAATCACACCATTCAATGTCAGTTGCAATTAGGTAATGCAAACCCAGGTTTATGGGTAACCTGGCCGTTTTGAAACCTGAAAACCTGGGTTTATCCACGTTTTGAAACCCAGGTTTGAGGGGTTAGAAAGCCGTCAGTTTCACCGCCATTCAGCAGATTCAGCTCACAGAGATCAATGCAAGTTCAACAGAATGCCTTACACCACGGCACACAATGTATAATGTACAACTGTACATCGCATATAGACCACCATAATTTAGTAAGAATAACAATAGCGCTGATCTGAGTTACTTACTTACTTATCGGTTCACGACATTTGTTTGTTGGTGACGTCATTTAACGCTTTATGCATAGCACTAAAAATACAGCCCTAAATTCACGGTAATTTATCGTTTTAGTGTCCCTTACTACTCACGCTATGTAACACACTTCCAGTTTGAGTTTTGGTATGAAATATTTTCATCAATCATCCAACTTCTAGCTTAAGTTTTAATATGAAATATTTTTATTGCTCATCCAACTCCTAGCTTGAGTTTTAGTATGACATATTTTCATCGGTCGTCCAACGTAAATAATAAGGGACATTAAAACGATAATTTGCCAAATTCACATTACTGTAAAACCTGCCACTATTCTAAAATAACTTGCCAGGTTCGCTATTGCATAGGGTTAAACAACCTAACACGTACTACAACTTCATTAGTTATTATCCTTGTGACGTCACCTCTACAGGGGTCCGGCCCGAATCCCCGAAATCCGAATCCCCGAAACGAATTTCGGCCGGATCCCCGAAATCGATTAGTGATGAAAATGTAACTGAAAATAGAAGTCGGATGAATGCAAGGCCAGTCCAGATCTATGTCACGTATAAAAGTTTACAAGTCTAACAAGTTTAACAAAAGATAATTTTGAATAGTTTTCGGGAGTTCGGCCGCTTTCTGTAAAACTGTTTTCGGGAAATCGGGCTTTTCTGTACTTTCAGCGTTTTCGGGGATTCGGGTTTCGGGGATTCGGGTTGACCCCCTCTACAGACCCTTCGTTCTAGGCGTCTATGCCCGAGACTACCACTATGAAGGGATTTGACGCACAAATACTCCTATACACATGTGCACTTCAAAAAGGAAACGTTAGTAACTTTGACTGCGTAAATATCAATCACAATAATTGGAGGGCATCTATACTCAACCAATTTTTTACCTATTGTTTCGTAAAATCGCGAGGTAATTCTAATCAATGTGCTGAAGTATCAGCTTATTTCAGCTATTAAAACATAGCCCAACGTCCTTTAAAACATAAGCAACAACTATAGGTAGCTTTTAAAAGGCAATCTGTTAATTTGTTACACTAAAACATTATATTTGTTGCAAGCCTCGCATCTTTTATGATAATGATGAAAACGCCGGCCATTAAACCAAAGATCCTAAATCCTTTCACAAGCACGCGTTCCAGAATTTCCAGAACAAGTCCTAACCATGGATCCAAATACCCAAAACTGCGGAAGGTCGAGTTGGGTCTGGATTGGAAAAATAGGGACTGATCTCGCTGAGAGCATGATCAATTACACAAACAGAGGAGGGTTACCCTAGGCCAACCACAAAAGAGAACTTTTGTAAACTTGTTAACGCTCGTCATAGGTTGGTGTCCTGCGCTTGGCCTTCGAGTGGCGCTTTAGAGGTTTGGAGATTACGATTAAATGTATCGATCGTCATTGTATAATTTATAATATGTTTGTGCCTGTTCTGTTTATGATTCAATAAATGGCTTCAATCAAAGAATCGCTGTAATGAAATCGAAGTAAGGTAGCAGAAATTAAAACGGTCATTCTAGGCCTAATTCTCGACCTAAACGACACCCGGCTTAGCAGCTACTCTGACTCCTCTGACCTGGCAACCTCCTTTTTCATGACTACCCTTTGGACAACCCCTCTGGCTCGACGCAGCGCTCGTGAATAAGTTGGAGCCCTCCGCTCAACTTTCGAGTGGCGCTTTAGAAATTTGGAGTTTACGATTAATATTATACCCCAGAGATTGTTTTAACGTGCAATGATGCACAAAATGTGCAGTGATAAAAGCTGTTAACCGCTCTTATGTGCACAACAAGATTTGTAATTTCATAATTAGTTATGATTTTTATGCAATCCGTCGCTGGCCGTGTGTAGTGATAAAGTTTGCTTAAAATATGCCGTCTTCTGGAGTGTGGACACCACAAATGGGGTGTTGACTGTTGACAGTAATGCCAGACGCGGACAAGGGTCCCGTTAGTTACATTGGCAAGAGGCTACTAGGCTGGTTCCTATGCATAGGCCTACTCCTCTGTGTAAGAGAGCATGCGGATCGCCTCCCCAATGCGGATTATTTCACGGGGACCTTAAACTGGCATGGCGCCTATTCAAACGGGCAGGGGTGATCACTCGATCAATTCATTGAAAAATGAGCAGGGTCGAGGCCATACGGCCGCTGTAGGCCTATATAAAAGGCCTGTAGGCCTACATTTCGTGAATTACGCGGCTTTTGTGTGGCGCTCGGAAATTTCGGAGATTTTACATTATGTTACATGTGTCCGTCAAGTCGGATACAGCCTCATGACGTCATATCTCGCTTATTTCGAACCTAGGATATATCGAACCCTGGTGACGATGGTTCTTTGCAGTCTTGTTGTCAAGACCTCAAACCTCAAGACCAAGACTTTGAACCTCAAGACCAAGACCAAGACTTTGAACCTCAAGACCAAGACTTTGAACCTCAAGACCACGACTTTGAACATCAAGACCAAGACTTTTGGTCTCAAGACCAAGACTTTGAACCTCAAGACCAAGACTTTGAACCTCAAGACCACGACTTTGAACATCAAGACCAAGACTTTTGGGCGAACATGTACAATCGGGGTGTCTATTTACTATCGGGGTGGGTGTCTTTGCATCGTGAGGGTCGGTTAGGGTCAGGGTAAGCGTCGTGAGGGTCGGTTAGGGCTTAGGGTTAGGGTCAGTGTAGCCTATGTATTTGTGCGACTAAAGAAACTATACCTGCGAGTGGAAGCTGGATTTTAAAATTCACGCACCCCGATTGTACATGATCGCCGACTTTTGGTCTCAAGACCAAGACCACGACTTTTAAAAACGAACTCGAGTGCACTCGAGACCAAGACCTTGGTCTCGAGTACAACAAGACTGGTTCTCTGCGGTTTGATATAACAAAGTGTTGCTGTACATGTACAACAACATTCCCATATGGGCTTCTCAAGTCTTCAATGCCGGGTTTAGACTTGGTGAGGCTCTGAGCTATATAAAGCTTGTAGGCCTTTGTTTAAAACTACATTGGAAGGTCTCACAAAACTTGAAAACATATCCTTTTAATTATATAATAGCAAGGCATTTAAAGTGAAAAATTCAAATTATTTATCAAATAAATGCATTTACTCAGGCAAGATTGAATTTGCTACACAAGCCGTTTAAAAAGGTTCTACATAATATAATATAGATAAAATTTAAAAAGCCCCACCCAAAAATTCTGATTTTTTAGGCCGTAGCTTTATTTTAGCTTATGCCTAAATCCGACACTATGAAAATATAAGTGAGCTTAAAATGTCATAGATATGGATCCACTTACAGATATTCTCAGATGATGTTACTAGGGTAATATTTATGGTCAATGCAAAAGGACATTTAAAGACACGATGGCAGCATTTTATTCCATGAACAAGTTTATTGCGTAACCACTATGTACAACAACTTTCAGTTTATGAACAAATCTACTTTATAAACAAAGTATAACCAAAAAACTATACAATGGGAAGCTCTTCATTATCCAAAGTAGTTGCAGTTGCATGGTACCTCCTGGATATCTTGCTACTAGCTGTTTACAAACTATAATACTTTCGATTAAGTACTTTCAATTAAGTACAGCTCTAGTAAACAACAATTAACGTTTACAAACGGCATGTAACTACGACCCGTTGAAAAGCAGTGAATGTCATGTTCCAACTCACATGAAATACCATAAACGCTATGAGTGAAGAGATTAATGTATCTGAATTGTTGCCTCAATCAAGCAGTAGAATGTTCTGTAACCTCCAGGGACCATATCATTCCATCAGAAACTGCCTTCACAATATTTAAATTTCTAATTCCGACTTTCAAAATTGAAGAATCTTTTCAACATTATTCATTATTCTGCATCCAAATCAAGAACCCACTCACTGAATAAAACCACCGTAGCACACGAGACTCTTACAGTGTCACTACTAGAATTGTTCACCATTGCATTGAACTTTGGTTTCATACTGCTAATTAGTCCGCTTAACTAATTTATACTTGTGACTGGTCCAATCTTAAAACTACTTTGAAACTAAGTAAGGTTCAGCTATATCTACTGAAAACTACTGGTAACAAGGTTTAAATCAAATCAAAGATGCAAACATCATAAAGTAACATGAAGCCTATTACAGTTTTGATTTTGAGTATGATGTATTTTGGCAAAAGAGTAAGAGATCACTGCTCAAAAATTTAAATGCTTTACTGAAGCCAATCCTTTGTGTGGCAAAAGTTAATCCTGAAATACCAGTAAATGACTGTTACATCTTTTCGAAATAATAAGAAAAGAAAATAGTAACCACAGAGTAATTCACCAACCTACAGTAAGGCAAGAGCAAGTGGCAAAGGGTAACTGTTATCATTTAAAATTCTACAAGGTCGGCTCAGTAGTCTCAACTGTTCCTTAGACCTCAGATTTTGAATAATGTCACAACATTCTCTATCTCTTAACAGAAACTTGGAGAAGGCTGGTCGCGACAACCAGCAAAAAGTAAAGACTCACGTAATGTGTTAACAGGCAACACAACCTTTCCTTTCAATACTTTTCAGATATAAAACACAGTACTTAAACCTAGGCTACTCCAAATTATTAAAGGCTTATGTTTCTCTAAGTCTAAAGTGCTTTGACCTCAAGTAAAAAATCTGCGTGAAAGGGTACAGTTGGTGTATACCGGTGTCTGCATAATTTATGCTTGAACAGAGGATGTACAGTATTTAAATGTATCTATATATCTGTATAGTCATACAGCAGCTTTTGCTGGAACATGGCAACCTAAAATTCTAACAATGTACATCTTATAGTTAGCTGGAAATGTTCTTTGTATATTATCCAGAACAGTTCAACATTCCAGTGAGAGACTGTTCCATAACGAAGGTCCATGAGACGAGAAAACCTGCCGTGCTCAAGTAACAGCATGGAAGCAAAAAAATAAGAGGTCCTCTGGGTTGCAGAATGGCTGATCCAGAACTGAACACAGTCCCACAATATATTCTGGGGATGATGAGAAAATCTGATGAGAAATCGAGGTTGGATTGCGTTACATGACATAATATACATGAACCATAACTGAATATAATCAAAATCAATATAATATTTAACAAGCGAGATTCAACATAAAACAGTAACAAATGTCTAATTACATTTGAGTGATTCTGACATAAGAGTGCATACTCAGTTCAACAAGCAACAGAAGATTCAGCATCAGTTATTGACATGACATTTATTAATTCGACAACCAGTCAGAATTACAAACAGACTGAAAGCACATCAACAAAGATGCTGCAAAATGCATATATATACGAGATCTGAAAAAAAAGATCATTTAAAAGCTCACCACATTACTTGTTCCGGAAAATGCGTATCAAAATCAGCATGTCATTATATTTGGAATTCTTTCAGAACAGCCCTGAATATTTTATATATATATAATCCTTTATTATTATTATCTTTAGTATTCTACTTTGGAATGGTGTAATACAAGGATTAGTCTGAGAAAAAATAAAATAGAAGGACGCATGCGCATACGGAATGTCATGCCTGTCATGAAACCAAACAGAAAAATAGCATTCAAAATACATCACAGTCTGGCGATAATGAAATGACTTCCGCATTACTTGCGTTACCACAACGAAATTCTATACATATCAGCACAAAGCAGTGAACAGCAAAACCAAATGCATAAATTCCATACGTCCACAAAACTTTCCATCAAAACATAAACATGTTATTTAAACATCACCAGAACACTACCGAGACTCACGATCACATGACATTACAGTTATAAGTGTAAGGAACATACTTTTGGTATGATCATGCACAAATTTCATGAATAAACTAAGCAAGGGTATACAAGTAAATTCAAAATTTTTGTTCCGATGCAAAACAAGACATGGCAAACAATACAAAACTGTAACATCATCTGGTGTAATACAAAACTGTAACACCATTTGGTGTTAGGTGTTACTACTTACAAGAGACAAACACACATCTCGTAGATGAGCAAGACATGAAAACCTGCAGTTCGGTTTAGATTGGCATGTGTGCTTGTGTGTAAAAGTCTGGTTCATCTTCTTCATTGTCGCTTGTGCATTCCTCATCTCTGTCAAGCTACGTAAAAAAAACGGATAAATTACGACATACATTTGTTCATCTTACTGGGCTGATCTACCTGTAATGTAACTGGACACCTGTATAGCACCATTCAAGACACTGTTGTTGTTTGACAGTCTTTGGTGAATTTTTCATTAATCAGGACCAGTATAGAACCTATTTTGAAATGACTTGTGGCAACTGATATCAATCGTATGTTTGCATACAGATCAGATCACACCTCAATATATTCCACTCTGTTCCATTTATCCATCCATTCAAAGTTATTTGTAGTTAGACAAGCACTATATATTCAAGTATATAGTATATATTAAAAAGATTTAAACTAGCCTGTCTGACCCTATAAAACTTTTACAACGAGCAATCCTAAATATTTTCAACCACTATTATCTCCGTACATCCCGTCTCGCAGTCTGCGATCTTTGGGTCTTTTGCTTGAGCCCTGATGTAGCACTGTCATGGGCTCTCGTGCATTCATGTTGTTGCCCTAAGGAATGGAATCGACTACAAATGTCTATTCGAAAATGCTTCAAAACTTACTATTTCTCATAGGCTATCAAACATCTGAATATCCTACTGCTCTTCAGCAGGCGAATGACTAACCACGCCTCAGATCCGCATCTGTGTGCAACTGCGCATGTTAAGAGTTTTTCTAAGAATAATAATTGTCCAGAAGGAGATTTATCATATTCATAATTACACGAAATTCTTTCACTGAAGCACAATTTAAGCAACTGGATAAATTAAGTATTTCATCTAAAGTCATGTAAGTAAACAACTTGCCTCTTCAAGCTCTTGTTTAGTGAACAGAAACCGTAGAATATGGAGTCGAACTGGTACCATCAGAATGAGTACAAATGGGAAGGCAAGTGCAGCTTGTGTGGATTTGATTGCCCAAAGCAGGCCAAGACAGCCTAACTGGATTAACGTGTAGAGATTCATTTTTGCCAGTCTCACCTGTAAAATGAAGAGATACGGTCCAATACATATAAAATGCAATTTTTGCAGTCAGTCACAATGAAATTATCAGACATTCTTTAGAAAGATGTGAAGATCAATCTTAGTAAGCTCACCCCAAGAGAAATATAAACTGTCAAGGACTTCCGATTCTTACCATCAGCATGTGGGGGGGGGGTGGCGAGTCCTCTCACATGCCGTCTAATCTTCTAACCGACAGCATGATGTCGGTGTGATTTATACCTTAAAATCCAGTTTGCTAGAGCAGCAAAAGTTTGAACTTTAAGCCTAGAATTTGAACTCACAGTCTCTAAGAAACTGAAATGGCAATTCACAATTCAGATTTTTCCTTCATGAAAACAGTACAGCCAAAGTCTTCTTCGCTAGAAATGATCATTGCTTTCAAAGTTGCAACTGTTCTATACAACATACCCTTCGCGCATATCCAACGTCAGGATGATGTTTCACGGGCATGAACATTAGCTGAACGCGATGCAACATCTGAATTCCACTCATTGAAGCAATTCCCATGTAGAGGAAGATACCAAACAGAACTGGCAGAGGCACCTGACGCAGGACTGGTCCTAGGAGAACAGAAACACCTGGAAAAGATCCAAACACACCATAAATGTGAGGATGAACTCGAGGTCTATGTAGATAAACATGTTTAAGTAACGGGGAAGACATTCTAACTTTAAACTGATGTTCAGAAAATTTGTTTTGCTGCTTTTGTGTCATGAAGGCAATTTAAGAGGTCCTGAAATTGGTAAAAATAACAGCTTCCCTTTGAATGGTAAATTTTGAATTAGTGTAACAGCGCTGCCAAGTTCTCTGTGATGTCTTATGGCAGCTGGTTCTCTCCAGTGTGTAACGGAATGCGAAGTCACTCTGAAGTGTCCATTGATTAGAAGCCTCAAGTGCAATGAAACAAAGTGCTATAAAGTCACCAGATCACACCCAAAAGTCAGATGAATACATCTACTATGTAAAAAATATTAAACCCTCCATGTTAGAAGAGAAGTCAACTTAGCTTAAGAGAAACAATAGCTGGAACGATTACATTCTTTGTAGTAGCATATCACAATAATGTCTTTATCCTTACCAACCATGACGTGAACAGCAAGCGAAGTCACTCGCTGTTCTTTAACCTCCAACAACTGTGGCTTCTCCCCAGGCGCATGTGTTCGACTGAAGACGCTCAGAGCTGAGACGTGTGTCACCGATCGCACAGTAGCAGAGCACATAAATGGCAGACCAAGAAAGCCACAGACGGTTGAGAGAATCCCGATGAGAAAGAGGTCGACATGGTAACCGGATCCCTTCTTCAGCTTACGATCTTTCTTGTTGACGATCATACTGAGAACAGAGACACATCCACATATACAGAACTGAGTTCTTGTTCATTTACAAACCCTTATCCAATTATTTCTCTGAGAAGTGGTCCTGGGGACAAAGAAATGTTCGGATGAATTGCAAACAAGAGATCACAATCTACACAGTACGTTGCCATTTCACTAAACATACCAAAATTCCCATCAGAGAGGCGAAAGTGAAAGTTAAACAAGTATGGTGTCTCTGCACTGGTCATACATCTTAAAGGGCCTTGTCAGTTGTCACACATCTGCCAATCTATCTAGCTAGCTATCTATCTAACTATCAGTTTCAACAGGCAATGTTTTCTGACATGGTGTCACAAGTGACATTAATCATGTGGCTCAGTACAGTATTTGAATCAAATTACTAAAACCAGCATTTAGAAGTAAATACACCTCATGACTAAGGCAAATGACACAAAACTGAGAAATGTCTGTGTATATTAATGCTCAAACTAGGAATTGAAATTAAAAATTTACATCATGCCATAACAGACAAATAATCAGAGGCACTTTCTAGGCTAGTCTAAATTACGTTAACATTAAAACCAGTCTTGTTGTCAAGACCTTAAACCTCAAGACCAAGACCAAGACCAAGACCTTGAACCTCAAGACCAAGACCAAGACCAAGACCTTGAACCTCGAGACCAAGACCAAGACCAAGACCTTGAACCTCGAGACCAAGACCAAGACCAAGACCTTGAACCTCGAGACCAAGACCAAGACCCAAAAATCGAAATCAGGTCAAGACTTCTAAAAATTGTCAAGTCAGAATATTCGCTATTTGAATGAAAACATGAGTCTTTTATTTTATTCAAGCAAATTAACTTTAAATGCAAGCTGCAGAGAAATTCGAATTTGTATTCAAAAGTCCTTCATGCAAACTCTTATACCAAATGCCTTTTGTATTTTATAAAACCAATTCTCTCAGAATTTTCTGACCAAGACGTGCATGGTGGGCAGTGTTTAATCTAGTCCCCCTCGTCTGGGAGGGGAAACCAGGTTTCTGGGGGGAGCAAACAATTGACACAAAATTTTGTCTTCCATCTTTAAAAAGTTTCACACTTTTCTCAAATTTTTCCATTTTTCATCTTCGAAAAAAGTTGATGACCCTTTTTTTTTTTAGTCCTTCACCCAATTTTTTACTTTTTTCCTGTCAAAAAAGTTGATGACCTTTTTTTTAGGAATCCATCTCTCTGGGGGGGGGAAACCATGTATCCACATCGATCCTGGGGGGGGGATTTTTCCTCCCCTGATGGTCTGTACATTGTAATATTCCTCGCCTCTGGGGGGGGGGAAACATCAATCCTGGGGGGGGACTTTCCCCCCCAAAGACGTCTAGATTACTCACTGCATGGTGGGCCTCATAAAAATTCCGCCATGTGAAGAAATACGTTCTACAGGTGCTGAAGTCGCTGACACACACAGAGTAGCTTTTCAAGCACTGGATGTAAATGTACAGATAGTGAGTCCTTTTGAAATCTTCCCATGGTTTATCATACCGTCTGATACAGAATAACTGTTGCTGCTGCCAATGGGTTTTCCAACATGACTTCCATAGATATTGGTCGTATGATGCAAGCAGGCTTGATACAGAATTCTTGAGTTCTGTTAAATGACTGTTCATATTAACAGTCGGTCTTGGTCTTGGTCTTGCGAGACCAAGACCAAGACTTTGAACCTCAAGACCAAGACCAAGACCAAGACCTTGAACCTCAAGACCAAGACCAAGACCAAGACCTTGAACCTCAAGACCAAGACCAAGACCAAGACTTTTAAAAACGAACTCGAGTGCACTCGAGACCAAGACCTTGGTCTCGAGGACAACAAGACTGATTAAAACACAGCATGGAAAACTACAAGAGCCAACATTGGTGGGTTAATACAAATACGTGTATCCCAACCAACAGAGTGCTATCCAATGTTGACAGATAACATCTTAACATAGTCACTTCAGTGGTGTGGAGTGACAACAGGTGGTAGTGTCCGCAGCACATGACGACACAACGACTCAACGGTCCTCCTTAGGTGGTAGATGAAACAAGTCTGGCTATCCCTCAAGCTCCCAGGTTCATGTTGAACAGGTATTTGACGCCTGCCTAATGGTCTAAGTCAGTGGCTTTCAAACTTTATCTTTATTGTACTACCAGGTAAAAAATCGAATTTTGTGGCCAGGCCCGCCGAGAGGGGGGGGGGGCAGAGGAGCAAATGTCCAGGGGCCCGGCGATTTTCCGGCAAATTTTAGGGGCCCGGGCCAGGCCCGCAATTAACTTTTCTCATAAAGCCCAATCAAAGTTTAGGTGCCCGTGACTGCTCTGCCTAGGGGCCCGGAATTTCTGTCGGTGGCCCTGTTTGTGGCATACCAAAAGTCAGATCAAAAACAACAGGCGAGCGCAAAGTACCCTTGCAATTTTAGACTAGGACCATAGGTCGACAAATTAAAAAATTAATGCATAATTTTAAGAATGTAGGCTGTCTTTTTGAATTTTTTCGCGTACCACTTAGCGACACCTGGCGTACCAAGGACCTGCATCGCTCCTCCTCAGCCAACACAAAAATTACTCCAGATAGCGTACGCAGGTCTGTAGATCAAAGACTCGAATGCACACCAGGAAGCCCAATAATCACGTACAATAATAAGTCATTAAAGGCATTACGGAAATGCTTAGACAAATTTTACAGACAAAACTAGAAAATAAGACATACCTGGTGATCTGTGCCTCCATGAAGAGCAAGATGAACACAAGCAATGCTGGAACAATGGCAGCAAACATGGTCCACGCCGGTAAGCGTTTTTTCAAACCAATTGGATTGATGAACCAACCCCTTTGGGATGGATTTGTTGGCTTGACACCATCAGGAACATCGAGTTTCTGCATTCATATAAGTTACTTTAAGTTTGGTATATAGCATACCTGGTTTATCTAATATTTTATTAATTTAATATACTTATTATTTATAATTAAATAAATATAATTATTATAATAATTTAATAATGAGAAATAATAACTACATTAAATTAATAAAAATTAGATATTATTTACTTACTGACTTCATTCAAAGCGATTATAATAAGATAAAATAAAGTCAGTAAGTAAATAATAATATAACTCTCGCATTCGAATCAAGCAGCATATAAAACAAAACTATTCTCCATTGAGCAACCTCTAAATATCATAAAGTTTTAATGATACAAGCTGGTTCACTATGCAGTGGCTTGAGGTAGATTCAAACCCACGATCCTCCTTTTGAGTTCAGCAAACTGCATTAAGTAATATTATTATTATTATGCATTTATTAAGTACCGCTATCTAATGACCAAGCATCAATCGATTAATTGTGAGTGAAGGACTTGTTCAAGGTCCATGCACATTAAATGTCTCAGGAGAGGGTTGAACCCGTACTCGGCGCATTACAAGTCGAGCACTCTAATCAATCGGCTACCGCGTCCCATACTTAAAACATACTTCCTTAGATCAGATCAATAGTTAAATGTGCAACATTTATACAAAGTACTTAGAAGATACTATACTGAGTATCTTGATACATACATGCATACTGAATTTTTTGTCCACCTACTTCTGTATAAGTTTCTGGTATAAGATAATCAATTAAGACCATAAGAATGATCGTCAGGGGAACTCCAAAGTCACCGATTGCGCGACGTGCCTAGAAAACAAAACAAATAGCTAAAAAACTTTCAGAACTTCTTAGAGACAAACAATAGATAGCACAATAAAAAATTTCTGCAATAAAAATGATAACACCTGTTAAATACAATGACCAAAAGGCTCTGTTCACTCATTTAAAGTAACCCTACTTTGCAAATTCATGTTATAACAAGGAGTGTTAGAAGGACCACCCATTCTATTTAATTATCGATAAACACTTTTTTGGCGTTCTGTTCAATTAAGCGCAACTCTAGTAGACTAGAAACCTGCTACAAATGCAGCAACTGGCTGGTAAGCACCTTACCATTCTTGGTGACTTCACATAAAAGGAACAAGCAACAAATGTAGAAACAGAGTCCAAAGATAAAGATAGACAGAAGTGTATAGAAATCTTAGTTTGGTACCGAGATTTATACAGCACCCCTCCAAAGCAACTACTCGGAAGTGCTTCGGACTCCAGTGCTGCTGAAGAGAGCAGTCTTAAGATGAGAACAGAATGTGTCAGAATGATCCCTGGGGAGCAGGTGGAGCGCCAGAGGATGGCCAGAGGTAATGGGCTGAGTTTCAAAACCAAGTGGAATTGATACAATACATCATAGATTCATAGTGTGAGGATGGCAAATTAAGAGTATAGAAATGGAAATCCTAGTCTGTTAGAAAAACAGAAATGAACTATTTAGTATTTACATAGATAACAGGAACTCAATCGATCCAGCTTTTCTCGCTGCAGCACGATGCAAGGCCAAATCTTGTTCAGCAGTCAACAGATCGTATTTGTGCAAACAATGGCATAGAATATATTTATCTATGTACCAGAACATTTATGTAGCCCCTTTCCAGATCTTAACAACGTTGCTGAAATCGGGTATTGTACAGGTTTAGGCATAAAATCTAGCACCTAGACTTTAGAGTACAGTAAACTGTTAAAATAGATAATGAAATGCTAATTTATGCACACCAAAAGAAATTCTTCAGCCTTACACTTCGCCCAAAAAAGTGACTGTTACGGAAATTTTTGAGATAGTGGGCAATAAGGAATGTTCCAAACGTCAAAATCATCGACAGAAATGCAGTATTTGGATGCCCATACGGATAGCTCCCTTCCTCATCACAGCTTGAGTTGAAGTTTTGTTCGCTTGTGAAGTTGTTGTATGGTAAACTGGTGTAAACTTCCATCAAGCTATCCAAAATACTGTCACTTGAGAAATTTGCTACTGTCTGTGCATAGGTGTCGTTATCTGTATTGTTTCCACAGGGCCTGACATCAAGGGGCGGTGGGTAGTACTCTTGTAGAGGGTTTTTCTGAAAGATCTGTAACATACAGAATACACAAATTATTGAGTTTGTTAAGTTTCTTGTGAACTGTTTTGCAATAACAATAAAAATGCTCTGGAAATTTAACCTTTTAACCTACAGGTTTGGATCTGGAATTCAGTAATTCATTCACAGCACAAAATATACCATGCCTCACCAAGATACCTATATACAGGCACTCTCAGCCCCCAATCCT
Organism: Allolobophora icterica; assembly: GCA_963556255.1. NCBI lineage: Eukaryota > Metazoa > Annelida > Clitellata > Crassiclitellata > Lumbricidae > Allolobophora > Allolobophora icterica. Next base: position 16,034,180 of record OY744606.1, read on the forward strand.
GGTAAAAGAGAAGAGGTTTCAAATGCTTGTAAAAGGTGTATGCGCTGACCTAAAGAAAGGTCATTCCAGATGGACGAACCAACCACTGAAAAGGCACGATATTGAACCCTGACATGCATGCAAAGGGAACAACAAGTTCACTTCGAGACATGGACAGAACAAAGATTTCGTGGCCAGCCAAGCTGTAATAAGATAGTGACTGAACCACTGAACTAGTATGCATATGTATTCTATGTCAGAGAATAGGTTTTGAATCGCAAGTCAGCCATGCGAAACTGACAGTGGTTGCACTTTTCAATTGAGCTATTTTTCACTGGCCATTAGAGAGTGACAACATCCCCATGGTAATATGGAAAGCAATAACACTGCAGTAAAATCCATGTTAATGGTGTCAAAAGTGGCAGAAATATTGTGAGGATAGTAGCAAGGCCTGTGTTATTACTGTGGGGATCGAAATACAAGCACGGTATTTACAGTAGTAACGGTTATAATTTTGTCCAATGTAGTAATTAACCATCTGTTTAAGCTAACCAGGTCTGCATAAAATGCTATGTCATCCCCCTATATAATAGAAACCTTGAATATTCAACAGCTTTTCAACTTCAGTTAAGTATTCTGTATTAAAAACTTATTTTAACACGACTGTTCAATGTGGGGGAGCATTTTTATCTTGTTATTTTGCTTAATTTCAATGGGAATGAAGACAGGAACACCCCTAATAGGGATGGGTGGAGATAGGAACAGACCTAATGGGATGGGGTTGGGAACAGACCTAATGGGGATGGGGTTGGGATGGACACAGTCCCATGGGAATGGGGTGGGATGGAGACAAATTTTATCCCCATGTCACTATGGCCATCATCTAAGATAAAACAAATCCAACAAAACATGCAAGTCATCCTTCTGGCCAGTGCAAACAAGTGCACCTTCAGGCCAACACATTCCAGCTGGTCAGTCTAGTGTACGCCGAATGTTGTCGGCATGCATAGCAGAAGCTGCACTCATAAGATTTCACAAACAAAGTCACAGAAAAAGGAACACCAAAAGTGCACTATTATGTACTAGATGGTTGGCAGAAACAATTAAATAGCAAATCTCTGTGGGTGGGGTGCCACTTCGTAATTACAATTACAAATGATAATGACTATTACACGAAGCATAAAATTTCTACCTGGTTTCTCCAATAAATTATGATTTTCAATAGTGATTTCACTCGAGGCAAGTCTTGGACATTATGACACTACGTACAGACTGATCTTCTGGATACTGACCTAATTATGGCTTTGTTTTTGTATGACACCGGTTGATGCCTTGCGCATTAGACATCTGTGCAATAGAAGTTACTAATTACAATTATAATGGCACTAGTTATACAAATCATTGGATTAAATTACATACAAAAGCCTTAATTTGCCTCTAAAAGAATCAACAAACGTTTGGCTTCCAGAGTTTTTCAGTAAAGTTAGAGATTGTTGACAAAAACAACTCACCAATATAAGCTTCTTGAAAACTTCGTATATGAAGATGAGTGAGATCAGCGAGGCGAATATTTCCTCTGTGAATCGAGTGATGTAGTGCACAAGAAAGCTGCCTTCCACCATCACAACAATAACTGCAATGATCGTAATCCAGAGACTGACCCAAAAACGAAACGGCAAGAATTCAATTCCAAAGGATTCGCACATCTACAACAAGCAAAGTCAAAAGTTTCCACTTAAAGTCACGATAACAATTTCGAATGTGTTTCATACCTTTTTTGCTGATCAAGGCAACGATTTCAAACATGTTGATGAAGTAACTGGATTGTTTTGTGTACTGTGAGGAACTCCCCAATCTTACAAAACTTCACCAACAGAAAAATACAGGGGAGGAAACTAAAGGCAGATGAATACTGATATAGTTTACTGGATGATCAGTGGTTATGAGAAGTCGAAGGAAGCAGCCGAGCATTATGAAGATCTCACAAGAATGAGGATATGGAACTGGTAAATCATCAAACATGATGAAATAACAATGCACTTTTATTACTTCATTTCAATTCAATATTCATTTATTTATTGGTGCAAGCCGTCACAAATGCAACTTGTGTCTAATACTTACCTAACATAGAAAGTATTCATAAATGGCCCACTAAGGTCATTGGCGCATGGACCCTAAGCGCCCCTCCAAATAAATACAGACAGTGCAAAAGAGAAATGCGGTTGTGTCATACCTATGTACAGTCAAACTCGTAGCAGATGCAATTATCTCCAATTCTCCAGCAACGAATTACTGTAAGTCCTAGACAATTCTGACTCAAAAAATTCTCTAACTATTGAGACTACCTTAAATAGAGCTTCTTCAAAGACAAGAACGGGTCCTGTGGCACCAATGATGATTAGCGGCTGACCTGACAGGAGTGAAAACACTACACCACATATTGCAGTGGACACCAGCATTTCGCTAACGCCCATCCACTTTTCGGTTTTATCCCCTGCACAAAAGCACAAACAAATCTTTTACCCGAAGTAACAAACACCAAATTATCCAACCAATGTTTAAAGAAATAAAAAACACAACTGACTCATATGAGAAGCATAACAATCATCTATCCAAATTTTCTTACCTACCATAATCCACCATCTGGTCTTTCTGACCCTTTCAGATCTCCTGTGGACCTTTTCACCAGATTAAATTCATATACTGCAGTTTCACCTTAAGGTGAGCCTCAACTAATTGCATTGACAAATATCAAACTGCTACTTTAAGTCAAGTGCTAGAGGTGTTAAATATGTGCAAAATACACGTTAATATGCAAAAGACCAACAATGCCCTGTTATGAAAAGGCACAAGACAGAGCTCTGTAGCTCTCGTTGAAGTTAAACCACACTCTGGTTCAATGTTTAGGCCCATTTGTGGAAATGCATGCATTACCACAAAGAACAATAATACAGAGGCAAATAAGAGTCAGCCACTCACCTAGCAGCCCTCCAAATGTGATTGCAGGAGAAAGACAAGCAAAGTAGACAAAGAAGAAGGTTGCAATGGACTGCACGTTCAGTCCATCTTTAATGTCGCTTAGGTACAAAGGATAACGTCTCTTTACGTCGTTCACCAAACCACCAAACAGCCGGCCGGTCCTTTTCAGAGGATCATCGTGCTTTTCTTGTTTCTCTAGGATTCACAAAAATTCACATGCAAATTGCAATAATTCAGACCTTTAAAAGCTCTTACCTTTTCTCAATACTCAATTGTTTCATCTGACTTAGCCCAACACACATATTCTGTTTACCCTATGTCACACTGCTGTCTAACTCGGGTAGCCGTGTAAGCAGTGCTTTGTGAGGTGCTCGAAAGATATTAAATTACACTACACCTTAAAAATTATGATTGGGAGATCTTCCGCCGGCATCTTGGAGACATCTGACTTTGCCACTTAACCTCTTAAGACAATCTGACACGCTTTTTGGCCTCAATGGCACCACTCTTTGCTCCATCATTGACAATCTTCTTCCCCTACGCTCTGCCTGCTCACACATTAGTTTGACCAAAACCCTAGTCCGACTCATATTGCAGAGCTATCTGTGTGCAGAGGGTTAGACGTGCCAAGCAGCTCTACAGCCTGGCCATCGATCGTGCTAAATGATCTGTAACAAGGTAAAAAAATATGTACCACTGAGAAATTACCATTTGTAATAAGTTTTGTCATGTAGTCTGTTACAACTTGTAGGACATGGTAACTGAATGGTTCAACTGCTCACGTTGTAATACAGAGTATGGGTTCAAGCTTCCCCTGAGATGGTTACTGTATAGCAACTTTGAGCAAGTCCTTCACTCACAATTGCTCAGCACCATCAACTGATACTTGGTCATTAGATAGTGGCACTCAATAAATGCACAATAACTGAAAAAAACAATGAAGTACAAAAAACTGACTTATGGGTTTGACAAATGACAGCAGCCTCACCTGCAGCTTTTTGCCCATCTCTCATTGTACGTTTTTTCAGGACGTTCTGTCGAGTCTTGTCCATGATGGGCAGCAACGTCTTCTTGTCCCATTCTCCAGGAGGCAGCACAATCGAGTCATGAAGAAATGTGTTCAGAGCATCAAGCAGATCCTTTTGACTTTCTACCACATAGGCCATGTCATGAAATGTCTTAAATATACAAAAGAGAAAACTTAGATTTGGTTCACTCGAATGTATTATGTAAACCATTTTATTTGACACAAGGTACACTAAACACTATAATCAACTGAACACGAAGCACCTCAGACACATTTTAAAATCCAAATGGAAAAGCAATAGTTGTTTTAAATTTTAAACCTGTCTGTCTGTATGGTATACATGTAAGTGAGGCAGGGATGCATCTTGTCTCCATTCCTGTTTAATCTATATGCTGAAAGAATAATGAGAAAGGCAGAACTGGAGGGGGCAATTGAGGGAGTAAAAATCGCTGGAAAGACACTGAATAACCTTAGATACGCGGATGACACAACATTAATGGCAAAAAGAAAAGAGGATCTGGCAGAACTGATAAGAAGGGTCAGGAGAGAAAGTGAAAAAGCTGGTTTATACTTCAACATAAAGAAGACAAAGGTCATGACAACAGCAGATTGGGATAGTTTTGAGATAGACGGAGAGGAAATAGAGGTGGTAGAAAGCTTCACATTCCTAGGATCAATGGTTGGAAAGGAGGGAAAGTGTGATCCAGAAATAAAACGAAGGATTGCTATAGGGAAAGCTGCAATGACCGGACTGGAAAAGATATGGAAAGACAAACATGTGAGCATAGAAACCAAAAAAAGGCTCGTGAGAGCACTAATCTTTCCTACGGTACTGTACGGTTGTGAGACGTGGACAATGACAAAGAACATGGAAAATAAGGTTAACGCTTGTGAAATGTGGATATGGAGGAAGATGCTGAGAATATCTTGGACTGAGAAAAGAACGAACGAATCAATACGAGAGGAGATTGGAATTGAGAATGAAGAGTCGTTAAAACAAACTGCGACAAGAATGAAGCTAAGGTTCTTTGGACATGTTATGCGATCTGATGGTCTGGAGAAGGAAATGATGCTGGCGTGCGGTGAGGGGAGGAGAAGACTGGGTCGCCCAAGGAGGAGATGGATGGATGAGATACAAGATGTAACTGGCATGAATTTGGCGGAATTGAGAGACTTGTCATCGAATAGGAGACGGTGGAGTGTGTTCACCAGGACGATCGCTAGAGCTCCACGAGCTGACAGCACAAGGTGACAAGGTGACCTTCAAAGAGAATTTCATTTAGTCATATTTAACTTATACAACCCACTTGCTCACAACCTTTCTATTTTTCCGGCCTTCATACATAGACACAATAACTTTGGGGTCATTCCATGTGAGATCAACCAGACCCTCCCACCTTCAACCTTAGATTTGGCTGAAAATTTTTACATGTGTTTGGCCACCATTTTGAGGCACAAATTCAAAATTTTATTTGGATATTTCAAAATTTGACCGTGATATACCATCTTAAAGTGAGGTGGGGTAGGCGAAAATTTGTATCCGATTTCGCGAAATGTTCTCTGAGGCCATATTCAACATGAAATAACTCAAGAAGTAGAGCAGATAGAGGCATGAGGTTTTCACTGCTGTATTGAGAAAGTTGGTGGCAACCTAATGAGCGTATTAAATTGACTGTGTCTTGATTAGAGACTTTACAGAACAGCTGCCAATATGCCATCTCAGAAAGCGCAAACTGTATTTTCTTGAATTTGCCAGACCAATAGGAGGAAAAGCAGCAGCAACAACATTTTAATCTGTTCATATTTTGAAATAGCAAGTAATGGGCTCCTACTGGATGTACTTTACTGTGGTGTTTATTTGCAAATGAATTCATACTGACATGCTAAACTTGGTCAAACTGATGAACAGGGGTCAACTTCACCAGCTGATATTGGGAAAATGGACAACTGGAATTTATCTGAATTTCATATTTCTGAAAAGTGCATGCCATAAGCTTTCTGGTGATATAAATTTCGTGTTGGTGCTCAGAAGCAATCAGGAGTTATGCTTTGTTGAATATTAGCTATTTTTCGATGTCGCAGAAGGGTCAGTCCATGTGAAATCACAGAGGGCCTGTATATGACCTATCTCAGATTTGGCTGTAATTTTGCTATTTTGTAGCTTGATATGTTTGTACATCATATTGAAATTTTCAGAAGCCTATCACCATGTATCTGCATTGTATGGCTGACGGTAATGGAGGGGGGTTTGAAGCACTCGCGACACGTTTTTGAACTTGGTGACATGTTCAAAGGCCAGTATCTCGTGAACAGATCCACTTAGGCCTGCAACATTTTGTGATTTTGTACAACTTTTTGTGTACTTTCTGATTCTGTAAATCATTCTGAATTGAAACAAATAGTTTCCATCTAATATTGGTGTAAAAGTGACCATATGCAGATAACAGAAATGTAAAATATTTGGAATAGCTTTTGTTGTTTTCACTGCTAAGATGCCATGAATATTACAGTTTTAAACTGGCAAAGTTCTGCATTTTTGGTCACTTTTACACCAATATTAGATGGAAACTATTAAAATGTTGTTGCTGCTGCTTTTCCTCCTATTGGTCTGGCAAATTCAAGAAAATACAGTTTGCGCTTTCTGAGATGGCATATTGGCAGCTGTTCTGTAAAGTCTCTAATCAAGACACAGTCAATTTAATTTAATACGCTCATTAGGTTGCCACCAACTTTCTCAATACAGCAGTGAAAACCTCATGCCTCTATCTGCTTTACTTCTTGAGTTATTTCATGTTGAATATGGCCTCAGAGAACATTTCGCGAAATCGGATACAAATTTGCGCCTACCCCACCTCACTTTAAGATGGTATATCACGGTCAAATTTTTGAATATTTGAATAAAATTTGGTATTTGTGCCTCAAAATGGTGGCCAAACAGATGGAAAAATTTTCAGCCAAATCTAAAGTTGAAGGTGGGAAAATGTTAAAAAATTGGTTGATTTCACACGGAATGACCCTTTGACGATTTTCATCTAGAAAGATATCCAGATGCATATAAATTTATTCATAAAACTATGAATTTAAATTGCTTTCTGCAATTAGTAACTAGTCTCCAGTTAGGTGCAACCTTCTGTACGAGTTTCATGGTCCTCAAAAGCCCAAAATATAAAGAAAAAATACAAACAGACAAGATTCCACATGAATCCAAAATGCTCTACACAAGAAACACTCCAGAATTTAGTAGGAAATAGGTTGAGTGCTGTGTGGGGTTATGGTGCCATTTCAAGGTGCTGTGCAGGGTTAATAAGGTCACTACAGCAAATATGCCATAGACTGCTGGACAAGTACAAGTTTTAAGTTCAGCCCAAATGAATCAATGTCATGCCATCGAGGCCTAGTCTTTGTACCTGATTCTGAAAGATCTTACCGGGTCAGCCATAAGAGTTGACACAGATCTTCCAATCTCATGATAATCCAGACCAGCACTTTCTGGACCCATCAGCACAAAGATAAACCGAACTGGGAGTGGCACTTCTGTTAGGTTTTCCAAGTGACAGGCCTTCGACAGCCGGACAAAAGCCATGACCGGGTGATCAAGGAAATCCACTGTGCCAACGAGGACACTGGTTGTCTCTGCACCATCTGGAATCCTCTTGAGGATGTGCGATTCTGCATGTCGGATGCCAGCAGACGGAGACTCAATTGGTTTCGGAGACAGGACAGCCAAGAAGCTGCGGACAGACGGATTGCTTTTTATTTTTGCATCCAGGGAAGGCTCTTTAAACTTCACATGCTGAAAACAGACAATTATTAAACAATTACTGACCAAATAGAATAGTGTATAAATTATAGATGATTGATTTTATTTATTTATTTATTCGGATATTTCTATAGCGCCTCTCGAAGTCAACTACTACTCAGAGGCGCTCCCGACTACAGCATTTGATACTGTGCCGGAATTTTCACGCCGAAGCGCCACGGGCAATTGCGAGTGAAGGACTTGCCCAAGGTCCGTACGCAGCGGCTAGAGTGGGATTCGAACCTGCAACCCTCCGGTCACAAGGCGCCGAACTTACCACTGACATAAGCATCAATATGAGAATAATTCAGATATACCATAAAGTGGTATGGTGTAAGGATCCAAAATTTAGCCCAGCTGTAGAAAATGACCTCATTATAACATGATCTCATTATAAAATGACCTCATTATAACATGACCTCGTCATAACATGACCTCATTATAACGTGACTTCATTATAACATGACCTCATATTAACATGACCTCGTTATAATGCATGGTTCTTGGTATGGCTCCAAAAGATGGCATTATAAAGGGTTTCAGGAGTAGGAAATCTTTTACAAACAAATTAATCTAATTAATGAAACACTGTATTACTATTATCTTTAACTGACATGTACAAAGCTTCACCATCAACTCACTCGATGTGATGTGCCAGTCATTCGATGGCATCAGGCAATAATTCTCATGTATTAACACTTTAACGACGAGTTGCATTGGGTTCACTTTTAGTACACTCTCGTACATAAAGTGTTAAACCACACCCTCTGCGTTACAAGATGAAGTGTTCAACTGATATGCTACCATGTCACACAATATCATGTCACACAAGAAGAAGATGGAGGTGGAAAAGAAGAAGAAACAGTCATTTAAGCGAGCTTCAAGAGGCAGCCAAGGCTGAGTATAAATGACTTCATTTTTCTTAGCTTCAGATACAAAGGTGGGTGGCCTGTCCTTTCCCAAGTCACCAGATCTTCCCACTGAAAGTAGGTGGTCAGCACACTCATTATAGTACCTCAGTTTGCTAAGGGGCACAAGTGGTGGAGCCAAAGTCTCACAACAATTTTGTACCCTGGCCAGGAGTTGAACCTCCAACCTTACATTTAACAGTTCCACACGCTAATCATTAGACTACGTAACATAACACTCCCTATGTTGCACCAAGATCACAATTAATTATTAATGAGATAAACAGGTAATGTTTAGTAACTTATAGCTGACGACAGTGTGTACCATGTGCCTAGTAGAATCTAACAAACACTTCAGGCAGAAGTACACAGAACTGTACATCAAGGACACAGTTAAAGCAGAGAACAGACAGAAAAGAGTTACTTCAGGAGCAAGTATTTCATTTTACTAGCTGGCTTAGGTTTCCTTCAATATACGAGACAACATTTATACAAGCTAAAATTTATAGCCACTTACAGAGTCTGGGTTAGGAAGTTTTTTCGGTTTGGCTTCATCTGTCAGTGGGGATTCAACCAAGGAAGCTCCCATAGGGGTGGCAATCGAGGCTGCCTTCGACATCAAGAATAAATCAGGACTTGTGTCAGATGACTCTTTGAAATTGGGAGCTGAATTCTGACTGTAAGAAAACACATGACACAGTGTATACTCTCAGAAATTTTGAGTAAACCACCTTTTCATCAGTTTCTGGCTGGAGTGGATGGAATGTGAACATACCAGTATTTCTGCAGTAATTTACACTGCGAAGTCAAATTTTGTGTTCACAACTTCGAATGCCTGAATAGTTGTTTAGTATGTAAGTATGTATATGTATGCAGGAATGTTTCTAGATTTTTGTAGAGCGCATTTCAAGGACTTCTCAACAGCTCTGAGAACATGGATGTGTCTTAAGGATCTAAACACATGCATCTTAACACAGGTTGAGACTGTAACTTAAAATTGAGCTGAGTGAGAAGAAAACTACATATGTTCAAAGGAAGATTGTTCCAAGGGATGAACTGATACAAGACAAAGCATAGTGTATCATATACATGTAGATGTAAAGATGAGAGGTAACAGCAAATCTTCCTGGACAGCCAAGCAAAGCGGATGATGACTGAATGAGTTAAAACTGGAAAAGAACAGCTCATGTATTTATGTCAGGCAGGGTGGAGAAAGAAACTTAAATTTGATTAATTCATTGCAGTTAGGGGTCAGCTGGGTAGGTATTTTCCACCGAGTTCTGAATCTGAGTATTTGAATGTACTATTTGCCGGATCCGGGTACGAACCGAGTACCATTTTTCCATATGCGAAGCTTCACATTATCATGTAATGAAAAGTTATCAATATAAATTTCTGTACTTGTAATAACTGACTAATGTATTTTGAATTATATAAATAAATAATCAGTGAAATGGACTTGACTTCCGTTGTGCACTTCCAGTGTTGGTGTTTTCTGTACTTTCTTCTTCAAAATGAATATGCTAGATGAAGCTCAGAGCTGATATTATGAACCTACAAATTCCGGCATGTGAGGCAGACAAGCAACTATTTGTGCGTACAGTATTTGCCGAGGCGAATACTTTCGAATAGTGCAAAAAAACGGGATATTCGGCTGAGGCAAATGTCCGAGGTGATTTCTGGCTGACCCCTAATTGCAATCTGCATAAAGATTCTATATAAAACATACAAATCCAATCCTATCCAAAGGCAAGGTAAAATGAGATGAGCTAATTGTCCATGTAAGTTCTTAGCTGAAATAGAATTCTTCAGTGTATTGTCATATATATACAGGTTGCATGGACAGTAAATGCCCACTTCTGTGCAGTACACTTGTCCACAAGTTTCCATAGTCATTACACAAACAACCTATAAAAAAATCAAGCTAACTAAACATTCATTTATGAAATTGTTACAAAACGCAAAAAGAACTAAATCAAAACGTGCAAAAGTAAATTTCAGTTAGAAATGGCTTCCATATTTCAACAAACGTTGTCAACTAAATACTAAAGAAATTACCGCACATTCCTACAAAGATAACTGAAACAGAGAAAAACAGATAACGAAGCTTTAGCAAAACATATACTCAAAAGCAGAATAATGTGCAGATTTAAAAAAATTTGGCAAGCTAACAAAATATGTTAAAGAAATGTCGACACATTTCTACAAATAATAGCTGAAACAGAAAAAACATATAACAAAGCTTTGGTAAAAAATATATGCAAAGCAACATAATGTGAATGAAGTATTTAAGTGCGAGTAAAGGATGTGCAGCAAGGACATCGGATGGCCAAGGGATGTCCTTTAATTCATAATGCAAAATTTATAGCCATGCAATTCAGACCATACCCGCTACCATTCTATGTAAACATTCTAACAAAGCCAGTCTAACAAGGCATCAGTCAATGTCACCGAAAATCAAAATCGGTTTGCACTTCAACTTGCAGGGTGAGTCTGGTTGGAAAGTCAAGACAGAAATCTAAGATGAAATGGAGGCAGCCTACAGAAGATATGAGTTAAGTAAAAGAAGAGTTTTTAGTTAAACTCCAAAGCCCAAAAATGACTAATAACGCACTCTGCATAACAAATGTTTGCTGAATTAAGTCCTACAGTCTCGCACACATGCTGAAAGCTTTTCCTGTCCATGGGGAGACTAATAGACACAAGCATTTGCAATTTTGCAGTCAGCATAGAGTGACGACAACAGTGTTGGCTGAAGTGTACAGTTGTCTATACAATTTTTTGCTTTCTATGGGCAACCAATACAATGATTTAAGGAGGCTTGGTTACTGAAGCAGACTGAAAATAAGAAGTCAAATGAGTGTGCCAAACTTCCACAACAGTATCACAATACATTATCATATTATAATCATATATATCATGAATTTCTTTACATATTATATGTTAGTTACTTTGAAACTCAATACAAGAAAATGAATGTTCCTCAACATTTGCCATAACAACAAAACCATGCAAAGAAATTTATTTGCATTGTTTCTTAGAGACTGTATTCAAATGGAAGCACATACAGAACTTCTTGATCAGAAGCTACAACAATGTAAAGGAATGATCACAGATCAAAGCAGACGCAAAAGTCCGAAGGAGCAGCAGGCTAACAAGAAACATGTAAAGCAAGGGTTAAGATTGAATTAAGTAGAACAATCAGCCACATCATCCAAACTTCAAAACAATCAGTTTTCAGCATGGACAAAGCAACAAAGTCTTAATCCAAGTCATGTTCAGCGCCAGACCAAGGAGGCAATCCTTTATCAAATTAAATATTTCAATTTAATATTTTATTTGAGCATAATCAAAATTATGATTCAGGTTATCGTTCTGCAGTCCAGTAACCAATCAACCACAGACCAGTACCAGGCCACACTTTAAGTAGCACTGATGTACACCAAATAACCAGTTACCAAGCTGTCCAGGATGACGACCATATTATTTATTTATTATTTATTACGAACATTTTTAACGCGTGCAAAGTCACACAGGAGTGCGAATCTGAGGCACGGTTAGTCAGCCGCCAGGTGAAGAGCAATTAGATATCCATATGTTTGATGAATTCTGACACCCAGCAGCATAGGCGGCGATCCCAGGGGGAGTAGGTCGAGGGGGACGAGACCCCTACCTTTAACAGTGGGGGAACTCAATTTTTAAGAAACACCAAAGAAGGTCAACAAATGTTTTCGCGCGTTTTCACCTCTTTTTGACCAGATCAGTTCAAAAATGTCCTGTGTACCCCCAACCTGTCAAACAAGATCACCGCCAGTGCCCAGCAGAAACAGTGGAACTGTTCCCCAATCTGTGTCCATTTTACATTACACAGATAAAATAAACAGAAATTGTAAACAGAAACAGAAATTGTAAACATAAACAGAAATCATAATTCACCACAACGACATCAGCATAATTTACAAACATAATTAACGGTACAGAGAGTTGACAACAGATACCAAAAACACTATTTAGTTCAACTGTACACTTCTTGAAGGTAAATCACAAAAATAAAAAATACCAAGCGCATGCAAACAAGCACACAATGCAGTAATCAGAGCATGCATAGTCTACTACAGGAGGGATGACCAGAAAGTCACGGTTGGTTCAAAGCGCAACGTTAATCATCAGCGCTTCACTTACGGCATTCACTAGCAACCCCATTCCCAAACGCAATCCTACAAGCATACCAAGCAACTCTTTCTAAAGGAATTCATTCACCATCAGAACGTTGTGTATTCTTCTGACAAGTAACTAGTTTCTAAACCCAGACAGTACAATTCAATTCTGAACAGCCCAATTGCAATTGAATACTCGTGATAAATTACCTATTAAATCAATGAAAATCATTCTCAATTTTGCGTTTGCTGCATGTTTTCTAGCGACTGCATCCAAAAACCATGCCAGTCACATAGGGCACAGACACTGCATTAGAATCATTAGAATCGAGACATTAATCAGCCTTGTTAAGCAGTCTATTGTGCATCATCTAAGATGGCATTGTGGGCAATTTTTAATAGTTTCTAATAATAGTTTTTCACTGCAACATCTAGGATCCTGTACCAACTCTGCTATGTGTAAATTGAATCCACTTTCAAGAACTTTAACAATGCCTAGGCTTCAAACAATGGACTCTGCTAAAGTAAACCCACAAGAAAGCAGATACCTAAGATCAGGTGACATTTTCAGCCACACTGCAACATTATGCAGTGTCTATCAGACAATTGTGCACGACTGCAGCCAGGGATCGTGTTTACACTTCAAATATGATGCATCACTTTGTTATTCTAGCCTTTGGCCTCTGTCTTCTGTGTGTCACAGCGGCAGCTGAGCAATGTGGAAACTGTGCCCCTCCCGCCTCACCTCAACTGCTGCTACGGACACATGTCACAATCTGCACAGACCATCTAATGCAGTTCTCATGCAGGATCAATATGCTTTAAAGTAAAGTCTGCAAATAGGAGATATGAAAGTAGCCAGAGAAATAAATTAGTTGGCATTAAATCACATCATTTAGGCCCCTAACTATACTGCAACGTGGCCTTTTCAAGTAATTGGACAGCATTATCTGGCAGGCAGGCTACAGCGCAAGTGCTTCACGAGACAGCTTATGCCTTTCACTAAGACTTAAATTAAAGATTTACATCAGTCTTCAGCTATTTTTAACAGCATCTGGAGTCTAATATTTAAGAGGACAATACAAATCAGTCACCCTCAGCTGGCAGAATTCTTCTGACTAGCTCTTTGTTCATTCTTTCAGCACTGCTGATTCTATGCCAAATCAGTGCAAGAAAATACTACCATGTGTGTCCAACATTTTTGAAAAGTTCATACATAAGTTGCCCCTTTCATTAAGATGCAAACGTAAAAAACACGACTTATAGTCAGAAAAATACGGTAATATATTGTCTGAGCTGAGAAATGAATTGACAATGGATTCAAAGTATTGTCTAGGTTTAGCAATGAATTGAAACCGGTCCTAATTTATTGTCTGGGTTTAGAAATGAACTGCTCTTCAGAAGAATGCACTTTCAGTCTACCGTACGCCAACCAATTATTCACCTCTGCACAAACTTAGACAGATTGTGGTGCGACTGATTCCTTCGAAGAAAGGCCTGCTGCTCGGCCAAATGCCTAACACAGACACACGCAGACACACCATCCACTTACGACATCAGAAGAGATCATGATAAGATCAAACAAGAACATTTAACAACACTGTTGTACGTGAAATAACAACATATGCAGAAACTGCAGACTATTAAGAACCAGATGCTCCACAACAGCTATTAACTCAATTATGATCACAAAGTGAATGAATAACTAAATTCATTAATTTAATTAGAACCAGACAAGCAATGATGCTGAAGTCTGATTAAATTAAAAATTCATATACAGTCATGTCCGCTATTTCTAGATATACGTAACACCTTGATAAGAGAAAAAGAGAGAAATATTACAAAAAGAACAGCATTCTTACAAGAGAAGATAACACAATGAAAAAATTAATCAAACTAACTCAATCACTGAAAATTACTATAGAGTAATAATGGACAAGAGTCCATTATTTCCAGATACTATACTTAGTTAAGAACACAAGGAAGAAATTTTACAGATAACAATGTTCTACAATAAAACAATAGAAACAACAACAAAACGAACAAAACTAATCAAACTCATTCAATCATTGTTGTAATTAGTTAGTGATCTGAACTCAGTTAGGTCTAGCAATACTTAAATGGAAGTACATTTTCATTTAAAAGTTCAACCATCAACCATCTGACCTCTCGCTCTTTTAATCATAGCCCAGACTTGGTCATTGGTATGACATTATTGATATCACGAGGATAAGTTATGAGCTGCGTAGATCCGTGTGGCACCCTCTGCATATGTTCATAGCTGGATTTATACATCTTCAGTAGTGTCTTTCTCGATTACAATTACAATTTGTCTTATCTAACATATCTGTCTCAATATCCATCTACATGTCTCACTGTTTTTAAGCATAGCCTAACTTGGCTAATGGTTACTGGTGAATATGACGTTCATGCAATCCATTGAGCAGATCATCGCTTAAGATCGTGATTTAACTCACCTGTGCTTCAACAGCAAAGCACGAAGGACATGACCCTGGACGTCTGGACATAACTGACCACCGTGAACCAAATGCTCAACAATATTTGTTGCAATCGTTGGAAGGTCAACAGCATCCAGATCCAACAAGATGGCGGCTATATCAGCAACAAAATGACAACAAAGAATCAAAAATTAAAATACAACGCAACTGTATCTGATACTGCCCTTCTTTCAAAGTTCAGAAGTGCACACATGACCATACAACAGAACATGGATGGTGCTGAGCAGTTGTGCATCAAGGACTTTGTGTGTGTGTGTGTGTGTGTGTGTATGTATGTGTGTCTGTGTGTAACTAAACACTTAATACAGTGCTTTTTAAGTATCTCACAAGAACCAAAATAGTGTTAAAGTCGTTTAGAAGTACACGTTCATCATTATGCAAACGGCGCTTACACACCACTTCTTAAGATAACTAGACAAGTCACCACTGGTGGGGTCACACACACACACACATAGAACCCATCCAGGTTGACATTAGGCACCATGCTCACAGTCCATGGACAACATGGTCACCTAAAAGTTATGTGTATTTCAAGGTGTTTTAACATGAACTTTAACAACAAGCATGTACTGAAAGCGACTGAAAAACCAATGCAGCTCGTTAATAAAGTGTTAAACTGTGCAACTCAACAAAGGAGTCTAAAATAAATCACAAATTTAAGCCTTACAAAAAATTATTCTGAAGAAGTGATATTTTTGTGAAAAAAATGCTAACACCAGACCTGATTCAATGCGACGACGCAGCTCAAGCAGACTGTGAAAGGAGAGTGACGAGACATGTGGTTTTCCCCAGCGCTGTGCAGTCTCTTCTACTTCCTCTTCAAACTTTATCCATCGAGCCTTCTCGTGCCAAGCCCACTCCTTGTTCTCCCCAACGCACAGCTCATCCAATTCCACAAACATCTATAACAACAGACGATCAACTGGAATGAACAAGCGAATCATTTTTCATAAGAAACAGTTCTACATGACATTCTACTGAAAATCCTCACAAAGAAGAGTACTTCAACATTTGGAGTTGGCACATATGACAACAATGATTATCAAAAGGGTATAATGCCTTTTACTCAAAATATGAAACACATCCAGTGTCTCAGATTCCGGAGATCCCTTGTATGAACACACAATCACAAATTAAGGCAGTTTTGGAGCTTATAGGACACACACACACACACACACACACACACACACACACACACACACACACACACACACACACACACACACACACACACACACACACACACACACACACACACACACACACACACACACACACACACACACACACACACACACACACACACACACACACACACACACACACACACACACACACACACACACACACACACACACACACACACACACACACACACACACACACACACACACACACACACACACACACGTGGTGTCTTTGTCAGGTTCACAAAAAAGGTGCTATGCAAATGTTCAGACACATACATACATGTATACATACATGTGTTGTATAAGCAGTTGCTTAGCAACGCAGTGTTTAAATTTAAATCCTTCTGTATCAAGCAAAACTGGAAAATTCTTGCCACACTCACGTTAAACAGATCACGTCACCACGTCAAACAAATATCCTACAATCACTTGACTGCAACTACAAGACCTGTAACTGATGAAGGCAGGAATAAATCGTGATGCATAATCACAACTTTAAGCTGACTACGTTGAGACGTAAGGAGCTACCTTATGATGCTGCAGCTGCTGTTCGGACAGAAGACGTCTTGGCAGAACAGGCGCTGTCCTCACTTTCTTCACGTGACCGATGTGAACCACAGACGCTGTGTGATGCGAGATCTTGCGACGACGGATACCCTTCGAGTCATCAAACCTGTGACCTAAACGATACATCATGTGAAGAATCAGTCTCTCTCCGGAAAAATCTCCTACTGAATATCCGGACATAACCAGTAGATACAAACCAAGAAACATTTTTATTATGATTTTTGCC
Organism: Allolobophora icterica; assembly: GCA_963556255.1. Lineage (NCBI taxonomy): Eukaryota > Metazoa > Annelida > Clitellata > Crassiclitellata > Lumbricidae > Allolobophora > Allolobophora icterica. The sequence goes on from OY744606.1 coordinate 16,051,531, forward strand.
TGTCCAGAAGAAGTTCGGTTGACAAATTTCACCTGTTCGTATAGACGAGCATTATCGACTTTCAGAGGACAAATAATACAAGTCACTCACTGGCCATTTCTTGTAAATGAACTCCATCTAATGTCATCGCCTCATCAATTTCTGTTGGAACATGTTTCAACGTGTTGCCAAACGAAACTTCGCTACCCAGTCGACGGCGACTGTACAGCTCAAGAACAGGAAGACGATGGCGTTGGCGACCGTGCACTGACGACCTCCTAAAAAAAGTATTCATATGGCACACGTCATGCATCGAATATCAGGTAACACAACACAAATCCCAGTAAATCGCAAAGACGGCAGGCACAATGATTGTGCTGCAGACTGGCACCAGTTCAAATTCTGCTTACCAGTCCACAGAAGTAACTATTTCTGATACTCAACAAGCAACATCAAAATACAAACTTAGATCTATGAAGTTTCAAACAGAGAAACACCAAATGAGCCTGTTTGACCTTTATGTACACTTGTACAGCCACATATGATCTGCCTGTTAACCCTTTAACGACAAGCATACATGTACTAAAATGCATGGAAAACTAATCCCTCTCATCATCAATTGAAGGATCAAAACTTTTAGTCTAATTTCTTTTAAGTTAAATCTGTATTAATCTGAAAGACTGCCAATCAAGCAATTTTTAGAGTTTTTTAAAGATGCAACATAAATGCTCAATAACACAAGTGCCAAATTACAATACATAGGTATGATACAGATAGAATGCAGAGGGAGGCGTACCTAGATTTTGAATGACGGGTTGCACCATCGCTTCGATCTGACAACCGGTTGACGTTTGGTAACTCTGGAATTTCCTGTTCGTCTGTATCTCCACCTTTGAACAATAAAACACATCCAGACACTTTCAAATCAAGAAGGGTATCGAGTCAAGGTCATCTGATGAACCAGTCATAATGAAGGGAAACTTAATTGGTTCATGGATCAGACTTCAGGGCAGGTACCATATCAGATCACAAAGAAAGACTGAAAATATGTCTTAGTCTTTGGGTTATGCTCTTTATAATAATCGTTTAGACGATTGTTATGGCCACGTAAACCCAATTATTATGGCTTAGTCTTTCACAACCTAAGTGAGCAGTTTCAAGTTGTTAAGAGTCAGACAAAATTACCACATCCTACAGACCTACATTCGACTAATCTCCATTTGCCAGTTCTTCACTTTCATAAACAGTAAAGAGCATGGTTGCTTTGGACTCATTTTGCACTGTCTGCACTTAAACAACATGGAACAACAGAAAGAAATATTAAAATTACTAAGTAAACAGCAAGTGTAGACGTATGCCAACTTTCTAGTTCATGTACCAAGTTCAAAAACCAGTTTAAGCTTTGATTTTCGCAGATTTTTGCATTAATCAGACTTTTGTTGCACTGAAGTCATCATGTTGGGCTTGTTCATGAGAACAAGTGGTCAGCGGTAAAACGTTTCTATATTTTCCCTGTAAGAACCTGTTGTAGATGATCTAAATGTACTACCCGCAAAGCAGAAGTTTATTCTAAACAAATGCTGTAGAAGTTCACAAATAAAATTTCTGAATTCGAAATACATTCTTCCAAACACATCTCTCTAAACAAACTTACCAAGTATAAATGAAACCTTCGGTCGAGCTAGCTCGCTTTCTCCAGGTCCATTTTCCATTTTTGAGGTTCGAGGAGAGTCGACATCAGCAGTCTCTGTCCTTGAAAGTAAATCTCCAATTGACGGTAGCGCTGTTTGATTTGTACAGATCACAGGCATTTGTTCTCGACTAGCATCACAGATCAGAGGTGACCACACAGAGGCTTCATCGTCAAGACAAACAGACTCATCATTATCCAGTTCATCTAATTTCTGTTTGCTACCTGCCAAAGTATCTTGCACAACAGCACTATCAGAAACGGAACCCTGGTTTACAAAATCGGAAGCAGGAGAGAACGATGACTCGTCAAGAACTACATCGCAACTGCGTGACTTGTCCAGTGTCGAGTGACTTCTTCCAGTATCTGTAACTTTTTCACCGGAAGTCTGCTCAAAATGAAATGGACAACGGGAACTTTACAGATCAACTAAACACGATTCAGAAGATATTGTGCAATAAAAACCATGTAGAAATGAGCAACGTCTCATCTTAATAAATGTCCCGAATGATTATGTAAAACTGAAAGTTGAGAAGTTTCACTATGTATTTGGTGTCTAATTCAACAACTTTCTCCATGCCTCCGCACAAAACAAGTAAGCAGTTCAGCATCTTTTATTTTCACTAAACGCTGTTCCTTTAGTCTTCTTATTAGCAAACATTTTACAATACAAAATTGTCGAAATATTTTAGGCCTATCAAAACAATTCACCGCCAAACATAAAAGTTTGAGAATACATTTTCCAAGTTTGTTTGGAGGGAATTATCCCAAAATTAAATAAAAATTCATATATTTTTAAAGAACTTACTAATTCCTGAACTCTAAATGTGCTGATTTATCTGAAGCAATTTAATTGGAATACAATTCTGCAAGGTACAGTATGTTGTTGACTGAAAGCGATTCAAGCAATTGATTGGAGTATGTGAATAAGTTATACCATGTCATCGAACATGTTAAAGAAGAAACTCACAAAACGCAGTGACAAAAGCAGAACACAGAGAAATAATAATAATAATAATAATCTTTTCTTTAATTAAGCGCCTGCAAACGCACTGCGCTGTACATTGAACATACATATAGTAGAAACGGCAGCCTTACATACATGCATTAAGTAGAAGCACACATGATAACAGTTTTACAGGAGTCGAATATAACTGCTTATGCGGCAGCCACATACGGCGCCAAATCACGGTCTACTATTCATTTAACCACCGCCGCCGCCTAGCGAGTGGAAGGCAGAATTGACCTTAAATTAGCGGATGTCTACGGGGTTCGATCTTGGTACCTTCAGCTCTTCACGCCAGTGTGTTATCCATTACTCTACGGGCCCCCCAAAAAACTAACTATTCAAGGTGAACTGTGACGATACTAACTTCTGATTTGCAATGAGCAGAAGGTGTAAATGAGGTATTTTCTGCATGTCGAGGTGAAGATCTATGACTTGATCGATGTCGCTCGATCAACGGATCCATGGAGCTCAACGGTTGCCAGGTGTGTGGAAAAACACCCATTCGATGGTGATCTACAAAATAAACTTTTATTTCAGTCACTTCTAAATTTCACAACGGCACAGTATCAACTAAGGTTGATGAAGGTATTCTTATATGAAGCATTCTGTTGCAAATCTATGTTTTTCAAAAAGCAAATTTTTCTTATAATCTAATCTGAGAAGTAACAAAAGAATTTTGTGAAAAATAAGAGAAATTGATGTTACACGTAATTGTTGCCTTAAGTATTACAAATCACAACAGTGATCAGATCCAATTGTGGATAATGAATCAAGGTCAGTGATGGAAAATCAAAGCACTAGTTGCTTGTACTGTACCGAGTTTAATAAAAAAAACTCTACAGAAACTACATCAAAAGCAAACAAGTGCTAACTTAAATAAAGTATTGCTGTATGACGACGACAAAGAGAAGCAGCATCACCTGTAACTTCATCTTCTGAAAGACAATGCCACGAAGCAGCTGGCTGTGAGTCAGAATAAAATCCTCCACGAAGGTCGAACTTATCAGCCGACAGACGAGTGGCCGAGTCTAGAAAATCTCGCATCTCTTCGTTCTCCTCCGAAGTCAGTCTTGTAAAATCTGTTTCATGTTCTGTAGTTGCAGCTGGAGATGGATCCTATGGAAAACAAAGACAGAAAATGGAATAATCTGGATAACAAGTTCTTCCAGGTCCATCTGAGTACATTGCGTTTTACCAAATTGTTTTTCCATTCCATGAACCTGGCAATCTTTCGCAGTACAACCCAATTTCTTCAGAGGGCAGCCCATGGTAAATTTTTAAATTACAGTGTTGTTGTATTCAACTCTTTTGAAAGACTCTCAAATATATAAATTAAAAGCAGGGGTGTCGAAAAGGCTGACCTGCCGATGATTCTTTTCTAGCCTGTGCAGCCTTACCTAGAGACTACACAAATTGAGAATAAAAGTTCAAATTTGTCATTTTTCACTGTGTATGAAGTGAAATCAAATTGCTGTGCTAGCAACAGACCAGTCAATTGATACAAAATCTGCTACAGAGGTTTTTGATTAACCCTTTAACAACCACAAATTTTTGTCAAAGCAGTCAAAGAATAAAAAGTTTCGAACTAGTTATATCTCTGTCAGTTTTTAATATATAGACATAAGGTAAACACCATTCTTTAGGATTTTATCCCCTCTTTCTATTCTTCCTTCCAGCTTCTTTTGAAAAAGTAATTTTTAGAATACCAAAAGTTACCCAAAACTGTGATCCCCAAAATTCTAATACTTTTTATGTTCAAGACAGTCTTAAGAAATATTCTCAATGACAACATACGCTATGTGAACATAACATGTGCAGAAATTGTTGCCACACAGAAAAATTTTTTTTTCTAAATATCTCAATAAACGGAGATGCACGTGTTTTTGTATCCAAGTCCAACCCAGTTTCTAAGCATGCACACATGGTTGCGATCGTCATCTAATTCTGTCCGACTCATAGTTCACCTAAAATGCTTACTATCGGACTCCTGCGGTTAAATTTAGATTAAATTGACATGTTCTCTTCATCATAAGGATTAATATTTCCTTGGCTGATGACCATTCATCCACAAAATGGCAAATTTTTTCCACTAGTAATCAGTGTCTTTCCATCTTAGCTCATTATTTTAAATGTCCATTTGTAGCTAGGTGTAGCGTGATTTCAGTGTTCGCTTTGATTGGTTGTTTTAAATATATTGGGGTGTTTTCAAGGGAATTCCATGATGTCATTTAGCTAAAAAATAAACTACGTAATATGAATGACACAGATATTCTAAAATTATATCGACAGTGATTGGATAGGAAGCTAGGGTACAACAAGACCAGCAATGTACCATTCACTACCGTCTGGTTGTCTGCCAGGCTGGTCGTTAAAGAGTTAATGACGTTACTTTATTACTTTTGCTCACAAGCACATCTTGGTGTCTGGTTTAAGTCAGTGAGTAATCTAGACGTCTTTGGGGGGGGGGGAATTTCCCCCCCAGGATTGATGTTTCCCCCAGAGGCCAGCAATATTATAATGTAGAGACCTTTTAGGGCAGGGAAATTCCCCCAGGATACATGGTTTTCCCCTCCGATTGACACGAAATCCTAAAAAAAGGTCATCAGCCTTTTTGAGAGAGTCTTTCTATAGGAAAAGTGGACAGATGACTAAAAAAAAGGTCATAACTTTTTTCAAGATGAAAGTTAAAAAATTCTGAAACTCTTCCAAGTATGGTTGGTCCCCCCAGAAACCTTGTTTCCACTCCCAGAAGAGGGGGACTAGATTAAACACTGGGTTTAAGTCAGTGGCGGCGCCGCCTATGTTTGTTGTACAGTTTTTGCCGTACCACTTTTTAAGGTTTTACGGCAAAAACTTAATTTTGAAGTACACTTTTACCCAGACTCTCTAATTTGCCGTACTACTTTTCAAATCGTGGTGCCGCCACTGGTTTAAGTGATGCTTGTGACTGATAATGAAGATAAAAAATAAGATTTTGTAAGCCTAATTGGAATGTTTGTATGCTAAGAAATGCACAATTTAAATGTGCACAAATATTTTCTGGGAACCGCTCACCGAGACCCTCTCCAGACCTCTCTACCCGTATTCTGCTCAGGCACCTTTGGCAGCCCACCACTTGCTGGAAAATATTGCCACGGGCAGACCATTAAAAAGGTTTTAAAGGCAAAATGTCTAACTTCATGCAACACAACATTGGCTTCAACTGATGTCTGGGGATATGACCTGTAGCCTGCAGTTCTTCTATACCAGAAAATAACAAAGATTTGAATGCTAGCCTAGGAATTAAAAATCAAGCTAAATAGTTTCTTAATTAAACTGCAATGTTTTTAAAATTATATTTAATAGACACTACAATAATATACAGAGTTCCAAAAATAACCACCACTTAAGTTCATTACTGCACATACATCTTAATACAGCCTCATGAAATACAGTTTCCATTTAAGTCTGCTTACATTAATTAATATCAGAAATTTATGTAATTTTGAAATATACCAGTAGGATCATTAATATTAAATATGCGATAATAAAAAATACCAAGCTGCAGATAGTCTTTGCAATCAGTTGGCCTACTGCTTGTAAACTTTCACAATCACCACAGGTTCGTCAAGATATCTGTGTGTCTAGTAAGGTCTACTTTTAATACAGAGGAACATTAATACACCAAGGCCACTACCATCTTTCAAATCAAGGTGGCTCGTCCTAACTTTTGGAGGACCATGCATCAACAGAAATACACAATAAAGATCAGTGGCTTAAATAATGCTTCTGCACTTTAGTTGCCATACAAAAATCGTAGTTCTGACCAAGAGTTTTAAGAAAAACAAAGTCTGGCATAACTCTGAATAGCTTATAGATTATATTTGCTCACACGCACATCTCGGTGTCTGGTTGAAAAGTGATGTTTATGACTGATAATGAAGATAAAAAATAAGATTTAATAGCCTAATTGGACTGTTTGTATGCAAAGAAATGCACAATTTAATTTATATAAAACAATTTATATAAAACAAACAAATTTAATGACTCTTCCATTAAACAGAAGAAGTAAACATATTTATGTATAACGACTCAATGAGCCTTACAAAAAGCAATGACATTCATGTAACACTTATGGACTTGACAGCCAGTGTACCCCGTAGTACATCATGTTGAATAATAGGTCCTCTAAAATCAGGTACAATGACACACAGACAAAAGGAACTACGACACAAATGAGTAAATCAATACGAATACCAAGACAAGGGAAATGACTTACGCAAACCAGTCACGATATTTACAGCAGTGATATAAACACATTTCCCAAAACTGGAAATGGAATAGCAAGACAAAATGTAAAATATCAAATTCAGACATTAAGCATCTACACAAAGTAAGGAAACAAAACACAAAAATACTTTGGAAATGCTCTCAATGTACGGTAGCTAAATGCAATATTTAATATAGAGGTCTTTTACCATATGTATTAATTAGTGAAATTCCCATTAAACTGACCAGTTTGATAATGTTCAACCCATATAAATTTGCTAATAAGCTTTACTAATTACTATATTTGCAATTTTCATGAAATGTAATCCAAAGCTTCACGTCAAAATTTTAACTGTAAGCACTTGAACAGCAGCAAAAGCGAGTAGACCTGTACCAAATGAATATAAACAAGGCCGAATCGCCTATGGAATAATCCCTTCCCTCAAATTACCTGTGAGAAGTCATCCATCGGGACGAGGCAAGACTGGACATCGTCCATGCTTGTCCCTCCATCGTCCATGACAACCGTTGCACCACTTGGTCTCCGTTGTCAAACAACTTAAATACAACAGCAGCAATCAACTGAAACACAAGACAAATAGGAGCCAAATTAAAACCCGTCTGAAAAAGAGTAGCCTTAAGCACAAAGATAAATGTTCCAACATTTGTGAACAGGCCTAGTTATCGTTATAATGCACTTGTAATCAGCAAAAATTGATGTTCTACCTTGAAGAAAAATGTATCTTTCATCTACAAATCCCATCTTTAACAAAATGATTCATCCTTTCAAGCAGGATAGCAGCAGTCACACGATCAAAACAATGCAATCTTCACTTTCATCTCCCCTCCCCTGTGTAAAATTAGCTTGTAATCATGTTATTCACATTACACACACACGCACACACATACAAAGTAAATATAACACGCTATAAATATATTCCATGTTATCGCTGGCAGTTGTGTGTCTTGGTCTCAGCTATTCCTGACCATAGATTTCTTCACTCTGCTGCGTAGAGTGACCTGGTTGTTCCTCCAACCTGCAGCACAGATGTTTAGCTGTGGTCAGTCAGACTTTCTGGAATACGTTCCCTAGCATCTTATGACATGAGCTCCACGCTCTTTCTCTACCTCTATTCCGTAAGCGCTTGAAAACCATGTTTGTTTCAATCCTCGCTCTCCGTCGTTAGGTCAGTCCGCATCTCTGATGAGTTTCTCTCGAAGTGACGCTATCTAAATAAGCGGTTACGATAATGAAAATTATTATTAATTAGTAACTTCTATCACACCGGTGTCTAATGCACATGAAATCAATTGATGGCACACCAAAGCCTTGCGGTAATAACCCAGATCAGTCTGTCGAGGCTTAGAGCCAGAGTATGGTGGATAAGCAATCTAGATGTTTTAAGTTGAGCATGAAGTGACACAAGCAACTAAGTAGAGTAGAGCGAGCAGATACAAGGAGATAATTCCAACGTTTATGGCCATCAACCAAAAAACTCATTCACCCAGCAGTTTTAACTTTAGGCATGACCAAAGATAGGCAGTCAGATGACCTTGTTGAAGATTGATTAGACTTAGGAATAAGGACTAATTTTAAATACTGTGGTTGACCAGAGTTCAGCCTTCATAAGCCATGAGCCACAATTTGTGAGACACTTTGCTAAACAGGAATCCAATACAATGACATAAGTACAATACAATACAACTGTACTTGAAATAGCCCTCCTTCCCAGGCCCGGCCCTAGGGCGTGTGGGGCCCAAGGCAGCAAGCAATGAGCGGGGCCCAAGCAAAAAATGGCATTGCGGAGCAGACTTCCTGCCAATACAGTATTGGCAATACCATGTGTATTAAAATAATGAGTAATCAAATTTAAATGGGTTAAGGAACAGAAAATGCAAGCCAGGCTTTTAATACTAGCATTTTAGGCCTACTATGAAAGCAACAATTAATGTTTTATTTAATTATTTGAATATCTGTTCAATCTCATCACAGGAAAAAAATGTAGCCAGCAGCACGGGCCCCTCAAAAGCGCAGGGCCCAAGGCGGCTGCCTCGTTCGTCTTGCCCTAGGGCCGGACCTGCTCCTTCCAAAGTTCAGAAGTGAAAACGACCAAACGACAGAACACTGATAGTGCAGACACTGCAGAGAAATTGCGACTGAAGGACTTGCTCAAGGTCCGTACACAGTAACTGCCTAGGGTGAGGCTCGAACCCATGCTCTCCACGTCACAGGTCGAGCATTCTAACCAGTCAGCAATCTTGATATCTTGATTCTTGGTTTTGAGTATAGCCAACGAGGATGAAAGTTAGTGAAGGCTGGGTTGTTTTCATCATTTGAACCTGGAACTTTACCCTACTTGAAAGGATGAATCATATACTGCTAAGGATATGACACCAGGATACAATTATCTTCAGGGTAGCATCTAAATTATATACATATACACCATCTATATAGATTTATATATATATGTATATATAATATAAATGCTACACATTCACAACCACAGACAAGCACACCATACTAAAACTGTATAGTAAAAGACATGCAATCCCCCATCAAACCAAAGGTTAGCTTCTTGTGATTTTACACAGTTCACCAAACAAAAGCACAAATGTATCCCCATTCTTCTCGTTCATCATTAGACATTCAGCCATGAGCTTATCTTGCATCTAATCCATAGCAAACAGTGAGCAATTTAAATGTTTAACCTCAAGTAGTTTAATTTTAGTAAAATGTTTAACCTTAAGCACCGTAAGTTTAGTAATTACTTCAATTTAATTGAAGAAGTGTACAGAACAGAACAGAACAGAATTCGGTCTTCAACCGAATGAGGAGGAGGAGGAGTAGGAGGAGGAGGAGGAGGAGGAGCAGGAGGAGGACGAGGAGGAGGAGTCTTGCAAGCCAACCCTCAAATCAGCCATAAGTCTTAAGAGTTATCAACTTCCTTATCTTATCTCCAGCATATGAGGGTAGGTGACCCTCTCCTCGTTGCCTAATCCTCCCACCAACAGCATACAACCAGCATACTCATTTTACAGCACAGTTTCATATGGGCACACGTGGAGCATAGAATTAGAAACAATCGTCTGCATTGGTTGGGATTTCAACTCTCGACCATAGAGTTGACACTCCAACACTCTAATCACTAGTATACCATGCACCACTAATAATTTCCACAGTAACACAGAAACTACATAAAAGATTTGCCATATTACTGGCAGTGAATTCATAATGTAATTGTAAATGCTTATTTATATAGCGCCTATTCAAGAAAACTTGTCAGAGGTCCTCCCAATCTACTAATAGAAGACCACGATTGAACAAAATGGTTTTCAACCGCTTACAGAATAGAGGCATAGAAAATAGAAGCTCATGTCACATATTGCACGACCTCAGTTTTATCATTCTCCTACATGTGAACTTCGGAAACACAAACAATTCACTAAATAAACAAGACTTTTCGCACTTGAATGCAACCATAACATTACTCTCTACATCGTCCAAGCATAACAAAAGCTTACAGCCAAATCTAGTTTCTTTAACCCTCAATGGGCCCATGTCAGGAAGTTGCGTTCCAGGTCCTTGGGGTTCAAACTGCACCCCCTATTTGTTTGAGAATATAAATCAAGGATACGTTCCGGTAATCGAATACCATGTATTTTATATAAACATACTGTTCAATGTTTTCTCCAAATGACATATCTAAATCGATCAGGTACATACATTTGTCACACAGTACATTTGATATATTGACACCGTGTGCCGGACAAGCAGGCCTACAGCACTTATCGCAGAATTTGCGCGTCTTTCTGTCAAACTCGCGCGGGCACAGATGACAACGTCCCTGTGTCCTCTTCACTTTAGCTGTTATCAGAAGCAGTACCAACTTCAGGCAAATAATCTCCATCTTCACTATCATCGGCATCACCTTCAGCTACACTGTCTTCATCAACTTCAGTATCCTCTTCCATAATCAGTCGAAGACCTTCAGCTGTGGAATACCTAGCCATCGTGTTATTTATTTTCTAATACTTGGAATGTAAGCAAAAACAAAATGACTGACTTCTAAAAAGATCAAACTATTATCAGAAATTGTTCTAAAATATAATAACATAACAAATTATTGCAGTAATTAGCACCAATTACCTTAGTTTGTTCATCATATCAACGTCATAATTTGGGGGTGCAAATTGTACCCCCGAAGAACCTGTGCTGGCAAAAATTGACGTCAACTCTTTTTTTTATCGTTGTATGCATGACTATAGGAAAAAATGGTACACTTACAATGTCCTAGAAGATTACTGCTGAAATTTTAATAATAACAAGTGAGTAGCCATAGAAACGGCCAGGGGGTGCAGATTGCACCCCAAGGAACCATTGAGGGTTAAAAAAAAACAAGCAGCCCATGTCTAAAACAACACAACACTTTAACAACCAACAAGAATGTTCTAAAAGCCACGGGGAAACCAATGCAGCTCATTGTTATTAAAGTGTTAAAACATCCCCACCACAGCTAGCATTTCAACAATGGTCCAGTATACACACATTCCTAAAGGTGTTAGGCACATATAAAATAAATACATACCTCTATATGAAATATCATAATATTTATATTACATACATGTAAACACTACAACTGCCAAGTACAACCTAAAGTACACTTGTACTTTAAAAGATGGGCCATACTGTAAATTATGACTAGGGAGTTGACTTGAATTTGAAAACTACAACCTACCCCTAGCAGGCCCTTAGCCAGCCAGCCACCCACCCATCCTTTGGACGGGTGAAAATTATTTGGGACGGGCATAAATTGTGCATGATTCTCCTCCAGCACCATCCAGTTTCTTCTCTAGAGCCATTGCCAGCGTTCAGATGACAGTTCTGTAAGCAGCAGGGGTTGATATTATGCTCTGTAAACAGCATAGGGGCTCTGCAGTCACACTTGTATGGCAGCGGGACTTCAGGCGGTTGCGACTTCGTACGCTCATGGCGTCGGGCGGTCACAACTTTGAATGCTTTTGGACGGGCAACTCTGTATTTCTGGCTAAGGGCCTGACCTCCGGCCTATCATAGGCCTTCACAATTAAATGGCTAGACAGTTCAATATTTTATTGACTGACAACATCTATCAAATCGAAATGCCCAACCACAAGCACGCAAGCATGCGTGTCAACATATTACAGAATATAACCTTCATTTTGATTCTGTGCCAGTGGTGCTGTAACTACTTTTCCTTAGTTAATTGATTTACCGATTTCTTCCTGGCCTTCATATGTAACTTTCAATGCAGGACCAGGGTATGACTTGAAGAGGGAAAGGAGAAGAGGATCCCCCTCATTGATTCAGACCATCCCTGCAACTGTCACAGCTTCCAGCCACATATCACACCCTAAGCATGACCATTCCCATGCTATAAAGTAGTGCCAAACCCTTCTTGGGCCATTCACTTAAAATGGACTTCCTGTGGAGCCGTCTTTAGACTCTAGCATTTGCAGCATTTAAATAGATACCATGCAGAGGCACTACGTAAATTTACCAGTGAAACGCACGCACGCACGCACGCACACACACACACTGGTATCAACATACACTATGAGTGAGTAAGTATAGGTATATATCCACATGTATTATTCTTCTGTATATTAAATATTTATTGTATTTATCGCCGATGATTTATTTATCATATTTTTTACTTCCAAGCAATTCATCATAACGATCAAAATAGTTACATGTACTTAGTAGCGAATGAAAATGCAAATTTTGTAAAAAAAAGAAAGCACAAAGCTTATGCTTCAGTTACCCCATGAATTTCTTTTGTAAAAATACCAGCTAACCAAGAATCCACTACAGGTGTCACATGACCTGTCACTGAATATATGAACACAAAAGCAACTAACTCTTATGGTGCCCTTTAATAATGTAGAAGACATCATTCACAAGGTAGCAGCTACAAAAATAGGCACTGCAAACGGTGACAATTATCATACACATATTGAATATTGATATCATAAAAAATTGACACATCAATACTGGAAAAAATCTTAATATATCAAGGAATAAAATGATGCTATTTTTTATGCTCTTTGTCTTGTTCGTTATTTACCTCTTCTGTCCAATCCCACTCCTTGTCCAGCGACAATCCAGCTCTCTACCCTGTAATCTCCCGTCTCTCCAAGTTTAATTGTACAAGCAACATGTTTCTTTTCCCATTGTTATTCTTCGTTTGATCTCAATTTGGCAATTATATTACTCATTTACGGCATATCCAAGGTCTCATAAATGTTCTTATATTTCAATATATTTCCTTTGACAGTCTTGCTTCCCTCCATTTCTCCTTCTTGCAATGTCCTCAGGAGTGAGTTGCTACAAAGTAAACAATCCGTCCTGTTCATCTGCATCTTTCCTCCTGCACGAAGGCCAGATCTAAGAGATCTCTGTTCAACTGGTCCTCCCTCATCAGTATTATCCAAACCAACATTTCAAATTCCCCTTCTGCCTTTTCACACCTCCAATCCATAATATTGGGGAGGGGGGATAGAGTAATGGTAACACTCATGGCCAGGAGAGCAGCAGTACGCGGTTTGATTCCCGCAACCCCCTTGGACGGGCGCCTTGCATGGCTGCCATAACGTGTGTTTAGTTAAGATATTGATAATTTTGTACAGTCATGTCTCAATGTAATCTTACTGCATTTATCGGTTTGAATTAATAAAGAAAAAAAGATTATTATAAAGTTCTAAAATAAGCCAATTCAGCTAATTCACCATCCCATATCTTGTAGTTAGATGTCCTCTTGTATGCTGCTCTCAGTTTGTTCAAGTTATTGACCACAGACAAACAGGATATTTTGGCCTGGCACTTCAGTTATTCTTCAAATTTATTTGTAACTTGTACATGCTGTCTGACATACAATGTCATACATGTTTATAATGCCAACTAAATGTGAACTATTGTAATTAAACAAACCAATCAAAGGACTGACTCATATATATAAATATTAGCCTAGAAACTAATACATAGGAGTTCATTGACTGGCCCAAGGCAGAAATGCAAACCTGACACTGTACCATAAAATTTTCATGTTTGTTTAATTAAATGAATTTAACTGTATGTACTAGTTTGCTTTTGTAGTCCTCCCCCTTTACAGCACCTTTAACAACAATCAGCCTCTCACAATTACAGTGACAATGTGTTTCAATGCTTAGGTCAATGGTGGATCAATGCTGAAGTACTGCTCAGCAAATACTACAAATTTAATTACATGTGACCCACTTGGAAGGAAATGCAAGAACTCCCACTTACCGCGAGCAGTGGACCCAATGGCTCATGATGTAAATCTCAGATATCTTTCATTTCAATCAAAATCATGAAGTAAGAAAACCCAAGAGGTACTCAAGGGAACAGTGCCAATTAAACCCAAGATGATGCCAACACCACGCCTGCAGGAATTCTCTCTTAGCCAAAATAATACACTGCCAAATAACATTCAGTGATGATATGAATAGATTTGAGGGTTTTCAGTCTTGAGGCTAAAACCATTAAGTGGGTTTAGCTTGTATTTAACGTTAAATAGAACAGTACATAGCAAAATTATATATAAGCCAATATTTTCAAACTGAATTGCTGGTCACCTGTAGCAGGGTATACGTATACACAAATTTTTCGGGTTCATCTATAAAGGTGCAGCAATGAACACAGATGGCAATGGAAAAGAAACTGAACTTCATATTGATCTCCTTCGAGACACTTGAGTTAAACTTGTGCAAATTCTACAACCTTGGCATTCATAGGGTTAAGAGTCTGCAGGCAACAGAACATATTCAGCCACTCTTTCTTTTGCATTAATTTATCACGCCCTCCATAATGCACCATAGGACTGCACCTGACTAAGTATCCTGCCTTGCGAAACTCACTAAACTCGACTCTATCAGGCACATGATATTAATTTAGGATACAAAAGCCCTCAGCAGATCACTTGTTCATTGTTCTAATGCCTCACCAGGATGCTGTTTTTAATGATTTGCTTGTAAGCTAGGAAACTAAATTTCTTAATTTTGTGGACTATAAAATTCATTTTCTCTACATAACTGCTTCCAAAATTGTTTAGTTTCTTCAATATTTTTAGAGTATATGAACCTCCAGTCAGTGTATTGTCAAGACTTCATAAAACCAGAGTGTAGCTGAATATCACAAAATGACCCCTTGGTCAGTAGGTCCCCAACTCACACATGATGGCCCAACACTTCTTGTTTCTCATGCACTGGAACATCTTCCTATGACCAAATTCCTCTGAAAATTAAATCATAGTCATAACCGAAATCCAGATCGGTAAACTGATTTTGCCAATTTTGGACTACCCAGAATTATCTGGATCCTGAATATCTAACCCATGTCTAACCTGTCAATGTGAAGAAAAATATTGGAATATAGGAAAGGGGTGACTGACCGACTGTTCATGCATCCTATTGCCTGTAGCCAGTGCTTCCACTCTCCATTTTCAGAAATCCCAAGATCTTGCCGAAAAAATCCCAAGATTGTACTAAAAATCCCAAGTAGGCCTAACTGACATACAGTCAATGGTAGGAGTGGTCGGTTTCTTAAAGAACTTGTTGATACAAATCATACTAAATCACGAAGCTTTTGTTTTGTTCTGTTCTGTTTTGGTTCGTAGTTTTTCACGTGTTTTCACGTGCAGACTCTGCATGTTTCACTAGTGCCGACCTGTTAACGCCAGTCAGTGTTTTGGAACAAACGCTACATTTTGCTGCAAATTTATCTCCTCGCTTTGGTTTAAGCCAAAGTTAAATTCATCACTTTCAGCCATTCCTTTTAAACAGTTGTCTATACCATACCTTTGCTTTCTTACGTGGCTCGGCACCAGTGTCGCCAGAATCAGAGTCAGGATCAGACGATGCCATGACAAATATCGGTTTAAAACTGTTATGACTTTACGACGATTTGTCCAGACTTAGTCCTTTTTCTTTAATAATTCCGTAAAAACTTGGAGCGTCCGCATCGGCGGTAAAATGTATGGACTGTGGATGTCGGAATCTACGGAATCTACTGAAGTATGACGTCACGTTCTTATATTTATTAAGTGTAAGTAAGGTACAGAAGTAAACGACCAGTAGCCGTAGGCACATGGCCAACGAGTCACTCAACGACAATAAGTGCTTATTGTTATAATTCCATATGAAATATTAATATTATATTATGACTGTAGACCTTAGTAAAAATCCCCAGATTCCCATGGAAAATCCCCAGATCCCAAGACGATCCGCCAATTCCCAAGATCTTCGGAAAATTCCCAAGGAGTGGAGGCACTGCCTGTAGCTGATTGCCAAGCCATTAGCCAATGATGATTAACTTGGAATTAGGCCTTAGTGCATACATTTAAGAACATACCTTATTACTAATTGGAATTGGAATCCACAAATAATGGCCTATACTATCCGGTACTGCAAAAAACAAACCAGAATCAGTTATGCCCTAAAGAAAATCTGAAATTAACTACCAGAAACTGGGGAAGAAACATTTACAGCTGATCTCAAATTGTTACACCTGCCTTAACAAGTTAGACAGCCATGTTTTAGCGCTTCAGGCTATTAGGGGCGTGCAAATCGGGCCTGGAACTTAGGGGGGCCCGAAAATATCATCTTAACATGAACAAGATACCCTAATAATAATAACAATCAAAAACAATTTGACTTGTGTCATGAGGGGCTCGTACAGTATACTCTGCACAAGCCCCGAAATATTATTATTATTATTACAAACACAGAAATGCGAATCTGAGGTGCGGCAAATATCAATAAATAATAAGGCCCTTAGCCTTATTATTTTAAAATTATTTTGGATGGGCATAAATTGTGCACGATTCTCCTCAATCACCATCCAGCTTCTTCTCGAGAGCCACTGCCAGCATTCAGATGACAGTTCTGTAAGCAGCAGGGGTTGATATTAGGCTCTGTAAACAGCATAGGGGCACTGCAGTCAGACTCATACGACGGCGGGACTTCGGGCGGTGGCGACTTCATACTCTCATAGCGTCAGGCGGTCACGACTTCGAAAGCTTTTAGACGGGCAACTCTGTATTTCTGGCTAAGGGCCTGACTAGGTGACGTCAGTGCTTTCATGGTCTATGAACTGGTAGCTGTCCCCGATATTTCCTGCCAAAACTTTCACTTCAAATATGCCTCTCTACCTCTACCTACTCACAATCTTAACATCCATCAGTCATCAACATCTACCTACTCCACCAAACCCTCTCTGCCTTTCTCAACAGACTTCTTTCAATCCTCTCACCTGCGGCTACTACTCCTAACAAGTTCCTGGTCACCTGTGATTTTAGCATCTGTGTTGATAACCCTTCTGACCCTTCTGCATCTGACTTCCTGCATTTCCTTTCATCAGTCACTTTTGTACAACAAATAATATTAACTGCACCCACTCATATCAAGCACCACACCCTTGATCTCATTATCACTTCCTCAACTTCCGTCTTATCTCCCAATTTGTCACACTGTTCTCAACATCACCAATCACTAATTATTTTCTCATCTTGAAATTAAAGCCTTTTCCTTGGCCTCTTCCTTCCACTCATTTTTTCCCCAGTTGCATTCAGGTACTCATGCGAGGTATCTTTGAATCCCAACCGGTTCTTAACCCTCACTCTTCCCACGAAACCTCTTTTCTTCCTACAATTTCACACTTTCCAATCTCCATGATACTCAAGCACCTCTCATTACCAGCACAATACACACACGTGCGCACGCACACACACGCGCGCACACACACACACACACACACCAATAACCCTTGGTTTACTTCCTATCTTCAATTCTTCAGGCATGCAAAACCTTTCATAGACACCTAGAAAACACCTATAAGTGTACCATTGACCTTGTAGCCAAAGTAAAAGCCTTTACTACTCTCAAATCTATCACCAACAAATACATGTACCACCAGCTCACTGCTGATGCCAAGAAGTTCTAAGTACTATTCTTCACTCATCCATTTCAGCAGCTCCAACACAAGACATCATTGGAGAGCTGTCAGCTCTGTTGGACATTGCTCTCTCCAGACTCTCCCCAATTCCAAGTTCTCTACCATCCCCCCTTTATCGACATACCTTCTGCTCATTGTCTTTGGGCCAAATCCTCATCTCTCACTTTCACTTAAACTCTCCTTTGCACAATCTTGGTATTACCTTTGACCCACATCTCTTCATCTGTAATCACATTTGTGACTTGCTCTGGCAAAAGGAGGCAGAAGTCGCCAATGACAAAACAGAGAAATTAGCCAAAACACTAATCAGGTGTAAATTTTTCAATAATCGGTTTTTTGGATATATCAATAAATAAGATCTTATATTATATGAAAAAAGTATTGATTTAATAATATTTCACCTATTTCAAGAGAAATTTAATAAGTTTGTGTGATTGATAAAAATTATCCTGGAATTTAGAATAATTTTTGGGACCAGTTCCAACAGTATTTTATGGCCTTCATTCTGTTAGGAATACAATGTGTAATACGTCATTTGAAAGCTTATGCATCCACTTGCTAAAAATAGCCTCATTTGGCGGGTTTCCCATAGTGATTTCCATTGATTTAAGGTTAAAAACATCGAAACTCTGCGATTTATGTTTATTTGTATTAAGATTTGCATGCGTTTTTCTCGAAATTGTACTTCCAAGTACCAAAACATTCTAAAATTCATATCTCTGGAACCAATAAAGATAGAATAATAATTTTTTCAACATTTTAAACCGAAATTATTATTTATCATTTTAAGCCCAAAATATACAAAACTAAATTTTTTGACAATAGCCTCCTTTTTTGCCAGAGCAAGTCACATTTCCAAACTCTCCTGTTTCTTAACCTTTGTTGCATTCGATTCGTGCTCAACTTAAAAATGGCTTCCACCAGGGGTACCTTCATTGTCAACTCCAAGCTTGACTAATGCAGTTAATTGATTACTTGATTAATTGATTACTGCTTTCAAGTGTGGTGGATCAAGATCCAAATGATATACACATTATAAATACAATATTTACATCTCCATGACTCACCAACTATGACCAAGTTCTGGCTTCTCAAAATATCACAGCAGTTTAAGAAATTAAACTGCCTATAGTTTGACCAGGCCCTTAGCCAGAAATACAGAATTGCCCCTCCAAAAGCATTGAAGTCATGACCACCCGACGCCGTGAGCCTACGAAGTCCCAACCGCCCAAGTCCCGCTGCCATAGGAGTCTGACTGCAGAGCCCCTACGCTGTTTACAGAGCCAAATATAAACCCCTATTCCTTACAGAACTGTCATCTGAACGCTGGCAGTGGCTTAAGAGAAGAAACTGGATGGTGCTGGAGAAGAATCATGCATAATTTATGCCCGTCCAAAATAATTTTCAAAGGGCGGGTGGACGGGTGGCTGGCTAAGGGCATTCCTACATCTAGTCAACCCTGCTGGTAGTATGTGCATTTTATTTGGCTCTTGCTTGTCTTTCAGCAAATATGTTAACTTCATCTATCCAGTGTTACATCCGCAAGACCTAGCACTCTGTCCTGTTCTCTGCTCTCATATAACTTTAGAATGCACTCTTCAAAATTGTCTAAACTACTGCAACTATCTTATCACTACATGTACTACCTCAGTCATCATTTATCCCCTATGGGTTGGCCTTCCTTTGGACGGGCAACTCTGTATTTCTGGCTAAGGTAGGCAGAAGTGCCCATTGTAGGGTTTTACAGGTCAGACAGGCCAGTTTAAATCTTATTCTGAATTCAACAGGAAGCACATTGCAGTTGGAAGAGTACATATGCCAAGTACAAACAAGCAGCAACACCCAAGCCAAGGAATTTCTGATGCATTGAAGCCTGTTGACTTCAAGATCAGAGATAACCTGCAAACACAGAGTTGGCATAATCAAGGCAAGAGCAGATAAGATAGCAGGCAAGTGACATGTCTTTGGTAAAAGCAGACCTTATTTGACTTATTGCCCTGATAGAATAGAAACACGATTTTCAAAATGTGATATTACTGTCCAGTCACCCAAGCATGACATTTAAACAAACAAATCTTTTATTGAAGCCGTTTGAAAACAAAGCAGTATAACATAACAGTATCAGCATTTGCAACAAAAGGAGACCCAGAAGGGATAAAAAATCCCGCTATGTAGGGCCACCTAAGGTTCAATACTATCACAATAAATGTCATTATAAAAGTCTTTCAATCAATATTCTAATCAATTACTTCGATCAACAAAAAAGAAGTGAAGAAGATAAAATCTAAATTAAAACTTAATTATATGGTATATGTGAATCCAAAACAAAATTAGTGCAATTGCAGCAAACAATTAACATTATACAATTATCAAGTGCATTAGACATGACACGAGTGCACACAAACAAATGGTGAAAAACACAAAAAAACACGAATATCACGTTGATAGCTGAACACCAGTGCCAGTCGAGTCAATACTGGAATGAGAAGGGAGAGAGCGTAGGTGTTGGACTGTTGGTGCAAATCAAACATGATTGCCTCAGTCTTATCCTGGTTTATGGCCAGATTATTGAAGCAGAACCATTATAGATCATTTACATGAGTGGTACTTCTAAAACAGTCCTGATGAATTCATGCACTAGCTGACCTTAAATGAGTCACCTTACCAAAAATAAACACTGCTTGGCAAACTTATGGAGCCAGTTTCATGCTGTTTCATACATACCGTTACACTGCTTTCATCTTTTAACTCTAACCATAGAGAACAAGTTAAACCACTTCTGTGCATAGCTGAAAGAAACCTAAAGTAAAAGCGTTCTTTACTGATCAGTGATTACCTGGGAGTGCATGGTATGCATTTTATTTAGGAGTGGAACTGAGTAAATATGGATAAAATCATCTATGCCCTTTTCCATTCAATCCAATGGGTTTTCAAAATTTGCTCTTGAATATGACGAGTTCAGTAATATGCCACACTTTGCCTCCATTGCAGATCCTGCAGCTAACACTCATGGACATGCTTCAGAGACTTCAGCCAAGGTGAGCCACCTCATTCAAAGACAACAATGGATAATATCACTGACAGAACGTACTGAACCCAAGACCAAGCAATACAAAGCAAGGGATAACAAAAGTTCTAGGTGTCTCCAAGCACACATGTTTTGGCAGTAGGATTCTCCTCAGTAAATAACACCACTACCTCAACACAATCAAGTGGCTCACCGTAATAAATCATCTGTGTGTGTGTGTCTGTGTGTGTGTCTGTCTGTAACCTACTATCTTACAACCTGAAGGTTACATAAAAAGCAATTCATTCAAACTTAGTTCTTACTCCACACAGATTTTATCCATATATCAAGACATCTATTCACTAGTTTCCCCCACAACAGGTCTGTTAATTGAGCCAGTGTCTGCAACAGACGTGCTCAAGGTGCCTACACATTCACGCGCTCAGCGAGGTGTGAACCTGCATTTTTTACAAGTGTTACAATCCCAGTGCTTCAACCAATCGGCTACCAGGCATCTAACTCTTTATTCAAAGCAATTTCTCTTATTTGCCAATATTCTTTTTGGCAACCCTTCAAGTTGGAAATTCAAGTAAATTCAAACGACTTGGCAGAATTTTTCTTCACAGAGGGCTTAGTGGTCTAATTTGTTTGGCTAATAATAATAACTACTACTGGTATAAATTTGAAAATTTAATCAGTTTAACACTCAGTACATATACTCCAAAAATGTAAAATACATGCTACCTATGAGACATACATCTCAGTGGAAAGAACCTTGTGTCTAATTTCTAGAACTTATAGGAAATTATAAAATAATTGCAAACTTTGATGTAACATTTTACATACTCCCAAGCTAATATCCCACATTTGATATAAAAACATTCCTTTCTGCTCTGTGCTTTGTTGCTCAAACAATTAGCTATGTCTCCTTGATGATGACAGTTAGGCCCATGCGTATCAGTTTGCTTAAATTGTATCTTTACACAAGGCTGCTTGTTTTGGGGAAGTTCATCAGAACCTAATTACCAGTGATTATTATGTGTAAATATTTTTATTGGCATATCATTAAATGTGATTAGTTTAGATAACAATAAAACTCACTGCTTAAAATCACCTGTGGTGGTCTAAATGTCCTACATAATCAATGGCACCTCAGCCAGTGCAGATCAGTACAAGATCCAACATGCTACCTAATTCAATTGAAACAATTAGTTTTGCAACAGAGCCAAATTAATCAATTCTCGCTGCCAAGAAAAGTTCAAAATAATTCCACACTAAATGAAATTAGATTTATTGATCACTGTCATAAGGTGATCCAATTGCACTCAAAACAATTGCCGTAACTGAGCATCTGACAAAACAAGGGCTAAACACAACTGTAACGAATGCAAAACCAACACGAACAGCATTGTCACCACAATAACGACCCACCAACCACAACAATGACCCAACAATGACCCACCAACCACAACAATTTATAGACACTGCACACAAAACAGGGTCATTTAACAGAAAATTTGAAATTTATTTTTTTGCCACTTCTTCAAAAAGATGTTCGATCACAAGCACAAAACAAGCGTGAACCATTTCACTAATCTGTGCCCCAGACTAAAAGAAATTAGATGCAAGTGATTCTTATGTACTCAAGGTCTGCTGCTTTGAGATAAACAGGAATATTCCCTGTACTTGGTCTTGGATATCCTGTTTGTCTGGTCCTCATTTTCTTTGCTCTAACCTATGCAGGCAGGTCCCTGTGTCCAGGGCTGTAGTGGTAAAATTAGAGGCGAGTACCGGTACATGCTACCGATTAGTTTTCCTAAACACTGAGGGGATGTTCCCCCTCCAAAGCAAGACAATTTTTTTTAAATATGGAAACGATTTGGTGAGCATTTAAGCAGTTGAAGTGACAGATTTCCTCAATTTCTGATGCATCAACTATGCTAAAATTTATTGAAAAATTAATGTTTTTTGCATCCAGATCAAGCAAACAGAAAGAATTAAATTTCACACTGAATTTTTATAAAAGTTAGACCTACACTCTACAGTATTTAAAAAAATATGTCAAAGTACATTCTGGAGGCGAGTACATGCTCTCCAGAGGGGAGTATACTGAAAAAAATATTTTTGTGAGGCGAGTATACGGTCTCTAGAGGTGAGTACACGCTGTATACCACGTAAACCCTCGTCTACAGCCCTGCCTGTGTCCATTGTACACTAGCTTTATCTAGGCCCTGGAATACAGATATATGTCGCAACACTCACAATCTCAAATGATTACTGTTTTAACCAAGGGTTATTAGTCTTGTCACCTATCAAAGTCACAATGGTTAGGTGTTTGACGAGATAAGAAATTGTATGCACTGCAGTGCAAAATTATTACTCAAATCTCAAGCATAAAAGCTAATAAGTGATAATCAATGAATCACTTATTAAGTGAAACCACAAAATCAAAAACAGTCCTTCACGTTGGTACAGATAGAGCACAATGGAGGAAATTACGACACAAAACAGTTATCCTACAGTCAAATTGTAACCTGTCAAGTCCAGACACCTAGATTCCAGTATTTAAGCAGGACAAGATTTTCAGTGCTTGGTAAACTGCACAACTGAATGGTTTAGTGAAACTAGCAAACTTACATTGCTTGGATCGTATTATCTTATTACTTATGTTTCCTAATAAAGAAAACAATCGCTCACGAGACACTGTTGCGGATGACAATGAAACTACTCTTTGGCTAGGCTGGCCAAATATTGGCAATGCCCAGCATATGACTTCCATCCTGATAGTGGAGACATAAGTGGCAATCTGCGGGACAGCTCTATAACACCGCAGAAGAGCTTTTACGTTGGTAGATCAATGAATATGCAGTTGATCTTATGAACACAGATGCAGTTCATTGATTCAAAGTCTCTTTTTTGGATGAGCTGCATGGTGGTGTGTATTTAGCTCTCTGGGTCTTGCAAGTTGTTTTGGGAGCTGTTGAACTATATAGGCAAAGTCATCATCATCTGATATTGTCGATAAAAGTGCACTTATGACCTGCCTCAGTGGTAGTGCTATATAATCTACTCTAAACTAATGACTTCCATATTGCCAGCATGTACCATCTAATACCTAATGTAATGACTTCTACAACACCATATAATCATAATCCGCACAACACATGGGTCGGTGGTTGTCTTAAGTCAAACCAGCCATGACGTATATCCATTAGCAAGGTGAAAATTCGATATATATATATATATATATATATATATATATATATATAATATATATATATATATATATATATATATATAGCCAGATATCATGCTACAATGGTTAGCCAGAGCTGAAACAGATGAATCTTAAGTTTTGACCAGAATCCCATTAATGGACAGATCGGAGCAGAGAATTCCAAAGCCCTGTGTCAGACACTGAGAACACCCAAGAGCCCAACATTGTACTTGTGTGATGCATATCAGCAGTCAGAGTGTTTGTTACTCGAGTGCAATATTTGTTGGTACACAGAGCAGGCTGCTTAAATACACTGATTCCCAGACATGAGTGATGCTCCCAATGTTCCACAAGCCTTCTCTGGGAAAAGCAACGACATGCTATCCATTCAGTGTAATACATTTTGTGATAGCGTTTGCATTTGCATATTTCTCTTGGTTCATTGCCTCAGCTAAACTTTTTCTGCAGTCCCTTAAGCTAGGTCTGAGGCAGCCATGGGTATGAAGTATTAACGACTTCATTTTCTTAACCTCGGCATATGAGGGCAGGCCAGTTCTCTCCCTTGCCATCTCATCTTCCCACTGACAGTGTACGGTCAGTGTACTCATTATAGCTGAGCGGGCTAGGGGTACAGGTGGAGCAGAAATCTCTAAACAAATTTCGGCCCTGGTGGGGATTTGAAACCTAACCCCTCTCGATTGACAGTCCAGCACGCTAACCACTACACTATCGAGCACCCTACAGCTAAACTGCTAAGCTAAATTAGTGATGCTTGCCTTGCTTGGCATAACAGATGTCTCTTGGCATAACAGATACATGTCTCCGTTTGTTTGCAATAGTTGAAAGATAAGTTGCTTGGGTTATATTAAACTCGTACTTGCACTACATTACAAAGGATATCTTTTATTCTAAAAGTAAATTGTCTGTTAAATATTGTTTTTCAACACTGACACTGGACACCACTTTCTAAAAAAAATTATAATGCATAAAATCCTACTCACCAAAGACACAAGTCAGTGGAATGAACAGGGCTGTTTTGCATGCAATCTTATAATCAAGTATGGAGCAAAACCTTTGATGGCAGAGTTGGGTTGATGCCGGCAAAAACCTGTTCTTGCCTGGACACTGGCAAAAACCGGTCATTGCCAGTTGTTGCTGGTTTTGTGAAAAGTAAGGCTTTTATTAGATGGTCATTTAAATCAATCAACCCTGTAAAGTAGCAAGCCAGATAAATAAAAACTGAAGTTAACTGTGAAGATTCCATATTTTATTACCACAAACATTTACAGTTTCTATTTGCCAAGAGGTACTTGCCATTTTTGCCAGAGAGGTTTTTGCTTAAACGGTTATTGTCATGACAAAACCGCCGGTTATAACCGGTGGCCGGCTACAACTTGTCAACTCTGGTTGAAGGCCATGAATATCCATTTGTAGCAAATGCACGATAGCTTGGTGATTTGATTTGCAATGTAAGGTTTTTGTCAAAGACGATTCCAAGATTGCACACTGGAATATAGGAAGGCATGGGTGAAGTGAGATATGCTGCAGAAACGTTTATAGGATACGTAAATTTAGTAAATTGTTTTTGGAGGCAAAGTATGGGGATTTCTGTTTTTGCAGGGTTAGACACAGATGGCTGAATATAAGATATCCACACTGATATCTTGGTGATGGTGTTATGTAGATCAGGGGTTCTCAAACGGTGGTACGCGTACCCCTAGGGTACGCCAGATGTCACTAAGGGGTACGCGACAAAAATTGAAAAAAAATTCTATGAGTTTATTCCCCTGTTTCTTTGATTAACTATTGACTTTTGAAGTCACTATTCTACATCCACCATACGCTTCTTTTACTTTAAATTTTCTATGAGTTTATGCTAATCCTTCTTTGATTATCTATTCCACGTCCACCATGGGCTTCCTTTTCTTAAAAGTTTAAAATTTTCTATGAGGTAATACTCGAATAGCTCAAACAGGGAAACCGCACATGATTGAGGAGAGTCTAATACTACCTGCTGCCAAAGATATTGTGACTTGTCTGCTGGGACAAAATGCTGCTAAAAAACTGGACATTTGTTCCTTTGTTGAATAGCACTGTTTCCTGACGCATTCAAGATTTAGCTTCTGAAGTATAAGAAGGATCAAGCAAAACAAATTTTTTGCGATTCAGTTAGACGAGAGTACAGATGTTACAAACTTTGCTCAATTGATGGTGTATGTTGGATATGAACATGATCAGGCCCCTGAAGAATTTTTTGCTGGGGGTACGCCAGCTCTCGATTTTTAAACCTGGGGTACAATAAAAATTAAGTTTGAGAACCCCTGATGTAGATGATTTAGTGCACTTGAAGAAAAGAGTGAGGGGAGGAAGCATTAGCATGTAGCCAGGTTTTAACACCAGGAGGAGCAAGTACATAAAAAAGGCACAATTACCAAAGTAGATAATTTCACTTAATTACATTCATTATGATTACACATATTTACTTTTGTATTTTAAATACAAAAACTGAAACACCTAAAAGGTGGCAAAAGCAATATGTAATAGTAAATTAGTAATAGCATAGTGTACTATAACATAACGGTGCAAACAGAAAATAAATTACAACAGCCTTTTTCGTCTAGGAATAAATAAATTTCGAACGAATGGAATAAATCAATTGTGAAAAGGTCCCACATTTTTGAAAATGGTCTCAGAGGGAGCGGTTGCTCCCCTGCTCCACCCCAGCTACGCCAATTGGAGTTATGTGTCCATCAGCAGACCAGTGATCAACAGGACGAGGAAATGAAGTTTCTGAGTGGGGTGGTGTAAAGAATGAATAGGAGGGTGTCAGAACAGAACCTTAAGGAACACCACACATGAGGGTGTGAGGATTAGATCAGTGACCAGCAGCATTAAGAGTGAACGAACGCGAGTACAGACCTAGAGCTACCTATGACTTGCACCAAGACAGTGCAGTACTAAAAATTTTAAACACAGAGGAAAGGCTTTTAACAAGGATATTGTGATCCGTGGTGATGAAGGCGGCACACCACAATATTATGGACAACACCCACTTGAGCATGCAGTTTAATCACAAAACACTGGGTTTCTGTTCAGGCATTAAACTTGTTCTAATTTTCTGGAATCTGTTAACAATTGGTTTACCACTGATATGTCATTTATGCAGCTTTCCAAAAAGCTTTCGACTTCTATTATACTATAAATTTCATTCTAAAGTCAAGGCATACGACATATCAGTGGCAGCATGCTGGTTTGGATCTCCACTTTTGCAATCAGGCTGTCAATATCTTAGTTTCTCTTTCACATATGTCAAGTTTATTAGTGGTGTTTCTCAATGAAGTGTGCTAGGTTTTACATTTTGTTTATTCTTTAATACCTCCATCCATACTTGGGGACCTCAATATAAAACTTCAGTTATTTGCTGGATGATATGTTCAGCTGTGTGGTTCATTCACAAGCAATCAATTTATTGAGCTTTCGGTGGCCTTGTAAAGACTTACAGACTCTGCAAGCATGTGGCAATTTAACCAACTGTTGTTGACTAATACTTCACCCAAGAATCATAAATCACCATTTCAGGTCACAGGTTACCTCCACCCACTCCTTGTCTACTGCTGAACTGCCTTGTGTTACAACAGCTAAACACTTCCGTGTTAGCTGATTCTCAACTGAATTTTTTTTAAACATTTCCCTACTACATGTAATCCACAAAGTTAATCCAAGATCCAACCTGATAGTTCATACTTTTATGTCAATGAACCCAGCAGTTCTCATCAGGGCCTTTGTTACCTTTGGGCCTTTTGTTTCTCATCCATTCTTAATATTTTGTCATAACTGCATACACCTGTAGTCCAATTTCAAAATACTATATACACCTTCCTGGTTATTACACACTGCCACGTAAATTAGGAAAGTCGAAGCATTTCAACATTGCTTCATTAAGCGCGCACTGTTGGATTAACCAGCTTGACTACTGCCAGTGCTTCCTCTTGCTTGAACCGTCTTGAACGCAAGTCTTAGGAGGTAAGAGGTCTAAAACTTGCCCTATAAATGTAACATGTAACAAAATTATTCGAGGTGCTCTGCCAGTTGACAACACCTAGATACTCACGCAGTTTCAGGACCATACCTTCAAACTTTGCAAATCTCAACTACCGTAGGTACTGATACCTGTAAATATTTCTTCTCTGGTCGTATTGTTAATACATGGAATGAATGCCTATCTGTGGCAGAAGCTCCATCATTAGGAGTATTCAAAACAGCAATTAGCAAATTATTTTGACAAGTATGTGCAGTATTGCACTGACATTAAGCCTACAATTGCATTTGTACATTTATAAATTGTATTCTTATCATAATGTGTAGACTACCTAATGAAAAAACTTGCAATTTGTTTTCTAACGCCTTGTTTCTTATCCATTCTTAATATTTTGTCATTGTTTTAGTATTCTCACTGTTTCGTATTATCATTGGTCAAGTATTTTCATTTTGTTTAATAGCATTTTCACTGTTGGTACCTTTTGTTAGCTTTTTTATTGCTTGGGTCGGCGTTCATTCTCTACTATGCTTGGATTGTACTAGTCACACATACTGTTCATTTAACAACAACATAACTGCATTGTGTACAGGGTTGGGTTAATGCCCGCAAAAACCTATTTTTGCCAGGACATTGGCAAAAACCGGTTATTGCCGGTTACTGCCAGTTGTTGCCATATTTTTCCAAAGTAAAGCCTAATAAAGGCTTTTAATTTCTTCCTAATAAAGGAAGAAATTAAATGGTTTATTAGGAAAGAATTGATTGATTTAAATCACGATATATTTAAATCAATCAACCAGGGCTGTAAAGTAGCAAGCCAGATAAATAAAACATGAAGATAACTGAAGATTCCATAATTTATTACCACAATAATTTATAGTTTATATTTTGCCAAGAGGATTGCAAAGAGGTTTTTGCCGGGAGGGTTATTGCCATGGCAAAAACTGGTCATAACCGGTGGCCGGCAACAACTTGCCAATCCTCATTGATTGTGTATTATTCCAATACAATCACTCACCAATATTAAGCATTTAATGAAGATGCAATAAAGCTGCTTGGCATCATGAAGTCCTGCAGACTAAAATATAACCCTATGTAATATAAATGTCTGCAAAACCAAGTAGACAGATCTTTGCTTAGAACTTAACAGCAGCCTCCTAAATACCTATACATCAAAAACATTGACGATAAAGTGAACAGTCATTCATGGAGCAACTGTGTAACTTTGGGATCACAAACTTCTAGTGTGCAAATAACCCTGTATTTGCTGTCCCTTGCTGATATTGCCAGAGTCTGACACTGGTCTCCATAACATAATTCACAGAAATCTAATTTTTGTCTATTGAACGCTGTTCATATGAGTGAGGGAACTGTGTATAATACCTACCTTTGTGAATCACACGAATGCTTAAAACTGTCCGTGGAGCCTACTTATAACTCCACACGGCTCATTAACAACAGAGTATTATTTAAAAAGCAGTGACCACGCGGCTATATTGTATTTTCTGTAAACCATCATATTAGATATGGGGCCATACATATATTACGTACGCAATATATGGATGGCCCCTATGCAGAATTCACACATCCTAACATCGTTATTTATTCAGTCAAACACAATATCTACAAATAAAGAAGAGCTGAAGACTGTCTTTTAAAAGCAGTCTGTTGTCACTAAACACAAGAGAATACAATACTGAAAATATTATCTCATCTGCAAACTGGATCAACATCACAATGTAACACAGCATATAAATTAAATCTGGTAAAACCATATGAACAGTCACAAGGCATGTATTGAATTTCAGTAGTTGATCAAATGAATGTGTAAACTGTGAAGGGGTTACCTACCCCTTCCCAGTTCACTGGTTCCAGTACACTAGTTAGGCAGTAGTCCCGGAACCAGATTCATAAACAGGAGACAAAAGGCATCATTGAACAGAGGCTCAAACAATAGAATCCTTCATATCATATTAATTTCTGCTGTTGCCAAACATCACTTTTTACAGTGAACTTTGAGTAATAATTACAAAGGGGTAAAACAACACACGTAGCTTATTGCTAACAAGTGACAGATCCAGGATTTTGATATGATCATTCTTAACGTGGTGTGGACTTATAAGATTATATATGCATATATACAAAGCGCTATACAACAGATGTGCTATACAACAAAAACACATGAAATATGCACATGCATATCCAGGATCCCTTACACAACCATGTTCATAGTGTTAATGAGCAGTTCCTGAAAGTCCAGATACATACATATTAAGTTTAAAACCCTCACCCTCATATGCGACTGCCTCACTGGGTCTGCTCCATCTTACCTAATGAATCTTCGCACCCTGGTTTCTTCCTCGCCTGCGAAGGCCTCCTTGCGATCTCGGTCCACGACCTTAAGGCTGTCCGTCGTATGTACTGCTCCACAACCCAATCCAGGAGCCTCATCTGTGTGGGTCCCTCTGCTTGGAACTGTCTTTCCTTGCCTCTCTGCCAAGAGCTTCTTGCCCTCTCTCCTCTCCAGTACCATAGATGCCTGAAAACTTACTTTTTGCCAGTGCAGGCACTGATGTGGGTTGACAGCGCCACTGATCTGAGTGGCGCTATATAAGTGTTCGGTTACAATTACAATTACAATACATGCATTACATACAGAAGTTGAGTGGAGTAAGGGAACATTTGACCTTGGTCAAAATGCTGCATCTTGAAACATATGACAACCTCTTTTAGTTATTTAATTCTCGAAACATATGGAGCCATGCGTTATAATCTAAATTTGACTTAATTAGTCAAAAGTGCCATTATTATAAAAAAGACCATACGAACACTAGGGTGGGGCAAAAAGTAATAAAAACTCGAGTTCAGTTCCCGGACAAACCTAAATCGAAGGTCCATGTTAAAGTTGATATTGCACCAAAAATTGATTTTTGATATGTATCACCGTTTTCTAGCAACTTTGTCTGAAACACCAGACCGAAAACGCAATATGTTGTAAAATGAGAGCTGGTCTTACATCAGCCGGTTTAATGGTTATGACTTTCAAATAAAGAACCCAAAGTTAAAGCTACAAACAACAATGAGTAATAAAATAAATGAAAAAGCATCTGACACAGTACTGCAGTGTAAATGTTTTAACTTAGTTCAGGAAATCAGCTTTAGTTTCTGTAGTTGTCTAGTCCAATCTTGATTTCATCATTTGAATGATAACACCGTGGCGTGAGTCATGTCCGTGAACTCGGCCGCAGAAACTCTACTTAAACTGTCCTCTTATCTCTCCTCTCTGGTTGCTACACTGCGTTTGACAGATCCCAGATCTCGTTGCTTGCTCTATTTGACATCTCTGCTGCCTTTGACATGGTTGACCATGAGATCCTCCTGCAACGTCTCGAGTTCTCAAGTGGTCTCAGGGGCTCATCTCTTATTTGGTTCCGGTCCTATCTTACAGATCGCACACAAACGATAATCTGAGGTGACTCCAGAACACACTGGGTTACTGTCAAGTTTGGTGTCCCCAGGGATCAGTACTTGGCCCACTCCTTTACCTGCTTTAATCAGCTGATATTACCTCCAGCTTTGTAACGCATTTAACCACTGGCCGCCTCTATGCTGATGACGCCCAGCTCTACGTGCATGGGTCTCCGTATGCTCAGCTGTTTCTTACTGCTCGCATTGATGCTCTCTTTCATGATCTTCAAGCATGGCTGTCCTTAAACATGTTTTCTTTAAACCCAGCAGAGACCCAATTGATTTAGTTTGGCACTCGTCAACAACTGGCCAAGGTTGACTACCCTCTTTTATCTCAAAGCTTTCCTTTTTATACATTCTCTGCATCTGACCGCAACCTGGGTATAATTCTTGATAGCTCCCTTTCTTTTTCTGACTATATCTCTTATAATCTCACCCGCTTGTGCTACTACCATCTCCGACGTCTCAAGGCTATCCGAAGATCTGTCTCCTCTCCAGTCTTTACTCCCATTGTCTATGCCTTTATCTGCTTACGCATTGATTACTGTAACTCCCTCTTTGTTGGCCTCCCCAAAGTCCATCTCTCCCCTCTACAATCTGTTCTTAAAGCAGCTGCCAGACAAATCACCCGTCTCCCACGATTCTCCCATATTTCCACATTCATGTTTGAACATCTTCACCGGATTCCTCTTACTGCCGGCATCCAACTAAAGGTACATATATGACTTATTTGTTCCCCAGTGAGAAAGGTGATGGTCCAGTCTCGTTCCAACTAAAGGTACTTATCCATATTTGTCGATCGTATACCTGGGTCTTGCTCTGTGACCCACTACGTCTTCCTACTTCGGCTAGCTCCCTTCGCCCTCTTCGCTCCTCTGATCGACTTGACTCATTTGTTCCCCCAGTGAGAACGGTGATAGCCCAGTCTCGTTCCTTTTTTACTATTGGTCCTTCATTGTGGAATCAGCTTCCTCATTCGGCCCGGGCTGCAGTACTATCCGGTGGTCCTGCCACAGCTTTTCGTTGTCTTTAAACTTGCCTTTATTGCCGAGAACCTTCGCACTGGGAGCGCCCTTGATTGGTGGGAACTTCGTAGAGGCACTTATAAGTTTTTAAATACAATACAATACAATACAATACAATACAATACAATATAGTAGTGTACTGTGTAGTGTGTAATTTGTGTATTAAAGTGATTGTGTAATATATTATAGTCGACATTAATGAGTTTCTATGACCCTATTGTAATAAGATTAATGCATTTGTTATTTATTTCTAATGAACTATATGACGTCACACATTTTTCAAAGTTGCGACCCCTAGACATGATACAAAATATGAAAATTAATTATTTCATTAACCAGTAGATGAGGGAGCTTCTATTTATCGTTGTCTGGTTGAGGCAACCGGTATTTGCCCCACCCTAACGAACACATCTCTCAAATTATTTACCGATGAACACTTTTTTTTAATTCGGCACTCTCACTTGTCATTTAACCTGAGAAATCTCTTTAAACTTGTGAAAAAATATTTTATAAAACCACTAGGAAATGATATATCACTTTTAGGTTCCTCTCAAAATGAGCAGAACTCTAGTAAATTTAAGCAATATATGTCATATCATTTAAGCCATGCCATATTGTAAAGTGCTCTAAGCCATTTTCAACACTGGAGATTTCTCCCCATACAAAGAAAGAATAAACAATTGTTACAAGAGCAATTATGCTCTTAATAGCAATTATGAAACATGTCATGTAATTATCAGCAATGGTATAATGGTAATGGATAAATTAAGAGCTTACTGAAATATAATCATCATACACACAATATGCCATGTATTATTAAGTAAGGTTACTTAACTTTACCATACTATATTATAGCAGCTGTTACACATGTATATGCCATATATGGAAGTATGCTGAAGTAAAAGATACTTACTAACTTTTTTACTATGTATACAAATGAGTTTCTTACTTTGTAATCATAAGCCAATTTCTACAGATCCATAAATTACTCTTCTCCAATAATAAAATTCCCAGTCTGTCGTGAATTGAAATTCACACTAATTTAACCAACCTATCCGAGGGTCTAGTCATCAGATGATCACCTTTACAACGAATTGAAATTAGGGAGTAGCTTTTCTCAGAAGTCTCCAACAGTCGAGTTCTAAACAAGCGTGGGTTTTGACAAACCCGAAAGGCCCAGTTGATACAAACACCTAATTTTAATTATCTCTTATGTCTATATGACAAAATGACACAGTCTTAAACGTTGTGCTTGACCGGCTAAGATTTGTGTCATAAACTGACAAATATTATCATTTATCGAAAAATATTCATACAATAAGATAACATCATAAGAGCACTGCCACCCCGTGCTAATAGGAACTATATTCCTTACCGCCCACGTCACAAATCGCCGTCTCGGTGTAATAGCGACGTCTACACTTTACATCGGCCTCAGAACACGCTTCGTCGGGCAACAGCAACCTGTTAGCTAACCGTGAAATTTCACAGACTAATAATAATAAGTTTCAGCCAGCCTAATGACTGTCTCAATAATCCGAGCGTAACGCTTACAACCGAAACAGTCACCGTCTGTCATTGTTTGCTAGCAGCAGCGATACTATTAGCGCGCGCCCAGGGTCTACAATGCTCCTAGTCATGCTTCCAGCGAGGCTCTGTTTTTTTGCTTCTTCTGAATTAATTCTTCACGCTGTTGAATTTAGAAGATAACTGTAATTAAAACCGTCAGAAGAGTTGGTTGAGTAGTCTCCAGTGTTCAACGACATCTTTTGGTTGCCAGGGCAGTTTACTTTGTTTTATCACAGAATATATAAAGCGCTTTATTTATTCTGTGGTTTTATCCAGAATACGGGAAGTGGAGGAATTCAGAAGAGTTAAGGATCCATAATTTGACGATATAATTATTATGGAAACAACAATTATTTTTGAACAGTTCTAATCGTTCCTCAGATGAGTTAAGACATGTTCTATTTAGTATAAACTAGTTCGTGCGCAGGAATCATGATGTGACTTCTAGGCTAGAAGCCAACGCATCATTCATCAACGTGTAACACAACACTGACCAATTTCTTTAATATAGCCTACACCATAAACCTATTGATGAAATACTCGGCATAATCAATTTTTTCACATCCACTAGCCGGAATAATCCATGCGTAAAAATATACACCAATGACCGCGTATTTTAGGTAAAGTAAAAATTAATTATAAAAATAATTTTGGTATGACATTTGAATAAATTTTAGTCACGCCCTCTTGTGAATAGTTCTCCAAACTGTTTAAGAATAGAAGGTCTTCTAAAATCAAAGATAGACCTTCTCCGGAAGTAGACTGAAAACATAGCCCATAAGATTATGCATTGCTCGGGGCATTCATTGAGCGCCTGAACCTCCACCATTTACGAGT
Source organism: Allolobophora icterica (assembly GCA_963556255.1). Taxonomy (NCBI): domain Eukaryota; kingdom Metazoa; phylum Annelida; class Clitellata; order Crassiclitellata; family Lumbricidae; genus Allolobophora; species Allolobophora icterica. Next base: position 16,086,624 of record OY744606.1, read on the forward strand.
CAAATGGCGTATTCATATTAAAAAGACGCATGTTATGTAAATCGGAAAATCTCCCAGATTTCTTAAGCTGCTTATAAGCTGCGCCATACAGAGGAGCTTATTAGTCTGCTCTTATTGAAATAAATATATACGCACGAGATAAGGTATTTTTCAATGCAGCTTTCATGCAATGGACCACAGGCTGCTGGTCGCCCGTGCGCAAGATGCTTTTGGCGTTACCGGTAGGCCTACCGCTCTAAACTGGCTGACATCCTATCTTGAAGGGAGGCACTTTTTCATTGCCCTGGACTCTGCCAAATCTGAAACTTTGCCCTCCACCACCGGAGTCCTACAGGGTAGTGTTCTTGGTCCTTTTCTTTTTTCCATGTTCATCTCACCAGTTAGTTTTCTCATAATAATAATAATAATAATAATAATAATAATAATAATAATAATAATAATAATAATAATAATAATAATAATAATAATAATAATAATAATAATAATAATAATAATAATAATAATAATAATAATAATAATAATAATAATAATAATAATAATAATAATAATAATAATAATAATAATAATAATCTTCGTTTAATATCTTCAAACTAACAATTACGCAGTATGATTACAAATCAGTATGAACGGATGATCACAAGTTATTACAGGAGTCGAATTTTAACTGTATACGGCAGCCTTGCAAGGCGCCCATCACGTCCTAGGCCTACATCTCATTTTCACAAACGCGCCATCTCGCGAATGATAGGCTGAGTGGACCTTGGGGGGGTTACGAGAGGCGATCCCGCTACCTACTGCACTTCACGTCAGTGATGTTACCACTACTCTATGGACCCCCAATCCAATCTCCCCCTCATCCAATCCTTCGGGATCCAACACCACCAATATGCTGATGACACGCAACTCTATACCTCCCTCACACCTGGGGACACTAGCTGTGACAACATGATCCGCTGTGCAGATGCCGTAAACCGCTAGTTCCTGGAAAACGGTCTCCTTCTAAACCCTTCCAAGACAGAAGCCATAGTTTTTGGAACCAGATCACAAATTGCCAAACATCGTCCTCTGAATCCCACTTTCTCTAACACAGCCATAGACCTGTCAAGTGTCAACCAGTGTAAAAATTCTCGGCGTGAAACTTGACTCGACAATGTCAATGGATCTCCAAGTTTCTTAAATCATCCGCTCTACCAACTTCCATATCGGGGCTTTCAGACACATCCGACCTTTTCTCACAAAACACCTTGCAAACACCATCGCCTGCAGGATAGTCAACTCTCGTCTTGACTATTGCAACAGTCTTCTCTACGGAACATCATCAAAAAATCTAAACTCTCTCCAACGCATCCAAAACAGCCTCGCTCTTGTCATATGCAGGGCTGTAGTCGAGGACTCGAGGGTATACGCGGGTATACAGCGTGTACTCACCTCTAGAGACCGTATACTCACATCGCAAAAATATTCATATTTATTTATATTAAAATACTGTAACGTATAGGCCTACTCACCTCTAATTTGTTTCGGAAAACTAACCGGTAGCGTGTACTCACCTCTAATTTTACCACTAGGCCTACAGCCCTGGGCGTATGCACTATGCAACTCCCCATATCGTGCCAGTATAGTAAGCCACTCCTCAAATCCCTCCATTGGCTAGGCCTACCTGTTCAGGAAAGAATCATCTACAAAATCTCCGTCATCCAGTCTTGTTGTCAAGACCTTAAACCTCAAGACCAAGACCAAGACCAAGACTTTGAACCTCGAGACCAAGACCAAGGCTTTGAACCTCAAGACCAAGACCAAGACTTTGAACCTCGAGACCAAGACCAAGACCAAGACCTTGAACCTCAAGACCAAGACCAAGACCAAGACCCAAAAATCACATTCAGCCCAAGACTTCTTTTCCTTACAAAAAAATTGTCAAGTCGGACTACTCGCTATTTTAATGAAAACATGAGTATTTTATTTTATTCAATCAAAACAACTCTAAATGCAGACTGCAGAGAATTCCGAATTCGTTTTTACAAAAATCCTTCATGCGAAATGTTATTCCAAATGCCTTTTGTATTTTATAAAAAAACCAATTCGCTCAGAGTTTATTCTGACCAAGACGTGCCTTGTGGGCCTCATAAAAATTCCGCCATGCGAAAAAATACGTTCTACAGGCCTGGTGCTGAAGTCACTGGCAGACACAGTAACTTTTCAAGACTGGATGTAAATGTACAAATCGTGAGCCTTTTTGAAATCCTTCCATGGTTTATCAGACCGTCTGGCTTCAGAAGAAGTCTCGGCAGGGCTTCCAGGCACAGCATAACTTAGTTGCTGCTGCCAATGGGTTTTCCTGACCAAGACTTGCATCCGTCCGTAGGTATTTGTCGTAGGCTATGATGCAAACAGCTGGTTTGAAATTTTTTTAAATTCTTGAGTTTTGTAAAATGACTGTTCATATTGATAGCCGGTCTTGGTCTGGGTCTTGCGAGACCAAGACCAAGACTTTGAACCTCAAGACCAAGACCAAGACTTTGAACCTTAAGACCAAGACCAAGACCAAGACCATTGGTCTCAAGACCTGGTGGCGGCGATCTCGTCTGAGAGGTGGGGGGACAAAGTCGGCCACGATCTCGTCGACGACCTTTTTTTAAAAATCTTGTCCCAACAATTTTTTTCCACTTCATCTCCCAAAAATTTCCCTTTCATCTTCGAAAAAAAGTTGATGACCTTTTTTTAGTCATTGACCTCAGTTCTCCTACTTCTCAGTTCTCCTACTTTCAACAATTTTTCCGTGAATGATCTCGTCTTCCAGAAACCGAAAAAAATCACATCTCATCTTCGAAAAAAGAAGTTGATGACCTTTTTTTTAGTCCTCAACCTTACTTTCATGACTTTTTCTGAATCACCCTTCCTTATGTCAACAACCTTATTTTTCACGAATTCATCTCCAACAACATTTTTCTCCTCTTCCTTTTTTCCTTCTTTTCTTCTCTTACACTTAAATTTTGGGGGGACCCTTCTGCTAAAAGACTACTTTTCTGCTCAAAATGGCACTGAAAACTCGTTTTCGCCCTCACACACAGTTGCATTTGTTGACCTTTTTTGGTGTATCTTCAAAATTTGGGGGGTCCGATGCATGGCGTGTCCCCCCCACTCCTAAAGGTGGGGGGGGTCTTGTCCCCCTCGACCCCCCCCCGGGATCGCCGCCCATGCAAGACATAGACCAAGACTTTTAAGAACGAACTCGAATGCAATCGAGACCAAGACCTTGGTCTCGAGGACAACAAGTCTGCCGTCATCACCTATAACTGCATCACAACAAATACAGCCTCATATCTCTCCGACTTTCTTCACAACCACATGCCGTCGAGGAACATGCGATTATCTGGAACCCGAACCCTTGTCCTTCTGTAGTGCTACAACCGCATCAAAATCTGCCATATCATCCGCCCCTCGAATCTAGAACAACTTACCCTCCAACATCAGGATATCTGCGACCCTCACCACCTTCAAGAAAAACTTAAGACTGAACTTTTCACACAGGCCCATCTGGACTGAGCTCCCTACTCCAAGTGCTTCTGAATCGTTGCATCGATTTAATCTTTTTGACTGTCTACGAATAATGGCACTTAAATCTCTGTTATTATTATTACTCGATCATTTTAACTCGTAATTGCCAACATATCTCGTATAGGGCCCAAGAGGCATGTAGGGTAGGGGCATACGACGTAGGCCCCTACATCTGGATTCCAGCTCCCTTTCATATTAGCCTTATTCGTAGAACACATACCCTGCATTCCCACTCTAAACTGTTCTGGTTTCTTTCAGTCTAAGCTACTGCAACTTACATGTACCTCTCAATGGTAAGCCGGCCAGTACTAAAACAGATTTGCACAAACTGCAATTGTCCAAAGATCTCTGGCAAGAATTAATACTCGTTTATTGAACATCAACACTGACATAACGCACCTAGAAGTTAGAACAAGCTACAGAGGTTATTGACTCACGATCGAGCAGCTAATTAATTATCGTCAGCAGGCATTCTTGTAGAGAATACGGGGTAGGCCTATAAAATTGTGATCGTCTTTCTCGGGTAGGGTAAATTCATTAAATCATAGCAAAAACCCACAAGTATCAACATATTACAACAATATTACACTCATTACACTAGTTGAGAATTGAGAAAGAACTGAGTTCAAAACCTGTGTCATAGTTCACAAGACAATGAATACATCAGATAACCTACCTCCGCTCACTTTCACATCTCACCATCGCTCAGTCGCTATAGCTTGACGCCTGCGGTGCCTCGCACCAAACAGTGTTGAGTTTTTTTTAAGAGTTATTGGTGGCCGGTGCAAAGCTTTGGAATTCACTGCTAAGTTTTATATGTTCTGCCAGTTACCTAACAAAACCACTTAGTTTCAACATATTACACCAACATTGCACTCCCAACACTGGCTGCTCACCGAGAAAAAATTAAGTTGAAAAGCTGTCTTATAGTCCACAAAACATTGTATTCAAATCAGTCGACCTATCTCCGCTCACGTTCACATCTCGTGTCAGCAAACATTGGACTCCATCAAGAGATACTCCGACTTTTGCTGTGGTTCACATCAAAACAGTATTGGGTTCTCGTGCGTTCTTGGTGGCTAGTCAGAAGCGTTGGAATTCCGTGCCTAGTTTTGTATCCTCTGTGGTTCTCTCTAATATCATTCGCAACTAAACTTACAGATCACCTGCTCCGTTTGCTTACTCTTCGTAACTTGACTTCTCGTTTCTCTGACTTGTCGCATTCTGACTTGGCTTCTCTTAGTCTAATGGATATGACTTTGACTTCGATTTCACGTGAAGCGACCATCGAATGATGCCCTATGCATCGTGATTAAGGCGCTATGCAAGTAATTAGATTTGATCCTCCCTCTTTGTATCTTTGGCCCTACTTAATACCTAGCCTAGGCCTATAGTAGTTCCTACTGTTCTTCTTCGATCTTCAGGCCTACTTTCTCCCTTTATTCCTTTCCTCCATCATATATCCTTCGATCCTTTGACCCTCTTCCTTCCTTTCTTCCTTCCTTCCTTCAGTCATTCATTCTTTATTTCCTTCATTCCTTCATTCATTGTTTAAGTCCACGTGCTCACTGCCCGTAAGTGCTGATCGCACGCCTCCATTTGTTTCGGTTGTTATCAATCCTTCTTCAATTGGCTCTATTTCAAATAAGTAGGCCTATGCCAGAAGCGAAATATCCTAAACCTATAGGTGTTGCCTACCCGTGGGCAGGCAGAGGAGAAAAGGGGACAAGGTCGGCAGTAGAAGTCAAGTTGTTAATCCCGAATGAAGCTAATCGATTGTGAGAGATAAGGTCAGGTCATGTTGATCTATGTATCCGTTGACTTAATTTGCGAAATTTAGTAAGTTTAGTCGGTGGACAATAGTTGTCAATTGGTTCAAGGTATGCAAGCAAACAGAGTAATTAATTAGGCTAGAAACTTGCTTGCTAAAGGAATACATTTTCATAGAAACAAAGGAAATTTGTGGCTACGCAGTTGCTGCTACAATTTTAAGCGTTTTTTCTGTTGAAATCTGAACCCTACTTTTCGAATGCATTATAAATAGGCAGTTTAAATAGTTGCTGGATCCTTAACTTTACCTTGTCAGTCTTCATGCTCAAAACTCTCCAACCGAGACTGTCTTACGCTCTAAACCGACCACCAAAACCTCTACCAGTCTGTCTACGATTCCTAAAGTTTCTTCTTGTCCGGCTCCAATGTGCACTTTTTAACTTATTAAAGATGGTATTATCAAATAAATTGTATTGTATTGTAACTGCACTTATTGCAGTGTTTAGATGCGAGCGTAAGAAAAATCCATTCGCCAGGTGGCCAAATCATATATGCATAAAGTTTTCTTAACACATCGACCTTATTATCTTAGCATTTACCCTACACTAAGCCCAAATGATTTCTTCCGGACGAGTTTCTTCACCTAGCTGTGACCTGTGTACCGTGCTAGAGCTGCAACTCAAGGAGACATCCTAACTTTACCTATGCCACATTTTTCAATATCTTTAAGGGCCATCCTGACTGAGCCATGTTCCAGCCACTTAATTTACTAAAATAAACTCTGTATATACACACATGCTTGTTGAGATTATAAATTGTGCAGACATTTCGAGCTGGTCACTTCACTAATATGCAAGTTAGAGCGGTAATGGGAGGCAACCAAGTAGATATCAGACTCTGGCTCATCCTTGGATTAAAGTGGTTGTCTGCGCCGAAGCTGAATGGCATTTAGGCCTATTACGACCTTGGAACTGTGCTTTTGATTGAATATGTTCAACTTATCAAATCCACTGAACATGACCGCATCATGACCGTGCCTTGTAACCAGAGGGTCACAGGTTCGAATCTACCTCAAGCCACTGCGTAGCGACTTTGGACAAGTTGCTCACCTACAATTGTCCAGCGCTTGTGAATAGGCTGGTGCCCTGCGCTTGGCCTTCGAGTGGCGCTTTAAAAGTTTGGAGATTACGATTATATCCAGGCATGTAAACAAGCATATGTTATTGCGTCACTTTACAAGGAAGTAGGTAAGGGTTCGCTGGAAGTGGAAACTGAAAGGTTTTCAATTAGGTATATTGAGTCAGCCTGCCCTTGAGTTTTTGTACTATAGGGCCCTACATATATATATATATATATATATATATATATATATATATATATATATATATATATATATATATATATATATATATATATATATATATATATATATATATATATATATATATATATATATATATATATATATATATATATATATATATATATATATATATATATATATATATATATATATATATATATATATATATATATATATATATATATATATATATATACAGAGGCATAGTTCAATCCATAGCGACGAAATGTTGTGGTAGGTCTACTATAGATCTTAGATGCTTTATAGGAATTTAGGACTTTTGCGCATCGAAATAAAATGTCATAAGTTTATAACTACAGTCCGAAATCAGACTGAACAAGAGACCAAAGCACCTATATCAATATCTTTTTTACATACAAAAATCTATGACCTCAGGCTCCGACCTCACGGCAGTACGAGGAGACTATATATGCAACCCAAGTACCCTCCACAAGAGCACTTTAAGTATTTTCAGGTTCGACAAGTGATGGGAAATTTAGAAAGTAGTGGATTAAGAACATGGAAATTGTCAACACTCGATCCAAGCTATACAAGAAGGCCTTTCTTCGTGTGTATATATATACCAAGTTATATAACGCATGTTATTGCAAGAAACCTATCTTCAGAGGCTTCATGCACAACCTGAGACCTACAGCTACAAAGGCGCAACTGCATGGGACTTAGGTACTAAAGAGTACTACCGTCATTGACATTTATTAGTCTATAGGTTTTTGATCGTCAGATTTAACTGCAGCAGCATCCGGGTCTTTTCATACGACGTCTTCATGTTCCATTCGTCTGCCAAACAATGACAGCACAACCATAACACAAGATTAATCAGACCAATCTGAACTATAAACATGCACAACAATAATTCGTCACATTACTTCCAATACGCCCCTACACATATATCAGTGGGTGCAACAGCATGTATCATATGTATATATCAGATGCATATATATATATATATGTACATAGGCCTACTTAAGCATTTGTACATAAGCTTACATAAGAATATATATATACAGCTATGAAGACGTGCATGTATATATATACCTTGATGCAAGATATCATTTTCTCGAGTGCGTGTACCGTGTAATCTGAGCATTAATATCACAAGAGCTTCATCATCGTCATCGTGATCGCCTTCTTCTTCTTCTTCTTCATCGTCCATTGACTCCTCGGCGCTGTCTTCGTTGCCTCGCAGCATATAAATTTTCCAAATTGCAAAGTGCGTCGGCCACGATCAGCCCCTCTTCTCTCGTGCAGCAGGACCGACCGACCGAACGCCTTCAGCCGGACGGGACTCAAGTAGGGTCTTAAAGAAGTGAGTAATAACAAAGACGAACCCCATATAAGAAGTAGGAGGAAGAGGACGACGAGGATGAGAGGACAATTGATGAGGAGGAGAAAGAAGGAGGAGGATGGATAAGATGATGAATTGCAAGAGAGATACGAGGAGAATAAGGAGAAGAAGAAGAAGGAGAATGAGATGAACAGGAGTAGGAGGAGGAAGAAGAGGAGGAAAAGGCTACCATGCAGTTCCTTTTTTATCGGAGTATATATATATATATATATATATATATATATCGATAGTTTCTATACACATCAATAATCATATACTTTTAAAAATTATGCAGCGTTAGTGCGCTCGACTGTGCGCTCAACTTGCAGAACCGAGAATGCAGGTTCGAGGAGTTCAGGATAAATTTCTTGGTAAGAAAGATGAATCGTAAGAAGAACAATTCGTTGTAGGGGACAATAATTCTCCTCTCTGTAAGAACAAAAATTATTCCTTGTAAAGATGATTTATCGTAGCGATAATTCATTGCGAGCACAATTCCTCGGTGCAGCAAATCTTTCTGAGGACATTTTCTCTTAAGGGCAATTCGTCGTGAGGCCACTCCCTCCTACAGTCTATTGCTTGTGAGAACAAATTCTCGTAAGGATAAGTCTTCATGGGGACAAGTCCGTCTACGGACAATATATAGGGCCTACCTCGTGAGACGTGTTAAATATTTCCAGGGTGACATCTTGAAGACGGTGGGTTTCTTCTTTTAAAAACCATCGCAAAAAGGTATGCTGAGGTGACATTTAAAATATGTCCCCCAAAATTCTGACATTTTATTTAACGTGTTCAACAAATCAGCAACCATGTACAGAACAATTCAGAAAGTAATACGCAGAGGCGGCGCTACCATATTTGACCTGCCTATTTTGCTCTTGACCTTTAAAGATTTGTCAAGTAATTAAAGTTTAACGTTTTAATTGCTGAATTTGTTAAAATTCGAATATGCTACAACAATCAGCGTTCAATAATAAGTTTCTTCGTTTTATATAATCTAAGTTATGCTGCTTAATGTTGAGATTACGCTGCTTTATGCGTCAAACTCAAACAGTAGTTTCTTCGACCTGCTGAATAGCTACCATGACCCTGACGCGACCTGCTGAATTTGTATAGCTGGCGCCGCCACTGGTAATACGCTTCAAAATTAAATATAGAGGCCCATATACACATGTAATGACAGCTTAATACCTCTCTGCCGTCCGCGCTGTCTGTCTGTTCGTCCGTCCATCCGTCTGTCTATCTGTCTCTGTCTGTACGAACTGATCGTAAAGTTAAATTTTCTCTAGAACGGGAACCGTTGTCTGGTCTAGTTCTGAAGTGAATTCTTATCGGAATTGACCTACTAAAAAACAAAGCAGATTAACTTAACCTGAATCTGAAAGTTGTGTTTGTTATAGTGCTATTAACTTACAAGACGACAAGAGGCGAATTAAAGTGAAAAGGAACAACGTGCACATTTACACAGACGACCGTACAATGCATTTGCGAACGCCACTTGATCAGTACATGTAAAGAACTCTGTAGCTGAATTATACGAGGAGCAAAGCCTTAATCACACGCCACTCCGATAAAACGGAAGAAATACTGAGATCTGGATAAACGTTTACGGTCAGTATGCGACAGTAATTATAAAAATGGTGATCTTAGACGATACTCTTATATATAGGCCCCTACATACATAATATATATATGCACACACACACACACACACACACACACACACACACACACACACACACACACACACACACACACACACACACACACACACACACACACACACACACACACACACACACACACACACACACACACACACACACACACACACACACACACACACACACACACACACACACACACACACACACACACACACACACACACACACACACACACACACGCACGCACGCACACACACACACACACACACATATATAATTCATATAAGAAAATGGATGCTCTTAAGCAATTAGTTGATTACTAATAGGCCCTTCTTATTTACATGTGAAATATTTAATGTCTAAGAGCACAACCTTCAATAAATATTCAACCCAAGAATCACGAAGATCAAAAACTCAATTCAACAATCTTTTATATTCTCCATATGTCAGCAAGAGAATTAAATGATTATTTTCTTATCTAATCTCCCTCCCAAGTTGGCATGTATGCGATCAGAATTTCTCAGCGTTCGTGCGTCAAAGATAAGGAATTCTTTGATTGATATCTGGTCGACTCCAACGAGACTTTGCCTTTGGTGCTAAGCTGAACACCAGCCACGTCGACACTTAGATTCCTCTTGACAGCTCTACAGCTTCTCTCGATCACCACCGACTCCTTCGTCGATCCAACGTCTCCTTAACACATGAGTCTATCATTCGTTTCGCACGGGGTGCAAATCACTTTCGATGTGACTGATATCCCGTTACTGTGTTACTGCTCGGTCATTAACTGCGCTACGATGCTAGCTACAATTTATCGCTTGACGTACGTCGCACGATCTCACAACCCAAATGTCGTGACCAGTCATCGATATACAGATCGAAGTGACTTGATAGTTCGAGTTGCAGTTCCAATATGGAGTTGAATACAAATCATTTTTCGCATAGCATCCTTCTTTGACGGAAAGGGTACAACTGAAGAAAATTAATCTAAGGACTTTTTTCCGCGCTTGGCAATTGCCATCTGCTCTCAACCAAACTATCAAACTTCGACCATGGGCGCGCGTTCATTGGGGCAAGGACACTTGCCTCCAACCTGGATTTTGAATCTATATTATGTAAGATTAAATAAATTAATTCAAAAAGTATTGCATAAGTTAAACCGACACCTGGTGGCACTGCTTACTAATTCTTAAGCATGTGGTGTTTAGTCAAACGAGTGACTGGTGGTTGTGACTGACGGGCGGATAGATTTCAGCATCAGTGGTGACTTCGCTTATGAGGTATTCTTTTAGATCAGTGGTTCCCAAACTTCTCTGGGTCGCGACCCACTTGTGAATATCTTAGCAGTCTCGATACCCACTGTGTAAAATTAAGCATTGTGTACTAAAACTTGCTTCGAAAATTGGTATCGAAATATGCGGAATTACGTACAGAGTTAAGAAATTTAAAGCATTAAAAGGAAACTTAGGTATAAACAGTTCACAGTTTATTTCAATCCAGCTAGTTCTAGCCCAACCATAGCCAAATGTTGTTGCTGCAAAAAATAAATGTTTCTCAAAAAAATTTGGCGACCCACTTGCCAGAGCTTCGCGACCCACTTTTGGGTCGCGACCCACAGTTTTGAGAAACTGTTTTAGATGGACGAAGCAGAGAAACCCGAGTATCACTTAACATTATGACGTTGACAAGCATGATGTTGACAATTATGACGTTCCAAAGTACGACGCTGATAAGCACGACGTCAAGTATGACGTCAATAAGTAGGACGTTGACAACTATGACGTTGACAAGCTATATCGTCGAGTGATAGTGGCTTTGGTCATAGACTCGTATACATACCAATATATGAGTTCATGGTTTGGCCAAGGGAGTTTAATGTTTAGCACATTTCAGGCCACATTCTGGACTAATTTACTGGTGCGTTTGATATTCGCTGGCATTACGAGGAGTGACTAATTAACCCGAGGTTGGTGCATTTAAGCTGCTTGGAGTGTATCTTAATACAGTCTGTGCGCACTGAGAAAGCCTCCATTAACGGAGCACACAGTCGGGATTGACATTTAGTCTGACCTGTTGTCACTTTCAGATTACGCCTAAAGAAGGAGACCAAGAAGCGACGTCTAGCGACGAAGGTGGCAAAATAGGAAGAAGTATCTAACGGATCGACTGCAGCAGTTTCTTTGTAAAGATAAGAAAGCTAGCAACAGGCGTTTCGTAATCAGTTTCATGTCAGGCTGCTTCCTGCAATTGCGTGGGCAAACTAGAGCAGTTACGACTTAAAACCGTGTCTTTCAAAGTATGAGGGGCAGTTTTTAAAGTGTTTATTCTTCATGCGGGTAATATTCGCAATACTATGTACTCGATACTTTTACTTTAAAGGTGTTATTTCACATGATATCGCTGATTAAGCATCAACTTTGACGAAAATTTTCCACATTGAGAGACCTTAAAGACAAGACAGCATGAGGACGTGCACTTGCGCTATATATTTGATCTACTGCTAAATATCGGTTATACTGGCAGCAGTGAGTTGTAATAATTGGTGGTTTGTTATAATTTTAATAATACACTTTTCTACGTACTGCCCTTCTCTACTAAATTTGGTATCGAGTACATAGTATTCAGAATATGACCCGCATGAAGAATTAACAGTTTACAACTGCCCCTTTTCCTTTTTGTAAACCAAAGTGCGGTTATCAATTGGTAGAATAAAGGATATACTTCCTTACTTACTTACTTACTTACTTACTTACTTACTTACTTACTTACTTACTTACTTACTTACTTACTTACTTACTTACTTACTTACTTACTTACTTACTTACTTACTTACTTACTTACTTACTTAGCAGACAGACAATAGACAAATTTGCAGTTCTTGGAGATTACTGTAGGCCTAATAGGTTGTCTCTCTGTCTCAAATAATTTTCTCATGATATTGATCTGATTGTGACTTGAACCAAATCTCGAACCAAATTTCTGCCGTGGCGGTGATTTGAACCCCAGGCCTCTCGACTGGCCACCGCTACTCTAACCACTACAAAGGCTGTGTAGGCCTATATATCTGCAGTGGCTATAGTATTAGCATTGACTAGTCTTAAAGACTAATAAGAACTGTTCTCCAAAGGGTTCATTTTCAAAGACCGTGAAGCATGGCTTCCTCACATGCTTATAAGCAGATACAACTTTTCAGACAAAATGTTCATGAGTCGTTGCTGCGCAAAAATGGTAGGTTCTGGTGAAATATATTCCAGACCAAAGGTCCTATATCGATGTATATAATGTAGTGGTGTGCAGTTGTGCATGCAAGTTACACGCGTGCCCCATGTCACGAACCGGCGTTGGTTCTTATGCCCATGACTTTCAATTTATGCCCCATTTCCTACATTGTAATTGGTTTGATAGTTTTGGCAAAACGAATGTCAGTAGGGGGAAGGAGGACACAGTCGATCGTCGTACACAGTCGATCACATCAATTAATTTACAACATACTTTACATTGGGACATAAAAATAGGTGTGCACGACTGAATATGTGTCGCTTCATCCTGCAACGTCGTTTAGGTTGTTTATTGCAGACAGAAACTGAAATTTTTACATTTTTATGTTTTTGGTTCATTAAAGTAATTTTTTGCCTAATGGCATGGCCGAATTTTACACAAGGTATGTATAACTTAGGTATTTACGTGTATATGTTTTGTAAACATAATTTCATTGGGTATTTAATAGATAAGTGATAAAAATAAAACGCGCCACGGGTTCATCACTATGTGTCTTTGGATGAACATCGCATGGTGTAGTACACAGTCGATCAATGCACGGTAGTACACAGTCGATCACTTGTTGCAATGGAACTCGATGGTGTAGTACACAGTCGATCAGTGATCGACTGTGTACTACACCACCGAGTTCCATTGCAACACCTGATCGACCTGACCGTTCCCTAAAGCAGCTGCCAGCAAGGCAACCAAAGGCACTCGAAAGAGAGACATGACTCTAATACTAACAGCCACACCAGTAATAGACGCATTAGAGAATGAACTAAGGGCACGAAGTGAGAGAAAATGCCCTGCTAGGAAAAGAAAATTGGACATGACGCCAACTGAGGATAGGTCATGTGTAAGCAGACAAACACGCAGACAAGTCATTAACCAAGGGTAAAATTGGAAGAGCATCAAAGTGGAGGTAGTTCAACAGCCAAGGCCAAAAGTGAGTGGCCATGTTTGGTGTGCTGTGAACCACTAGACACTGGTAGGAAAGAAGGCAAAGACTCCGTACAATGCCTAAAACCTGCCAAAACTGGGCACATGTTGCGTGCACAGTTGAAGATGAATGCTAAATTTGCGAAAACTGTGAAAAATGACAATAACCGAGTAGCTGCATTATCTTAATAAATGTACTTTCAATCTTATCTTAATATTTTTTAAATACAGTTTTATTTTTAAAGCAATTGATTATGAACATTAACCTTAAGAAACCTAATAACATTTTGAAGGTCTTAATAACCCAGGCCTTTCATTTAAGTTTATTAACTATGTTTATTGCCAGTTTAGAGTATTCTAAAACTTTTCTAATACACTTCTGATGTTGTTCAACTGTGTACTGTCATGTGATCAACTGTGTACTATGGTAGTACACAGTTGATCACTTTTGGACTAACAACGAAAATGATAATAGCCAAAATACCCTGCATCAGAATTATCATAAATACGTTTTATAAAGTGGAGGAATGATTATACTACAGACTGAGCTTTAAAAAATATATGTAGGTGTTGAAAACCACTTGCGACTGTAAAAAAATTAAAAATTGATCGACTGTGTCCTCCTTCCCCCTAAGGCCTTCCAAATTAAGATATTTACTTAAGAATCAAATAGTTTCAGTTTATAGATATACAAACATAACATAGTTTAGTTACGCAGCTATATCTCTTTATCAGATCTAACCCTATTTAAACCAACATCTTACTAGATAAGTATTATTATTTCATGGCCTAACTAATCTCCCCTTCTTTCATGGATTCTTTCGTCTTTGACTTCTCCTCCGACTTGGTACTCCCTTTTTCTCTCCGACCACGTTCTCACGACAGGGTCCTCAACCTTGTAGACAATAATATGAGGAAAACTTTTGTAGGAATAATGCTGTATCCTTAGTGATTCTGTAGGCCTACGTGGCTTGTTCTGTGCTTATGAACCGGAGTGCGGCTCTTCAGCAACCGGTTTAATAAAGAATGTACGTACTTACTTACTTACTTACACCCGTAGCGGAGATATCTCCGTCTTCTCTCCCTTGTTGTTAAAACGCATAGTGAGGGTTAGGCTACCATTCTTGGTTCTTCCAGACGAACATCTTCAACTTTTCTTCACCAATTGGATAGTCATCGTAGCGTCTTAAGTTCGCTGTTTTCAGCAGTCCGTTTGGTCTAACTTCGTATACATTAAACCAACCCAACTCTAATCGCATTTAATAAGACGCAATGTGTATTGTGTAATATAAGGACATCGTTACAAACTTCTCTCTGTCTGTCTCTGTCTCTGTCTCTGTCTCTCTGTCTGTCTGTCTGTCTGTCTGTCTGTCTCTCCGTCTTTCTCTGTCCCTCCTCTCGGTCTCTCTTTCTGTATCTCTGTCTCTCTTGGCTCTCTGTCTATCACTGTCTGCCTCTGCCTTTCTGTCTCTGTCTGCCTGCCTGTCTGTATGTCTGTATGTCTGTCTGTCTGTCTCTGTATATATTTAGACCACGGTCAATATTGTGTTAGGCAGGCATAATGGTTCATCGGCTTGACATTCTTATACGGAAGTTGAAGGCTGTTGTTCGATAAATTAATATTAAAATCCTTCGAATTATGAGGCTGTTCTCCCCCACCCTTCCTCCTTCGTACCATCAATCTTAGGTAATCGAATTTTCTGGACTCGTGATAGGATCGGTTTCTCGAAAGCTTCGTCGATCCGAGTTTAGCCAGGCCGTCCTGTGTCCGGCATGGCCAAGCGGCTTTGCAAGAAGGCCTTCGAATTATGTAGCTCGTGCATGCTCTTCCTCCTTTGCACTGAGGCGGGTAGTGGAATCCGGGAGCGTCCGGTGAAATTGGCAATTCCCTACTAAGCCGTGTAACTTTTAAAGAATGATAGCTAATGCTTCATCTAGTAGTAGGGTAACAGCTGCAGTAGTAGTAATAGTAGTAGTAGGACCTAGTAGTATGGTATGTTATCTGGGGATTTGTAAAGCGCCTCTCACAGTGCGAACTATTCAGAGGCGCTCTCAACGTGTCAGCCTCCCGGAAACAGAAAAGACTTTAAACTATGAACAACAGAGAGAGAACGAGAGACAGACAGACACAGACAGACAGACAGACAGACAGACAGACTGACAGACAGAACCCAGCAAGTATAGAGTCCCACGCAGTACCAAGGAAAGGGAGTCCTAAAGGGATGGGTCCGCGACAGCGAAAGACCGAGACTGAGCCAAGGCAGACCTCACTTGGGGCACTCTGCCCGATCATCCATCTTTCTCGAACCTCGGTCATAATTGTTTCAGTGTAACTTACTGCGGTTGGTCAGTGAGCTTTTCAATAAACACGAATATATTATTCTATATATTTCCATGCAGCCGTGTAATTTTATAGAAGAAAGGTGAGACTGTTAAACACAGACCCACAGACAGCTTGCCTTACCTTCCTCGCCTTCCTTACAATAATCTACCTTGCTTTACTCGACATTTAAACATGCATAAGTAAGTAAATTATTTGCATCTGACATGCGCACATGCATTAGCCTACATTGTATACAGTAGGGAATGCAAATCCGGGTTTACGGGTACCAGCGTAAACCAGCCTTTTGGTAAACCGAAAACCCGGGTTGACATAATTATGCGTGGAAAGCCGGGTTTGACCGCAGTTCAGACCGCTAGAATCATGGTAGATTCAGGTCATACAGATCAACGCAAGTTCAACGGAACGCATTGCGTACAAGGCGCGCAATGTATAATGTAGGCCCACATTGGATATGGCACGACGTAGTTATAACGGTAGCGCTGCGCTGGGTTAGGTAGCGGTAATTATTTTAATAAATGCATTTGTTTGTTGGTGACGTCATAATCCTATCACGCTATACTTCGTTGGCGATTCTTTTGGCCAAACGGCTCAGTGTAGATTGAAGGGCTTGCCGCAATAACCAGCTATGTCGGAATTTTTTAGTTTTGGGAAAATGGCTTCAAAGATTTGACACTTCAAACTGTTCACCTAAGCCATTTTACGATATAAGCCTATCGACAAGCTGTTTGAAGCACCATGTGAGTTATTATTGTCTTTCACGAAAGTTTTACAAAATGCAATGCAAAAGATAACATTAATGTTTTTCACGACATTTTGCTTCATACCGGGTTATTGACACTCAATAATCCGGTAAGAAACAAAAAGCATCTGCTGTTAGTCGACATACCCTATTCTTGCACCAAATGGTGACTAGTACACAGTACAAATTAATCGTGCAATAAGAAGGTAAGTTTTAATACAAAGATTGGAAGAAAAAACGACAATGTTTGTTATCATACCGGGATATTGCACTGGAGCAATGCTGCCGGCTGAACAATACCCTATGTTGACAAACTGTTTTTGTCCGGAAGCCAATCCAAAAAATAATCAGATTTGTACCAAATTTGCAGAGTGTATAGAATACAATATTCTAAGCATGCTGGCATAATTTTTCAAATAAACCAGGTATGTTGACCTACCTGGTTATTGAGGCAAGCCCTTCAATGGTGTAAATCAAGCTGAAAATGTACGGCTATTCGATACGAGCTTAGAAATATGAATATTCATCTCTAGTCCAAGCATCAGGTAGGTCTAAACATGCAAGAGAGAAGACAGAGAGCAACATACAGAAGAAGGCAAAAAAGAAGACAAAGAAGAAAGGAAACAGGAAGGCACAAAAGAAGCCATTGGAAAAGGCAAATAAGAAGGTAAGTAAAAGACAAAGAAGAAGGAAAGTAAAAAGACAAAGAAAGAAGGCAAAGAAGAAGGCAAGGAAGAAGGCAAAGAAGAAGGCAAAAAAGAAAACAAAGAGGAAACCATAGAAGAAGGCAAAGCAAAATGCAAAGAAAAGGCAAACAAGAAGGTAAGTAAAAATACAAACAAGAAGGCAAATAAAGGCAAACAGGAAGGCAAACAAGAAGGTAAGTAAACGGACAAAAAAGAAAGGAAAGAAGAAGGCAGAGAAGAAGGCAAAGAAAAAGGCAAAGAGGAAGTCAAAGAAAAAGGCAAAGAGGAAGTCAAAGAAGAAGGCAAGAAAAGAGGAAAAGAAGAAGGCAACCACGATGGTAAGTAAAAAATACAAAGAAGAAGGCAAAGAAGAAGGCAAAGAGGAAGTTAAAGAAGAAGGCAAGGAATAGGCAAACAAGAAGGCAACCAGGAGGGTAAGCAAAGAAGAAAATAAGTGAAAAGCCAAAAAGAAGGCAAAGAAGAAGGCAAAGAAGAAGGCAAAGAGGAAGTCAAAGAAGAAGTCAAAGAAAAAAGCAAAGAAGAAAGCAAACAAGTAGGTAAGTAAAAAGACAAAGAAGAAGGCAAAGAAGAAAGCAAAGAAGAAGGTAAGTAACAAGTAGGAAGACAATGGAAAAGGCAAAGAAGGCAAAGAAGAAAGCAAAGGAGAAGGCAAAGAGGAAGTCAAAGAAGAAGACAAAGAAAAAGGCAAAGAAAAAGGCAAAGAAAAAGGCAAAGAAAAAGGCAAGGAAGAAGGCAAGGAATAAGGCAAGGAAGAAGGTAAGTAAAAAGACAAAGAAGAAGGCAAAGAAGAAGGCAAAGAAGAAGGCAAAGAAGAAGGCAAGGAAGAAGGCAAGGAAGAAGGCAAAGATGAAGTCAAGGAAGGAGGCAAAGAGGAAGTCAAAGAAGAAGGCAAAGAAAAAGGCAAACCAGAAGGCAAAGAAGAAGGTAAGTAAAAAGACAAAGATGAAGGCGAAAAAGAAGGCAAAGAAAAAGGAAAAGAAAAAGGCAAGAAAGAAGGCAAAGAAGAAGGTAAGTAAAAAACAAAGAAAAAGGCAAAGAAGAAGGCGAAGAAGTAAGCAAAGAGAAGTCAAAGAAGAAGGCAAAGAAGAAGGCAAAGAAGAAGGCAAAGAAGAAGGCAAAGAAAAAGGCAACGAAGAAGGCAAAGAAAAAGACAAAGAAGATGGCAAAGAACAAGGTAAGTAAAAAGACAAAGAAAAAGGCAAAGAAGAAGGCAAAGAAGAAGGCAAAGAGGAAATCAAAGAAGAAGGCAAGGAAAAAGGCAAAGAAGAAGGCAACCATGAAGGTAAGTAAAAGACAAAGAAGAAGGCAAAGGAAAAGGTAAGCTAAAAGACAAAGAAGAAGGCAAAGAAGAAGGCAAAGAAGAAGGCAAGGAAGAAGATAAAGATGAAGTCAAAGAAGGAGGCAAAGAGGAAGTCAAAGAAGAAGGCAAAGAGAAAGGCAAACCAGAAGGCAAAGAAAAAGCCATCGAAGAAGGCAAATAAGTAAGCAAAGAGGAAGTCAAAGAAGAAGGCAAAGAAGAAGGCAAAGAAGAAGACAAAGAAAAAGCAAAGAAGAAGGCAAAGAAAAAGACAAAGAAGAAGGCAAAGAAGAAGGTAAGTAAAAAGACAAAGAGGAAGGCAAAGAAAAAGGCAAAGAAGAAGGCAAAGAGGAAGTCAAAGAAGAAGGCAAAGAGAAAGGCAAACCAGAAGGCAAAGAAAAAGCCATAGAAGAAGGCAAATAAGTAAGCAAAGAGGAAGTCAAAGAAGAAGGCAAAGAAGAAGGCAAAGAAGAAGACAAAGAAAAAGCAAAGAAGAAGGCAAAGAAAAAGACAAAGAAGAAGGCAAAGAAGAAGGTAAGTAAAAAGACAAAGAGGAAGGCAAAGAAAAAGGCAAAGAAGAAGGCAAAGAGGAAGTCAAAGAAGAAGGCAAGGAAAAAGGCAAAGAAGAAGGCAACCAGGAAGGTAAGTAAAAAGACACAGAAGAATGCAAAGAAAAAGGTAAGTTAAAAGACAAAGAAGAAGGCAAAGAAGAAGGCAAAGAAGGTAAAGAAGAAGGTAAAGATGAAGTCAAAGAAGAAGGCAAAGAGGAAGTCAAAGAAGAAGGCAAAAAAAGGCAAACCAGAAGACAAAGAAGAAGGTAAGTAAAAAGACAAAGGAGAAGGCGAAAAAGAAGGCAAAGAAAAAGGCAAAGAAAAAGGCAAAGAAAAAGGCAAGGAAGAAGGCAAAGAAGAAGGTAAGTAAAAAAACAAAGAAAAAGGCAAAGAAGAAGGCAAAGAAGTAAGCACAGAGGAAGTCAAAGAAGAAGGCAAAGAAGAAGGCAAAAGATGAAGACAAAGGGAAAGGCAAAGAAGAAGGCAATGAAGAAAGTAAGAAAAAAGACAAAGAAGAAGGCAAAGAAGAAGGTGAGTAAAAAGACAAAGAAGAAGGCAAGTAAAAAGACAAAGGAGAATGCAAAGAAGAAGTCAAAGAAGAAGGCAAAGAAGAAGGCAAAGAAGAAAGCAAAGAAGACAAAGAAGATGGCAAAGAAGAAGGTAAGAAAAAAACAAAGAAGAAGTCAAAGAAGAAGGAAAAGAAGAAGGCAAAGAGGAAGTCAAAGAAGAAGGCAAAGAAAAAGGCAAGGAAAAAGGCAAAGAAGAAAGCAACCAAGAAGTTAAGTAAAAAGGCAAAGAAGAAGTCAAAGAAGAAGGTAAGTAAAACGACAAAGAAGAAGGGAAATAAGAAGGCAAAGAAGCAGGCAAAGAAGAAGGCAAAGAGGAAGTCAACGAAGAAGGAAAAGAAAAGGCAAAGAAGAAGGCAAAGAAGAAGGTAAGTAAAAAGCAAAGAAGAAGGCAAAGAAGAAGGCAAAGAAGAAGGTACATTAAAAGACAAAGAAGAAGGCAAAGAAGAAGGCAAAGAAGAAAGCAAAGAAGAAGGCAAAGAAGACGGAAAAGAAGAAGGCAAGTAAAAAGTCAAAGAAGAAGGCAAAGAAGAAGGCATAGGAGAAGGCAAAGAGGAAGTCAATGAGGAAGGCAAAGAGGAAGTCAAAGAAACAGGCAAAGAAGAACGCAAGGAGAAAGTCAAAGAAGAAGGTAAGTAAAAAGGCAAAGAAGAAGGCAAAGAAGAAGGCAAAAAAGAAGGTAAGTTAAAAGACAAAGAAGAAGGCAAAGAAGATGGCAAAGAGGAAGTCAAGGAAGAAGGCAAAGAAAAAGGCAAAGAAGAAGGCAAAGAAGAAGGCAAGTAAAAAGACAAAGGAGAATGCAAGGAAGAAGTCAAAGAGATGGCAAAGAAGAAGACAAAGAAGAAAGCAAAGAAGAAGGCAAAGAAGAATGCAAGGAAGAAGGCAAAGAGGAAGTCAAAGACTAAGGAAAAGAAAAGGCAAAGAAGAAGGCAAAGAAGAAGGTAAGTAAAAAGACAAAGAAGAAGGCAAGTAAAAAGACAAAGGAGAATGCAAGGAAGAAGTCAAAGAGAAGGCAAAGAAAAGGGCAAAGAAGAAGGCAAAGAGGAAGGCAAAGAGGAAGGCAAAGAGGAAGTCAAAGACTGAGAGAAATAAAAAGCGAAGAAGAAGGCAAAGAAGAAGGTAAGTAAAAAGACAAAGAAGAAGTCATGTAAAAAGACAAAGTTTACGTCCCCTTCATCGACTTCCGCTTCTAAGATGTGGTTGTAGTCACCAACTCCCTACATTGACGCTTACCCAAGGCGCATCATGCAGCTGCCGATCGACTGCTTCCGTTTCCGTTTGGCATTCGCCGTCCAATTCAGTTCGCTCCAAGGTGCGACCGTACGTACGTTATTTTTTCTATAACTTAAGTACGTTACGCGTACGATATTATGCCGTACGTTGGCGTACGTTGACATCAGTTCATGACGAAAATAAAATACAAAACATTATGCACAAGAAAAGTCAATAATAGTTGGTGATTGAAGGTCGTAAACAATTTTAACAATTACATCAGTCAGCTGTAGCTGTTCAATCATCTCTACTTTTAAACTGTTAAATTCCAAATTGCTAATATTCTGTCTAATGTATAATATGAAGATAATTAAGATTTTACGGCACACTTTATAGAATGGTCAGTGCCAGTGGTCATTTACTTGGTAATACTAAATTTCGGTACTTTTCGTAAATAATTAGGCCTGCGCACGGGGAGACTAATACTGTAGAGCTAAACTGATCATTTTTAACGTACGCGTACGGTACGTGTACGTTTTAAGACTATAGTTATATTGTGGCTCTTTGTGAATGATCAGATAAACTTGTGGCATTTTTAACGTACGCGTACGTTACTTCTTTTCGATAACGTACGTACGGCACGAGTACGTTATTCCGGTAAGTAACGTACGGTCGCACTTTGGTTCGCTCTGTCAGTTTCTTGATGTCATCGAGGTTCAAACTTTCGAGGTTCATCTTTCAACGTGAATATCAACCGTATAGATTGACTTCTGGTTTTTCTTATCTATCGGATTTCCGTCTGGCTTCTCCAGTGGATTATAATTTTTGGTTGTGACTCTATTCGAAGTGACAATTTACTGAAGTCTTGGACATTATTATAGTGGCGCTACAGAAGTCATTGTATGAGATCGGATTAGGTTTTCTCCGCGTGGTTCTATTGTCTTATGTATTTTAGCGAACGTCTGCACACTTCACGCCACTAAAGCGTTCCGCTTTAGGGGCAGCCGTCCACCCTTTCGCTCTTGTACCCTTCGCTACCAACTACCGCCTTCTTTAGTCAAACACTTCGCCAGGACAAGTTGCGGCCATCGAACATCCACGCCAGCCGACACAATTCGAGCTAAGAACGGAGTTGTGTTTTGCGTCAATCACAGACATGTTCTGCTTCAGTTTGGTTTTCCGTCGATGAATGACTGCCCTGTTTCTCGAGAGAGGTCTATAGGTTTCCGGATGCAGCGTTTTCCTCCAACTGTGTGCACTCGTAGGTGTCGTCGTTTCTCAAGCTCGATGTCATGCGGTCCTACAGCTCTGAATATGTTGTAAACTATTACTCTGGATTCTGGATGAGAATCAGTTTGATGGGTTCTACGTGTAGGAGGGAGCCAGTGCCGGACTTAGGCATAGGCTAAAAAAGCGACAGTTTAGGGCCTCACAATCCGCGGAGGTCTAACAAATTCTGAATTGGGGGCTTTTTCAATTTTACGTGTACTGTATATTTGCATAATATATTATGTAGAACCTTTTTAAACGGCTTATGTAACGAATTCCATTTCGCCTGAGTAAAGGCATTCATTTCAAAATAATTTGAATTTTTCACTTTAAATGCCTTGCTATTAAATAATTAAAAGGCATATATGTTTTTGAAGTTTTGTGAGACCTTCTGGTGTAATTTTTTAACAATGGGCCTCCAAGCGTCATATAGCTTAAGGCATCACTTAGTCTAAATCCGTTACTGGAAGTAGCTTGCCAACACTAGTGACTTTCTAAAAGTGTGATTCTCCTTACAGATTTTATTTTAGTTATAGTTACAGTTATAGTTAATGGTTTGTTATTTTAGTTATAGTTACAGTTATAGTTAGTATTATTTTTAGTTATAGTTATAGTTACTGGGCTTTTATTTTAGTTAATTTTAGTTAGTACATAATTACAAGTGACCCCAATGGCACTCCTCCTGGTCCACATATGGGGTCATCGATTAATTATGTCAGCAAATTTTAGGCAGTTTTGATCTCCTCCCCTTGTCATCAACTGTCAAACATTCAAGGACCCCCTAATAAAATTATGTCAAAGAAAATTACCCAACCCTCAGAATATTTCTATGACTCTAACATGCAAAAAACTGAAATTGCCAAAAAAACGTCATTCAGATTTTAATTTGATACTCAATGGCTACAGTACTTGTGTAATCACTGTCTGTCACAGATATTTAATGGATTTTCCCATTAAAAATACAATCTCATTTTCTGTTAAATTTGTATTCAATTTGATTTTTATTATGAATATTTCTAATTTGAACATGATAACTTTTTTTATAATATTCCTTTTAACATAGAATATTAAAATCAAAACAAGTTTCTCACTCTAAAATTAACAATCGAAAGAAAAAATTATCTTTCCATCAAAAAGAAACTCGAAATATTAGATTTTCGAAAAGCACCCAGAATATTCGGAAGGAGAATATGCACCATATTTTCTCATTTTTATCTCGGAACAATAAACAGGATAGTTTAAAACGAATAAAATATCGCTTTTGATTAAATTCGCCATGTTTATCAATATTACACTTTTTTTAATTTCATTAACGAAAATAGCGATGAGTTTTCGTTAGTGTTATTTTCGTTATAGTTATAGTTATAGTTAATGATATTTTTTAGTTACAGTTATAGTTATCGTTAACGAAATCGTTTTTGTTCGTTAACGAACATTTTCGTTATCGTTAACGTTAACGAGAATCACACTGCTTTCTAGTTATATTAGTATTTCTGATGAACTATTTATTGCTGAGAATCTTCAACATCAGAAACGAGCGCCTCTGACAAGTTTTGCTTGAAGTAGCGCAATATAAATTTCTTAAAATTACCAGTACGCAGAGGCGTCTACACCATAGAAACCTTGGAGCAAATGCTCCATACAAGAAATATGGGGGGGAGATCTGTCAATGTGTGTGCCACCATTTTAGGGGGGAAGGAACGGGGAGGGGGAAGAAGATGAGGAAACTGGACGTTGCTCCAATGACTTAGGGGGGATAGACGCTCCTGCCAGTACGAAGGCCTACATTGAGTAATGTCGAATGCACTTGTAGATAAAACAGCTTTTAAATTCAGGGAATCAGAGACGTATACTCTGACAATTGGAAACGATGAGACACTGAACACTGCCTTGGGGATATAATCTTATCCTGATGTCCAATAAACTGTGCAATCAGTCTACGGATTCGCAATTATGCCTGGCATTGAGAAGACCGAGTTCCACAAAGTTGACAATATGAGCAACGATCCTTGTTTTTCTTCTTCTGGAAACAGGATAATTGCAGCCTCATCGACTTGTCATATCTCGAGGGGAGACTGCTGTATCGATTTCACATGCAACAGCGATAATTGTTCTCAGTGGAGAGAAAAATCGGTTTAAATCCAGTGTAACTATTGTAGGACATCGCAGTCCAAAACATTTCTTGCGAAACCTACTGACGTATCAGAACAATTTTGATGATGATAACGATATGGCGACAATAGTGATTGATATCACGAAGGCATGATATCTACGCTGGCCTCTATGCAACGGACCGACAAAAACAAACTGTCGGTGATCAAGGTGTGACTCGACGTAATTAAAATCGGATCCCCGTCTACAGATGCATAAACCAAGTGAACCTTCGTCGTCTGTAGAGACGTAGACAGAGCGACGACGTGGCAGGATTAATCGACAGCTCCAGCAGAAGAAATTACAGACAGCAAGACGCAGACACACAGACAGGAATAGACCACATTGACGTACGCACGCGGACAAAGGGACAGACACCTTCGAAAGAAAAGCTTACCTATTACTGCACCGGCTCACCTTTAGCAAAACACATAGACAGGCAAACCCACGAATACAGCGACAGAGACAGGCAAAGACACACACACAGACACACAGACACACAGACACACACACGCTTAGGTCAGTGACCCAGACACGCAGACTTAAACCAAAAGCCAAACAGACAGGGCTGGACTGATAGAGTGAATGAATTATATAGCGACAACTTGGAAAACTTAAGCCTAACGAAACACGGCAACCAGGAAACAACATCGCAGAGGTTGTTACCATCTGAATTTTTAATCAATTAATCAATCAATCAATCATTCAGTTCACTAATCAACTGATTACTCTCGTGGATCGATACTCTAAGGCAAATCGAAAGCTCGGACTACGTTGAAGTATCGATTTTCATCGCGTGTTTATTCTGCATCGATCTCCGTCTGCATTCCTCTCTATCTGTCTGTCTGTCTGTCTGTCTGCATTCCTCTCTATCTGTCTGTCTGTTTGTCTGTCTGTCTGCCTATTTGACTACCTTCCTGTCTGCTCTTTTAAGAATTTGTATATATGCATCAGTGATGATATACTAACACATCAACAGAGAATGAGATTGAAACATACAGACAAACAGAAGGAGAGAATGGCGGACAGACAGATAGACATACCAACAGAGAGATAAATATATCCGCGAAGGAGACGAAGCTATACATGCATACATAGAGAAAGACAAGTAGGCGCAGGTAAAGATAGACAGACAGAGAGGCGCAGGTGAAGATAGATAGACAGACAGACAGACAGACAAAGAGACAGACAGACAGGCAGGCAGACACGTATACACAAGAGGACATTATTATCCGCACGAAACTAATTGATCTAATTATTTCTGAGCATTCTACACGCAGTTTTTTCAAGGACAAGTATAGCTAACTCTGACGGAACGGACACATACATACACACTCAGACAGACAGGCAAACAGACAGGCAGGGAGACAGATAAATGGAGAGTTAAACGGGCAGGTAGACAGGCAGACAAACATGGAAACCGGAATGGCACAGACACAAAGAGACATACCCTGGCGATCCGCCTGAGCTGTCGAGATGTATTTCTCGCCTCTCGGAAGTTGAAGACTTAACGCCGCTCCTAAGCCGGTTACTTCATGTACCTTGTAAAATGCTATAAATAGACACGGGCGACTTGGCCGAAGATATATCATGGCCAGACGTGTTTAGGGGCGTAGAGAGAGAGAGCGAGAGCGCGAGAGAAAGAGACACACACAGAGAGACAGAGAGAGACAGACAGAGACAGACAGAGAGAGACAGCGAGAGAGACGGAGGGATGGTTGGAGATAAGCCAACCTTGCCTTGGAGTCGTTTCGGCGCTGGAGCCAATCCGTTCCTTCCATCTTA
Source organism: Allolobophora icterica (assembly GCA_963556255.1). Lineage (NCBI taxonomy): Eukaryota > Metazoa > Annelida > Clitellata > Crassiclitellata > Lumbricidae > Allolobophora > Allolobophora icterica. The sequence goes on from OY744606.1 coordinate 16,113,148, forward strand.
ATCTGTCTCTGTAGAAAAATTGACAAGGGATCAGCGACAAAGACTTGCACTGCGTTGCAGACAAAGACATTTGGAATAATATGTGGAGACAACGACAAAACGATTCCATTGAATAGACAATAGCCATTTGAAAGAATAAGCTAACTGAGGTTCAACAACACTGCATGCATGCATACATACACACAAACATACATATCTATAAACATACATATCTATATACATACATGTATCCATTAACATATGTATGCATAGTTTCATACATGTCTATATACATAGGCCTACACATTGTGGCATGTCGCGTCCGACAGGTAAGGTATTCGCTAGGGGGTTTCTATACGCATTGCAGTTTTCATAATACTGGCAAATATATGACATGCGTGTCTACACAGGCAGAGTTCCTCGATTGTCATGGAATATAGAAATGCTCGTATACATAGGTAGGCTTACATACATACATACATGTATATCCACGTCGTATGTAGCTCTAAGAATCAGGTCCTCCAGTAGCATTTAATCATGTGCCACAGTTAGGCGCGCGTTTCAAGGCAGAGGATTCTGATTGTGGGCTTCACAGATCTCGTGGTCCGACAAACCGCCAATGTTGGCACTGTAGCCGAATGGAAAAAGTGCTTGGACTGTAACGCGGAGTGTAGGTTATATACTGGTTGGAGCCTCCACTCAGACGGTGTCTGTGTAAAGACCTGGAGAAAGTTTGTCACGCACAGTTACTCAGGGCCATTGGAGTTCTGTCGTACGTACGGTCGTGTGTAGGCCTACACTTCCTTCTGAACATGCAGGACTCGGATTTCCACTTGACATCGCTCTCTGATACTATGCAGCGTTCGTGAATAAGCTTGGACTTTGCGTTTAGCTTTAGAGAAGCGCTTTTGAAACTTTGAGTTTACGATTGCGAACTGTGAAATGAGGG
>OY744606.1:16119075-16184075 GCA_963556255.1 Allolobophora icterica
TATATTATGGTTTCGATTAAATCTTCTCCTTTGTCAATGAAATAAAAGTGAACTGCCTCTATATTCCAGGATTCTCGTGGTTAGTTAAATTTGACTTGTGCTTGTTAACAATATACTAAAATAAAATGATTAGCAATGAAAAACAATAATGACTTGTGTCATGGAGGCCCGTATAGTGTACTCTGTACGGGGCCCGAAATATCTAAAGGCCGGCACTGTTCAATAATTATCAAATAGCTTGCTTTATATTTTAGTGTAAATTATGTCTAACGTTACAATAAACCAGTTACACTAGAGGGCACGCAGAGAATGTAATCAGATTCAGATAAAAAAATTAATGAACGGGCAGAGAATGTAATCGGATTTAGAGAAAACATTAATGAACGGGCAGAGAATGTAATCAGATTGAGAGAAAACATTAATGAACGGGCAGAGAATGTTATTAGATTGGGAGAAAACGTTAATGAACGGGCAGAGAATGTAATCGGACTTAGAGAAAACATTAATGAACGGGCAGAGAATATAATCGGATTTAGAGAAAACATTAATGAACGGACAGAGAATGTAATCAGATTTAGAGAAAACATTAATGAACGGGCAGAGAATGAAATCATATTGAGATAAAACATTAATAAACGGGCAGAGAATGTAATCAGATTTAGAGAAAACATTAATGAACGGGCAGAGAAGTAATCAGATTGAGAGAAAACATTAATGAATGGGCAGAGAATGTAATCAGATTTAGAGAAAACATTAATGAACGGCCAGAGAAGTAATCAGATTGAGAGAAAACATTAATGAATGGGCAGAGAACGTAATCAGATTTAGAGAAAACATTAATGAACGGGCAGAGAATGAAATCATATTGAGAGAAAACATTAATGAATGGGCAGAGAATGTAATCAGATTTAGAGAAAATATTAATGAACGGGCAGAGAAGTAATCATATTGAGAGAAAACGTTAATGAACGGGCAGAGAATTCGAATGAAGATTGACTCGGAATTTGATTGAGTATTTGCTGAAAATATGTTCGGCCATTTACTGTACATTTGATCGAACATTTGCAACAAATTTGTTAAAGCGGTGGCTGTGAATCTGGACGCATATTGGCTGTAAATTTGATCGAACATTTGCAAGAAATTTGGTTAGACAGTGGTTGTGAATTTGGCTGCAGATTGGCCGTAAATGTGACTGCCCACTGACCGTGAATTTTTCCAGAGGAGTTGCAAGAATCTTCTTCGGTCATTGGCGTGAATTTGGTTATCCTGAAAAATCGATCGTGTCTCCGTATAGATCTACGCAATTGGGAACTTCTACTGTAAATGCCTTCCTCTCTTTTTGTTCCTTCGCTCTACTTATTATTCCCTCATTCTTGTTGTATTAAATTGTTATCTTTTTTACCCTGCTCTTTTGCATATTTTGCAAATTTTTATAATCCTTATAGTTATCGTTTCGGCCATTGTCTTCTTTAAATAAAAAATATCCTAAATGCCTTCCTCTCTTTTTGTTCCTTCGTTCACATTATTCTTCCCTCATTCTTGTTGTATTAAATTGTTATCTTTTTTTACCCTGCTCTTTTGCATATTTTGCAAGTTTTTATAATCCTTATGGTTATCGTTTCGGTCATTGTCTTCTTTAAATAAAAAATATCCTAAATGCCTTCCTCTCTTTTTGTTCCTTCGCTCTACTTATTCTTCCCTCATTCTTGTTGTATTAAATTGTTATCTTTTTTACCCGGCTCTTTTGCATATTTTGCAAGTTTTTATAATCCTTATGGTTATCGTTTCGGTCAATGTCTTCTTTAAATAAAAAAAAATATCCTAAATGCCTTCCTCTCTTTTTGTTCCTTCGCTCTACTTATTCTTCCCTCATTCTTGTTATATTAAATTGTTATCTTTTTTACCCTGCTCTTTTGCATATTTTGCAAGTTTTTATAATCCTTATGGTTATCGTTTCGGTCATGTCTTCTTTAAATAAAAAATGTCCTAATTAACCCTCAACTGAGCGTTTTCTCAACGTCTTGACAGTAGCAGTGTCAGATTACTAAGTAATTCCATGGTTAGTCTAAGAATTAAAATTTCCATCAAGATTTCCAAGTCTATAGCGAAAAAAGCAGAAACTATCATTTGACATAATAATGAATATGTACTACGAAATGACTATTGATGCTGCCACCCGTGTTATCTTATGCTATGTACGGACAACTTTTATAGCGCTATTCGTATGGTTCCTTCCAAGGTCTCACTCTGACGCTTTTCAATGACGACCAGACTGTGTTTATTCGTAAGCAGCTCACGATCAATAAAACGACTTCATCCCAATTCAGTTCAGTATTTATTGCATCGGCTTCAAGTAATGCCAGCCGAATGTCTTTGTCATTAAGTCACATTCCCACAATCTGCAACAGAAATAATCTCGCCTATACCTTTAAAAGGTTCTTCTTCTTCTTCTTCTTCTTCTTCTTCTTCTTCTTCTTCATCTTCTTCTTCCTCTTCTTCTTCTTCTTCTTCTTCTTCTTCTTCTTCTTCTTCTTCTTCTTCTTCTTCTTCTTGTTCTTCTTCTTCTTCTTCTTCTTCTTCTCCTCCTCCTCCTCCTTCTTCTTCTTCTTCTTCTTCTTCTTCTTCTTCTTCCTCTTCTTATTCCTCTTCTTCTTCTTCCTCTTCTTCTTCTTTTTCTTCTTCTTTTTCGTCATCATCATCTTCTTCTTCTTCTTCTTCTTCTTCTTCTTCTTCTTCTTTTCTTCTTCTTCTTCTTCTTCTTCTTCTTCTTCGCATTCTTCTTCTTCGCATTCTCTCTTCCGTCAGGCGTGTACCGACGATGAGGTTTGTACATTGTACAAGATGGCTCCATTTCCTTCTGTCTCTGATTGTATCCAGGGCCGTTCTCATGTCCTTTCCTTGTTCTTTAAGGTCTTTTATCACGTTTTCTATGTCTTTGTTTGTCTTCCTCGACTCAGTCCAACTACATGGTTATATAATGCCCTTGCTGGTAATCTCTTGTCGTCCATTCTTGTTACATGCCGAAACCATGGCAGTCTTCCTTTTCTAATCTTGTCTACCAGCCCTCTGTCCCAACTCCTTCCGGATTACCTCATTTCGAATTCTATCTCGTCTGCATGGTCCTCCCCGATAATCTTCTTAGCCAGCCCATTTCCGCCACTAGAATCCTCCTCCCGTAAGCACCAGCACTCAGATCCATACATCAATACTGGGATGACAAATGTCCTATATGCAGTTTTATTTTTGTTCTTGTTGATATGCTGCTCGTCTTCCACATCCTACTCAATCTGCCAAGCATGGTGGCTCTCTTTAAGAAGTTCTAAATCGGTGCTATAGGTAAATGTTCCTCATACTTAATTGCGTAGCCTACATACATACACATATACATACTTACTTAGATACATACATGCATACTTACATACTGTAACGATCTCCTTGTTTTTACGCAATATATAAAATGTATTATAGATTGAATTGTATTGACTTACGGTGCTAGCCCCTCATACAATGTAAATCTTGATTAAGATGTAACTTTAATTACCAGCATCTTAAGTAATCATCTAGCATCATAGGACATGATAATATTTAGTTAGACAGAGGTCGACTACGAGCAGAACATTCAATGGAGAACAGGGAACCAGAGTTTATAATTTTGATTCTAACCGTTCTGCAATGTGTCGTCTGCTTGACCGACGAATTCTTAAACATGTGATAAAACCTTTGCTGTCCTTCGATGGAGTAGTTCGATTCCAGTAGAAGTATTAACAGAGGCGCGTTTACAGAAAACGGGGCCTTAGGCGCAAACAATTTGGGTCTCTTCTGAACGTCTAGACTGTGAGTCTGAGACTCAAATGGTGTTTAGCCTATCATGTGCAAAGACCCACGAAGTTGAACTGGAAGCCGTTTTTGTGTTATTGACCCTGTAATTATGATTACTTATAGAAGCTATTTCAAGGAATGTGAAGTTATTTGGTTTAATGTTATATTTTATAATTGAAAAAATATTTTCATTCGTTTGGGGCCCTCCGAGATTTGGGGGCCCTAGGCGCGCGCCTAGTGCGCCTACGTGTAAACGCGCCTCTGAGTATTAATGAAATTCAACTCCTGATTGCATCGCAGAAGAGCCTATAGTTTGATTAAACGATGGCCAACTAATAATTGTACACGAAACAGAATAGTTCAGTCGAAGTTGTAGTACGATTGGGGACGTCCACGAAGTTGAGTAGTACGGTCGTCCTTAGTTATACGAGTCGATGACAGTTGAGGAGCTGTTGGTGAGACGATATAGTTCGCAACACGGTGAACTGTTGGGAAACTGAAATATTGATCTACGAGGGATTCGGTGAGGTGGATACTGTTATGAGTAGATTATAATTGAGAAACTGTTGTTGAGACGATATTGTTTGTGATACGGTGAACTGTTTAGAAACTGAGCAATCCGTCAACTAGGATTCTGTGAAGTTTGGTAATTTGGCAAGCTACTTCATGGTTTGAGACGAGATTTCACTTCTACATGACGCCAAGTTCGGGTGAGAAGACGAGACTAAAGAACTATGACGAGGAATGTTTGCTAGGGCCTAGGCGAATAAAACATAATCAGTTAATAACGACGCTCGTTTAGTAGGATTATTAACAAAGTAAGTGATTGCATGTTAATATAAGGTGAACTGACTTATGCGTGAATATCATATCTGGTTGTTTGATGCATAAACGTTAGATTTTATTACACATTAAAATGCAATCCATTTTGTAATCTGTGTATAGCATATGGCCTAGAGCACTAGACTAGGTTAAGATAAGACAGCGAGCTAAAACAATGTACACCGGCAGAAAATTCAATGCCAACGGTTATATGCAGACATCCATCCATACGTACATACATGCATAGGCTATTAGGCCTACATACAATGTGTGCATGTATGTACGTATGTATATGGTATGTGTGCCATACATAGTCCCTCACTTTGGAACCCATAGGTCCCTCACTTTGGAACCGACTTCCTCCTTCTGTCCGCACCACCATTCTCTCTGGTAGCGTTGCTTCTTCTTTTTATCATCTTATATCCTGCTTTTTCTCTCGGGGTCTCGCGCACTGGGAGCGCCTCTGAATGGTCTATACCGCGAGAGGCGCTTTATAAATGCCCATATACAATACAATACAATACATATGTTTGAGTTTACATACATACATACATACATACATACATACATACATACATACATACATACATACATACATACATACATACATACATACATACATACATACATACATACATACATACATACATACATACATACATACATACATACATACATACATACATACATACATATATACATACATACATACATACATACATACATACATACATACATACATACATACATACATACATACATACATACATACATACATACATACATACATACATACATACATACATACATACATACATACATGTCATACACATCAAAAACTCAATGCATGGTAAGACACATTAGCAGTATTTCTAAATGCATAAACATTGATTGCTAGAAGACCACCTACACTGTAAGTCAGCTGGTGCTCTGAATCAGGTGCCAAATAAGCAGCATCAGCCTTGGGCCATACACCCCCTCAGGCCTCTCTCACAATTTCCGTCCTTCTATGGTGTCTCCAATTTCATCTGTCATGTCAGAAGATGAGTTTTAACGTTCTGACACGATTAATGGAACTCTATTATATATATATATATATATATATATATATATATATGTATATATATTTGTATATCACTATATTACTCATAGTATATGTTTCAAGACTCGCGTATCACACACACTATATATATAATATATATATATATATATAAAATATATATACATATATGTTCTGACACGATTAATGGAACTTTCTATAACATTTATATCTATAGATATCATTGTATTGCTCATAGTTTACGTTTCAAGACTCGCGTATCACACACACTATATATATATATATATACTATATTATATAGTGTGTATATATATGTATATATATGAGCCTGATATCAGTTAACTCCCAGAGGGCGATTCATAAGATAATTTTCGGCCTCTGTGCAGCGGAATATACGATCGTGTCTCCGGCTGCAAATAACCAGATCGGGTCTGCATGGCCAGACCCGAAGGCCAGACCCGGTCCTTGGGGAGAAGGGACGTCCAAAACAAGGCAGCGCTGGCCGAGCGGGCGGGGGGGTGGACAGTCAGGGAGCCCACGGCAGTCCATGTAAGTGCGTTCACTGGACCACCGTGGATTGCGATATCGTAAACTCGATCGCTGGCCATTGAGACAGAAGCTGGTGGTGCTGGTGCTGCACTAAAGAGGAAGTGACGATGCAAAACATGTACACGAGAAATTGCTTTCAGAATGTCCCCCCACTGACCCGCAACCCCCGCATCACAATGTATACATACACTCACACACACACACACACACACACACACACACACACACACACACACACACACACACACACACACACACACACACACACACACACACACACACACACACACACACACACACACACACACACACACACACACACACACACACACACACACACACACACACACACACACACACACACACACACACACACACACACACACACACACACACACACACACACACACACACACACACACACACACACACATATATATATACGCATGTCATACATTCGTGTTGTCTCTGCTATAAATATATGTAAATGCGCCATTCATTTATGCATAAATATATCGCAATACCTATAATTTTTTATAGATTCCGATATGGGAGTTCCAGTTGAATGGTACACGTCTTGAAAGCAATTTATCTTGTGGATGTATTGCGGCATCGTATTAAATGCGAACATCGAAAGGATTAGATGTCGTTTAATAACATTTCCTATGCATCATGTGGATAAATGTACTGTGTACTTCGAGTATGGCTTTGGGATTCCTATACATATACGTAAGCAGTTATACTGGCTTCATATTTATTTAATAGCCATGGGTTCATAAAACTCAGCCATACGTGGCTTATGAGCGGTGACTTACGAGCAAGAGTAGATATATATCCCTGCGCGATGAGGGATTGGCGGAGAGGGGGAAGAGAGGAGGGGTGGGGCTGGATTTAACGATTTCACCACTGCACCATTGCTGTCTAAGGAGAGGTTTTGTGGACTATGAAAGGGCATTCGAACAATCGAGTGGGTTGGATTAACGTGACGAGATTGAGGGCTCTTGTGGGACGGACGGACGTGTTGATCGTGAGGCATATCGATTAGACCCGGAATTTAGGAGCAGCTGACAGTGAATGGTCTTGCTCGATCTACGGGTCGATTATTGACGGATCAGAACGATTGGTTCTTGGGTCGAACTTACTGTCAGTTTCTTTTTCAGAATAATAGGATTATCAGTTATGAAAGTTTGACATAATTGCAATCGCAATTTAGTAACTTCTATCTCGCCGGTGTCTAATGCATATTGCACAAGGCATCAACTCATGATGGAACACCAAAACCAAACTGTTATCAGGCCGATATCAAGCTCCTAATTTTCCTTCAACCGATTTCATAGAGAACTATTATCGCTATTATTTCAAATTAGCATTTTAATCCTCTTTTGTTACACTTATTGTACATCTTATCCTATTGTCAATAGTTGCGTTCTGACAACTATCTATTTGAATAAACGAATATAAACGAATATACAATTTGCTGATTGTGCTATTTTCAGATGTATGTGTATGGCTGCTATGGCTAAATATATTCATAATCGAATTAAGATAAACGAGTGGGTTGAAAGTAGCCGAAGTCAGTGACGCGTTTATGTAATAAGCGAAGTGAGGGCTTGGTTTCCTATATCGTACAAATCTGTAACAATCAGTAATCAAATTTCCAGTCTAGCCAGTTGCGCTATTTTCATTCTGTGCTGCTTCCACTACTCGACCAACCCTCTGATTGCCAGGGTTGGTTGGGTTTTGCATGTTTACAGAAACTGACGCTGTGGAATTTTATGGTTACCTAAGCATTCTGTAGGCCAATACTTACTGGTGAAATTAGGCTAGCTTTAGTAACCCAGTGTACCTGAAGGTCGCTATATAAAGTTTATGGATCATGGTTCCAACCTTCCTCAGAGCAAGGCACCCTTACTAAAAGTGATTCAGTCAACAGCACCTCCTGTTTCTTCTTTATTTCAATGACGAGCAATGTTCCTTGAATATTCAACCGCAGTGTCGCGACTATTTCTACACTACATTAAGTTACAAAAATGGTTATAGGCCTATATTAGTAGTGATCATCAATAGTTTTCCCATTTTTACCTATTCTGTCATCCAACCGCGGCACCCATACAGAGCAGGTTCACGGAACCATTGGGTGCCGCGTCACTCTGCAGTGGGTGACGCTGGTTTAGATCTAAGGATATTTGGCGGCCGTGCCTGTCTTTCGGGTCCTGTCCTTTCCCCAGATTTTGTAATTAATAGCTGGCGGAGAACGACTGAAATTACATTCTGCTCTAAGGATCGCATTTCCCCCTTAAAGATCGCATTTCTCCCATAAGGACCGCATTTCTCCCATAATGATCGCATTTCCTCTTAATTATCGCATTTCTCCCATAAAGCCCGCATTTCTCCCATAACGACCTTATTTCTCCTTAAGCTTCGTTGTCAGACAATAGCACAGGAAAGTGACAAAACGGCCAATGGACAGAATTCTTCACAGTTTTTTTCGGTTACAATGTATATATAAGTTACACTTCTCTTCATACGACAATCGTATGTATTTATGTGTAACGGAGATGAGTTGGTAACGGAGGTTGTAAGGGCTGCACTCGAGATCGGATGACCAACTGTGGTGGCTATAGCGACCGTTTGGCCTCGACCCTGCTCATTTCTCAATGAATTGATCGGGTGAGATCCTTCACCACCGCTGCCCATTTGAATGCGCCATTTAAGGTCCCCGTGTACGGACCGTGCTTGGCCGGGGGCTATAGAAGCGTTCAAGAGACGGAAGACGTACGTTAGACAAATAATCTCTTCAAGACAATCACCGAAGTTCTTCTCTCTACAATGTCGTGCATCATTTGTCTAGCGTTTTTCCAGTAAAGGTGGCAAAGGACATTTTTATGTAATTACATGTCTCATTGGGCCATGCAAAGGTCAAGGGCGACAAATCCGTGACTGGCAATAAGTTGCCGCCTCACGCGTCCATCTCTGCGGCTGTGTCTGTGCCTGCGTCTGTCTCTGTGCCAGTCTGTCTCTGTGATCTGTTTGTCTGTCTGTCTCTCTCTCTATCGATCTCTGTCTGTTCACATCTGTCTTCTCTCCTTCATGTGACGATCACTGGTGCACTCCAGTCTGAAATGTCAACGCTGCCACTCTTAATTTGCGTGTGTGTGTGTGTGCTTGTGTGTGTGTGTGTGTGTGTGTGTGTGTGTGCGCGTGTGTGTGTGTGTGTGAGTGTGTGTGTGTGTGTGTGAGTGTGTGTGTGTGTGTGTGTGTGTGTGTGTGTGTGTGTGTGTGTGTGTGTGTGTGTGTGTGTGTGTGTGTGTGTGTGTGTGTGTGTGTGTGTGTGTGTGTGTGTGTGTGTGTGTGTGTGTGTGTGTGTGTGTGTGTGTGTGTGTGTGTGTGTGTGTGTGTGTGTGTGTGTGTGTGTGTGTGTGTGTGTGTGTGTGTGTGTGTGTGTGTGTGTGTGTGTGTGTGTGTGTGTGTGTGTGTGTGTGTGTGTGTGTGTGGTTATTGCGAACAGTCTGCCCATCTACATGCTTTCTAAGGAGTCTTGTAACGACCTAATATCGGGACAGAAATGATACATACATATTAATGCATAAATGCATGTATGCAACCATGTGTATGTTTGTATGCATGTATGTATGTATTCTATGAATGTATTTATGTATGTATGACATTGTATGTACGTGTGTATATACATGGGAGTATATATGAACGTATGCATGTATATTTGTGTATGTATGAAGGTAAGCATGTACTTATGTATGTGTGTATACTGTATATGCATGTATGTATAATTTGTATACGTGTAATAATGTATGTAGTCTATGCATGTATATCTGTGTACAAGTAGATATGAACATATGTATAGATGCATGTATGTATTTATATATGTACATGAGGATTTGTTTACATGTATGGCTTGTGTAATGAATGATGGGTGAATGGATGGATTGATGGATGAATAGCTAAGCTTTTGTTTACCCCCTCTTAAGAAGCTCTCAAAACCGTAAGCAGTTTACAGCGTGTTCACGACTTGAATAAATTCTGTTCAGCCAAGCTGCAACGCCACCACCACATTGCTGTTTGGGTGGAATTCAATGGCATTTGCTATAGAAGACGAAGTTTCAAGTGGGAATACCACCGTAAAAGATGCCGTCAATTATGTCAAACACGCGAACTGGCGGTAAAAGCTTCTCGCTCGTACAAATAACCTCGGCCGATTCATTTGTGCTCTTTGATAGAAAAGGTTTATAAGTCCGTGTTAGAAGTGGCCACTAGAGGCGCTGCTCTCGTATTGTTCGTTATGTAGGTTGAAGCGTAGACACGAGAGCTAGATATAAACTGTTCTTACTTGCTGCGTGACTCGACGGTGAAATGTCAGTTGCAGAGTATAGTGGATCGTCTCGTGAGATGGTGGAACTCTGAATGCAAAGGTGTATTGCACGCGCCTTAAATATAAGACAATCTGCAATCGGCAATTTGTTTTTATTGTGACAGTAGGCCTACACTACTGGAGAACAACAAGATAATTCTGTTTTGCAAAACGGAGAGAACGTATTCAGTCTTATAGATTCTAACTAATTCATGCCTAGTACTGCAGATTTTGCCATCAATCCCTGCCTTTTACAGGTTTTGGCCGATTCACGTGTTGGCTATTTTCAGGTTTGGAAAAATCAATGCGACACGTGTATACCTGCTTCTTTGAAAACACATCTGATGATCGCCTGATATGATTTTGGCATAGGATCAACAAGATGATGAGGGTGATGGTGGTGGTCGTAACGACGACGACGACGATGATGATGTTGATACAGGTGCTATTGTGGGGTAAGATTGATATAGCGCCGGTGATTAAGCTGCTGTCTCCCTGACGCGGCTTTTGTGTGGCGTTGAGAAACTTCTAAGATTTACATTTACATTTACATTACTGATAGGTTTGATGTCGAGATACAAGAGATCGAAGAGAAAAACAAACAGCGTCGGTCAGTCAACTTTGCAGTTAACAGTGGGTAGAAAACACATTCAATGTATATGAATGCGATTAATTATATATATATATAATATATATATACGATATAATTATATATATATAATGTTGTAGTAAGCCGAGTTATGAGTCACTCGATCTTTCGGGCCATATTCAATGAACAGCTTACACAGTTCGAACACCCATGATTAACTTTTCTCGAGACAAAACTTTTCTTTACAAATCGCTTTCAATACAGAATGTCTTTGAAACAAAGTCTTGACAAATAGAAGAAGCGTCATAATAAAACACATATATAAGCAGGGCCGGTTTAACCACTAGGCGAACTAGGCGGCCGCCTAGGGCGGCACATTTCTGGGGGCGACAGAAAAGCTACACAAAGAAATATTTTTTAAACCATTGCCGCCGTTTTGCCAGTCCAGAGGCGTAGGCCTAGCCATACAAGGCGCCTAAGGTGCGTACGCACCCTCTGTCACATTCTGCTTTAGGGCCCTATTCTTTCATTTGCCTCCAAGCGCACAAATTTTAATTTTGGTTAATTGTGCCATCTGATGACATAATATTATTTAGCCTATGGTGTTCAAAAGGCCCGTGTACTGCGTGTAGGCTATGTATCAGCCTCTCTGCAGTGTGAATTACAGTCTGAGTAAAAGATGCGACTCGTGATATCTGAAACACAGGGCCATAGACATATTGTATGTGTCGTATTTGTCTATACATGTTCTAGGTTACCCTGATATGTCGGAGTAATTGACCTTGTTCGACCTCCCAGCTGCACACGAGCCAGATTGTCTCTTTTAAATGTACCGTACAACCACGGCATACACATGATACACCTTAACAGTATAATCTCTCAGCTACAGCGCTAAGATATGCCTGAAATAGTATGCCTTGTTCGTCTATCTTTTACTCTCTGTCTCTCTCTGTCTCTCTCTCTGTCTCTGTCTCTCTGTCTCTCTCTGTCTCTCTCTGTGTCTCTCTCTGTGTCTCTCTCTGTGTCTCTCTCTGTCTCTCTCTGTCTGCCTGTCTCTCTCTCTCTCTCACTCACTCACTCTCTGTCTCTCTGTCTCTTCCTCTCTTACTCACTCTCTGTCTGTCTGTCTGTCTGTCTGTCTCTCTTGTTTTCTCTCGCTCTGTCTCTGTCGCAGTCTGTCTCTCTCAATGTCTCTTTACAAGCCTTTCGGCCTGTACACTCTGTACACGATTGCAGTATTCAAAGCTCTCTTGAAAACAGAAACTAAGACTCAACTGATGGTAAGGAACTTCTAAATTTAGAGTAGTAGTTCTTGACAACTTCTTGTTGCTTTAATTTTTTAAGTAGTACATACGTAATCTGCTTCATTTCGTGAAACATTACTAATGCCTTTTACAGTCTTGTTGTCCTCGAGACCAAGGTCTTGGTCTCGAGTGCACTCGAGTTCGTTTTAAAAAGTCTTGGTCTTGGTCTTGGTCTTGAGGTTCAAGGTCTTGATCTTGGTCTTGGTCTTGAGGTTCAAGGTCTTGGTCTTGGTCTTGAGGTTCAAAGTCTTGGTCTTGGTTTTGCAAGACCAAGACCAAGACTTTTGTCAAAATGAACAGTCATTAATTTTAACAAACGGCAAGAATTTAAAAATTTATCCAATAATTACTCATACAGTTATTGCTTTAGTATTTAGGCGGTGTGAATGAGGCTTCACTGTTGTTTTGGACAATTATTTTGACTTCCGGTTATTTATCATGGAATGATTTCAAAACAGACTCATGATTAATTTGTACATTTACATCCGGTTCTTGAAAAGCTGCTTTGTGTGCTAGCGATTTCAGCACTCGTAGACCGTGTTTTTTTCACATGGCAGAATTTTTATGAGGCCCCACAGGTCACGTCTTGGTCAGAAAATTCTGAGCAAATTGGTTTTTATAAAATTCAACAGGCATTTGGAATAACATTTCACATGAAGGACTTTTGTAAATACGAATTCTGAATTCTCTGCAGTGTCCATTTAGAGTTTTTTTGCTTGAATAAAAGAAAAACCTCATGTTTTCATTAAAATAACGAGTAGTCCGACTGGACAAGTTTTAGTAAGGAATAGAAGTCTGGATACGACTGTGATTTTTTGGGGTCTTGGTCTCGGTCTTGGTCTTGAGGTTCAAGGTCTTGGTCTTGGTCTTGAGGTTCTTGGTCTTGGTCTTGAGGTTCAAGGTCTTGGTCTTGGTCTTGGTCTTGAGGTTTAAGGTCTTGACAACAAGACTGGCCTTTTACAGTACTTAAACCTTAAACGTTACGCTGTGAATCTGTTAAAATAAGAATGTAGCATCGAAAGTCGATTCCGTGATTGTCGAAAACTTGATTAATTTAACATTAATTAGGCGTAGTTGTCGCACTTGCCAGGGGCGCAGTGCGACAGGTTCGCCTAGGGCGCCAAATACTCTGGCGCCGGCCCTGTATATAAGCGTTGAATACTGACCAACCGTTTCCTAACAAACGCTGCCTTTTCATACTAATCTTTAGAGACGGATGGTTTCTTCTTTACCACCGTCAGATATGCAGGTGTCGGTATACTCGGTACACGTGTTATTTACAGACAAACACACACACACACACACACACACACACACACACACACACACACACACACACACACACACACACACACACACACACACACACACACACACACACACACACACACACACACACACACAATTATATCGTATCTTTATTAATTCTTAGATATGATACGATACGATAGATGTGTGTGTGTGTGTGTGTGTGCGTTTGTGTGTATGTTTGTGTGTATGCTTTTAAGGGAGGGGGCATATTGACTTTCGACATGAGTCAGCTTCTGATGAAGGAAACAAGACGAAACAAGTTAGCAATTGCAACCGGAGAATCGGTGTCAACAGACGCTTCCGATCAGGAGCAGCTGCTGTCGTAACTGGAGATTATGAGAAACGGAGGAGTAACTTTCAATTATCTGCCGCCTTCTGGCCGGCCTCACTATATACCTTCTCTCATGCAGAAACAAGAGGTTAACCGATACTCTTTGTTATCCACACAATTACCTAATGCATAGTCGTTCAAAAGTTAAAAACTGGTTAGACGGATGGTACGCCGGGGCATCCTCTTCAAGGATGCCACTAGCGCGGAGCAACTGTCCGGTGGGTGGATGACAGCCTCCTGTTGGCAGTCCGCTCCGGACCCAACCTTGTCCTCAGGGGCTTCTTTCCGGAACCACGATCAAGTAAATACGATCGCCGTCCTCGCTGTCAGAAGTTCACTTTGCGAAACAAGGACTAACAGAACTTCACACCCAGAATCCTTTTAAAGAATATTTATCGTTGATTTCATCCTAAAGAAACAATGTTGTTCCCCGTCTTCTCTCACATTCTTAGTTGCGTTCTGTCAACTTTATAATGAATAAACGAATATTGATTGATTGATTGATTGAAAAGGGATTCCGCTAGGTATCCTCTTCGATTGCTAGATGAAGGGTTTGTAAGTATCTGCTGATAGACCTATATGCTCGTTTTGCACAGTCTATAGAGTCTAAACGCAAGATTAGACTACTACAGAATATTCTCGATTTCCTCGATTTAAACGTCTCAATCTGTAATCAGTTCGTAAAGAATTTTCTTCTCTGTTTAGTCCGGACCTAAGCTGAATTTTGTCTTCACTTTGAATTTCTTTCCGTATTAGATGCAGAACACGTTGGGCTGAAGATTGAATCTGACACTTCAGCTGTTAATTTAATCGTCAACAACATTACATTTTAAACATCTGATTGTTACAACTGAAACTTGCATGCTGCTGATGAGATTTTAGTAGTACAAACCTAATTAGACTTGCTTAATTCTGGATCACTCCTGTAGGGCCTATATACTACTGACTGATTACAGACAGCTTCAGTTCAATTTTGAGAAGATTTGGATGAGAGTGGGGGAAAACGAATCAGAAACCTTTTTGTGATTAGGTACTTGAAGAATAAGAGGAATCGTCTGCTTTTCATTGTACTCTTATTATGAATTTAATAACTTCTATAGAGCCGGTGTCAGATGCACAAGGCATCAACCGATGGCACACCAAAGCCAAACCATAAATAATCAGGTCAACATCCAGTTGTTGGACCAGAGAGAGAGAGAGAGAGAGAGAGAGAGAGAGAGAGAGAGAGAGAGAGAGAGAGAGAGAGAGAGAGAGAGAGAGAGAGAGAGAGAGAGACTGACAGACAGACAGACAGACAGACAGAGAGCTTGTGATAGATAAGCAATCTGCATATAAAACTGTGGCACCACAAGTCCAACACGACAAAGCTCCTAGCCCAAGGGGAGGGAGGGGAAGGCGAGGGAGGCGCTGACCACGGTCAACAGACATCAGACGTCTGGTCATTTTCCTGCTTATTCTCGGCTAATATTGTTGGGCGGTCAGTGGGCGGTCAGTCGTTCATCGCTGCCCATTTGTGTATAAATGGAGTCGTTGTCTGGACTGGCGCATCCCCTCTAAACCAATTCCCCGCCTGACGCTCCAGACTCATCCATTCTTTGCGTGACGGAGTCGACATTGAAAAGAGCGTTTCAACGAGACTGTTCTGCACATGCGTGGACACATATTAGGGGGTGCTTGTGGTATATACTTGGACTGTCTCTAACAACGCATCCGCTTTTCAATATTGTGTAACACATCGGCGAGGTGCTTACAGTCTATAGGCCTATACACGGTTTAATGCTGGTCCAAAAATGTAATTGTAGCGTTTTGTATGGTCCATTTATACGGTTTTCAATATGTGGTATATCATGTCTGGTGTTTGTGTTTGTTGGTTCACTTGATATTGCGTTATATATTTGTTGTATCTATTGTGTATCTATAGCACCCTATGAAGAAATATACTACATGTGACCTGTCTTTTGTATGTCCCAGTCGAATTCTAGTGTTGTAGCTCTTTGGTGTATACACTACACATATCACACGTTATAACTAAGGTGTACCGTTTGCGTATGTATGTATGTATGCATGTATGTATGCATATACGTATGTATGTATGTATGTATGTATGATTGTATGTATGTATGTATGTAATTGCACGTATGTATGTATGTATGTATGTATGTATGTATGCATGTATGCATGTATGTATGTATGTGTGCATGTATGTATTCATGCATTGCATGTATGTATGCATGTATGTATGTATGTGTGCATGTAGGTATTCATGCATTGTATGTATGTATGTATGTATGTATGTATCAGGACACTTGATATAGCGCATTTTAAAGTACCTCACAAAAGCAGTGCAACGATGCTTCACCTCTTTAACCTTTCAACTTGCTTTGGTACTAATCTACCAACGCTTAAGGCTGAAGACCCAAGGGACGGTCTCTTAACGATGCACTAACCGGGCTGGCGCTGCTGTTAATCCAGCCGGCGGCATCTGCCTGTCATGACCGTCATGTTGTGTTCTAGTCAGACTATGTTGCCGTCTGAACCTGACTGATCGTTGCGCCATCTGCCGTCAATCTTCACAACACAACGGCGGCCATTTTGAAGAGTGGCTGCTGTGACTGGACGATGAGGATGTGGCTGAAACAACGAATTTAGAACGAATTAGCATCCGAAATGAAGTCGCAAACGAGGTAACGATTTGTGGTTCTTTCAGCAGCTGAAGCTGCTGCAGTTGCTGCTGCTGCAGAGTGGTCCAGCTTATTCAGCATCAGCACCCAAAGGATTTCGAGAAAGCAGAAGATTAGCCGATGGTTATTGCAGACAATTGGATTCATATCGAAAATCACCCATCTACGAAGTCGACGCCAAAGAATTAGCTACGATCGCATACAATACGATATGTACATTGTACATTGTACATACACTGCACAATGCGTTAACAATGTACACTGCAGTACATTGCAGTGCGATGCAATTTCCACGCAACGCAATGCATCCGAACACAGGTCGATATCATTGTATAACACAATGACGCGGGTCCACGCGATCAAATACGACTAAATTCGATATGATGCAATATAATATACCAGAAGAAAGCACCACGTTATACAATACCACGCGACACAAAGAGTTCTCGTTGCACTAGAATACGAACAGTTTACCAAGTACAGCGTGTTACAAAAAAGACGCAACACAATGAAGCGCGATAACGATTGCAAGGGACACGATGTAAAAGAAGAATAAAACATGAAAGCAGAAATCGGGATCTTCCAAAGATTTGTTTGTCCGGCTTCTGACAGATTTCATTGTTGTATTAGTTGTACAATAGTTTGTTATTTTCTCAAATAGAAAATCTATTGACTATACAAGCGGTTGAATTATCAACAGAATTTATATTACAACAACTAATAACAAATACAGCAATGAAAGACGATTAGACCCTATATAAAATAAAACAGCTGCTAAAACAGTGACGCCAGATGCACAATTTCAGCAGATCGCGTCAGGGTCATGCGAGATGTTCAGCAGGTCGAAGAAATTAATGTTTGAGTTTGACGCATCAAGCAGCATAACCTCAACGTAAGCAGCAAAACTTAGATATATAAAACGAAGAAAATTACTATTGAACGCTTATAGCCCTACCGTTGTAGCATATTCAAATTTGAAACAATTCAGCCATCAACACGTTAAACTTTAGTTACTTTATTAATCTTTAAAGGTCAAGAGTAAATAGGCAGGTCATAAGGCAGGTCAAGAGTAAAATAGGCAGGTCAACTGCCGCGACCCATGGTAGAGCCGCCACTGTGCTAAAACAACTTAAAATACTCCATGATAATCCAATTCGATTACTTCCTTAGCGTCGTTTTTCACAAGCGCGAGGCATCAATGGTCGCTTCAAGCGAAACCATTCGAAATTTTTTGGGAAATTCGACTGAACGGAGAAAGCAGAAGTTACATAGAAGCAAGTTGAAAGAGGTGAAGCCTAAGTATAGACCTCAATGACGTCAAAGAATTGCTAGAATGCACGGAACTGGGCGACATCAAGAACAGAAAACAAGAACATGTGGGAAAGTACAGAAATTGAAGGCATTAGAACAGTGGCAGCAAAGAGTCTCCTTCAACGAAGCCTTCAGTCACTCAATGACTTCTTGAACGACTCCTTAAGTCAATCATCGACATACTGAACGACTTTTTAGTCGACTTTTTCTGCATTCATTTGGGCGTTGGATATAATGATCTTCCACTCACTCTCTTCCTGTCTTCGCTCACTGTCTCACGACTGGGACAGACAATTAGCATTCATCCAATTAGTAATTGCTTTTGCCGACTCATTAATTGACTGCGAACTGGGCATTGGAGTTAATGACCATGAATTCGATTAGTCCGAACACGCCCAACCGCTCATCCATCCATCCATCTATCGCCCCTCGCTCTTCCCTCTCCCTCTCTCCTTCCCTCCTGTCTTACCCAGCTGACGCTGACGATGGTCTGACAGTCAACGACAGCACGAACACCCTGACAAGCGAGTGACCAGCCATTGGGCTACGACTGAAGATGGACCGACGGAAGAAGCGATGGAAGGATGGATGAAAGAGAGCGAAACTAAATGCAATAAGAAGGGGACGACTGTATCTGCGTCGGCGGCGGCGGCGGTGGTCTCGTCCTGCGAAGGCCGCCGTCGTCGCCGCTCGCTTGGCCTTCGTTTCGACCATTATGTCGATTCAGGGTATTATTCAACGTACGATCGATGCCTCGCTCGTCCGTCCATCCATCCGTTCGTCGGTGGAGGCCTAGGCGGCTATAGGCAGGCGATGCAGCGATGACGGCCGAGAGGGAGGATCAGGAAGAGGAGGAGACGAAGGAGGAGGAGAAGAAGGAGAAGGAGGAGGAGGAAGAAGGGGGAGATGGAGAAGGGATAGGAGGGGAACAGGACAATAATGAGGTGGAGAAGGGAAAGGAAGAGGAGGAGGAGACGAAGGAGGAAAACGAGAAAGATAAGGAGGAAGAAGGAGAGAAGGAGGAGAAGAGAAGGAAAATGGAAAGGCAGGGAATGGGATAATAAGGAAGTGAAGAAGGGAAGGAAGAGGAGGCGGAGGAGGAAATGGAAGAGAAGGAGAAGAAAGGCGAAGGAAGAGGAGGACAAGGAGGTGGAGATGGTAAAGGAGAGGAGGAGTATGAGGCAGGAAGCCAGCAGTCTGCACAGACGATGACAACGGCGAAGACTAGGAGTAGGAGAAGGAAGAGTCAGCGGTGGCTCGGTCCATCGGTCGCAGGCGGCGGGCGGCCGTGCAGGCGATGGCGTCTCCTCATCGGTCGGTTGGTCGGTCGGAGGGTCCTGGCCGTGAACGACGACGACGCATAGCCAGCCACCGACTCGGAACGTGAGTGAGGCTGGCTCAGAGTCCGTTCGTCCGATGTCATTCATTCCTCGGCCTCCGCTCATGTCGTCACGAGGAGTGGTCCTTGGCCTGCTGCGATGGTTCAGCTGTTCGGAGAACCTGGCCACGCTCCAGTTGTGAGATCATTCTCTGCTAGTAAATGCCATCAACTGTAATTACTTGGAGTTTCGTATTTCGCGAACTCTCGTTTTTTGGAGTGCGTCTGCTGACGACTTTTGCTCTACTCGGTCTCTGAGAAGGAACAGTTCTACGACATTTTAGACTTTAAAAGTGCGCTACATAAATCTGCAGATGCAGAGACGAAGAACTGTGATGTCATTAGTGTCTTCTTTGGATTTTAAGGATCTTCGGATGGCAGTTTCTGTAGGTTAGACGACGGAATTACTGTGCTGCCGCAAGTAGTAGGTCTAGAACTAACGCAGATGGCAGGAACTATTCTGTGATCGGGACAGAATGATCGTTCATTGTAAAAGAGGGGTCGTTGCTTAGCAGCTATTGTCTCACCCAAGTCAATTGATATAGCGGTCGAAGGAACTACTAGGACGCAACTGCGCTTGCCCAAACGAGAACCCAGGAATTGAACCTGTGATCACGCATCGTGATTCCTTACTAGACCACTGGACACCTACGAACTACAACTACTTACTGCAACAGCAGCAGCAGGAAGAGCATCGTCATTGGACGGAACCGATGCGGTGATGGAGTTCAAGACCGGGATATGTTCTAAATGTGTCCTGCTTTTTCTCTTTCGTGTCTTCTGCATTGTACAGATGATCCTCGAACGCACCATGAGTAAGTAGCTCTTAAAAAACAAGAGACTCTCGCAGACAATGCATTTCATTCAGGCATTCATTTGCGTATTCATTCATCATTCACGTATTAATCCAAGCACTCATATAGCGCCTATTCAATATATCAACACAGAGGCGCTCCCTGCCCCAGTGAAAGACACTAGTTCTGCATTTGGTTAGAGGTGCATTGTTTCTAAAACAGTTTCTTTGTATATCTTGGGATACCGGATAAATTCTATAAATAATAATCGCACAGAACATAATACCTGCCAAGTGATTATAAAGGCGTCTGTAAGAGCATCACAATGCATGGCAAAGTCGACAGCTCCTGGTATTCCCCGGGGTTCACACCATCAAGTTGGCTAGCAACTGGCTCGACGTTGCTTAACTTCAATGATCGGACAAGAAGCGATGTTTGTAACGTGATATGGTCGGAGAATACAGGAGATGAATATCTTTGAGAACTGTGGCTAAGTAAGCCAATCGTTGAATATATGAGTAAATTTTCCGGTACAGAACGTCATACGAAACACTCCCAGATTGATTACCTCACCAGTTTTATAGCAAGCAGAGGGTTAATCCGATCTTCTGTGCTATATTCTTAAAGTGTAGCTGCGCCTCATCATAATAAGATGACATGTCACTGGAGATTGCTGTGTCGTTGAAATGTTATGGCATGGCATTGGTGTAGGCCTATACCTGCGTCACGGAAGTCCTCACCCGACTAATTAAACCAGACACTTAACAAGTAAAACTTACCTGACCACATTTCAATCAGCCACATTATTTGATTGCTGCATATTATTCTACTGAACGAAAGACTTGTGTATGTAGTTGCAGTACATTCAATCAAGGCTACATGGGTCCTCGAAAACCCAAGTGTATGGCCGTCGCAGTGGTTCTCGGATAGACCCTGTAAATGTGGGGACATTAAAAATCGCTGTAAATGAATAGCATAGAAATTTCTCAGGAATTCTCAAGTTTGAATAAGCAAATTTGCATTTTACTTTGGCTGGGTGAAGTAATTTAGGAATACATTGGGTCTACCAATGTATTACTGATATAATGTACTATTATAATAATGTAGGATATATAGAAGTATCCCGAGCTACTTCGTTGAGAAATCGTGTAAAGTGGTTTTATTCGTATTAAGAGTTAGGGTCTACACTAAAGCTAAGATTAATATATTTTACCGAATCAAACTCGATATTACTTGACGGACACACTAGCACAATTATTCAGGGCAGAGTTAACATAACAGCGCCTCATAGATGTTAATTGGTGGTAAAACTACGTAACCATCACAACTGTACAAGAACTTTTTTCATCGATGTTAACGGCCTTAGTTGCATGCTGTCACATGTCGTTAAACTGTTGGATACCAATACTAGAGATTGAACCACTGGGACCTCGTACAATTGACATTCCGAGGGAAGGGATCCATTGACGAGAGGGATTTACCAGCATCACGTGATCGAGGACAAGTGGTTGGCAAACTGCTTGACTGCTGCGTACAGAGTTAGAATCCGAGTGTGTTGTTTGCAGACTCGTTCCGTGAAGATCGGGCTGATATAATGTTGTCCAGTAATTATAATTGCGCATTTGAGTAGCGCCTCTTCAACAGAAACTCCTCAGAGGCCATCGAGTACGACATTTACACGCCGAGGTGAAAACCGGAACTAAGTGTTGTCGTTGTTGCTGCTTTGTTGCTGTTGTTGTTGGTGGTGGTGGTGGTGGCGGCAGTGGTAATATGGTAATAGTAGGCCCTGGTGTCGCTTAAATGGTCGGTACAATCGCTGGATCACGCCTTCCAGTAGTAGTCGTACGATGCAACGATAGCGCCTCATAAATGACTGATTATCCTTACCTTACACTTGCAAATGAAGTTGGAATGCCGCCGTCGGTCGGGTTGCCATGGCAACGTTCGGACGGGGGGGGGGGAGGATCGGCCAGTAATTATTACAATGGCTGGGATTAGGGACGGAGGAGTAGTATTATCGGTGGCTATCGAGCCGTGCTGGATGTCGTTAGGCGCTTCCTCTGCATCTGGCTTTCAATCTAAATGGGAATCCGCCTTTCGTCAATTGCCATAAGCAGCAGCAGCAGCCTCAGCAGCCGACAACGACGATGGGGAGGGGGGAACGAACCGCTCAACAATGACGCGTGATTCCAACGTATCAGAAGCAGCAGCATCAGCAGCAGCAGCAATTCAGCATCATCCCCCGATGCTGATCCGTTGTAAAGTCGATACTCGAACGTGCGTTGGTCGTGGCGCGGCCGATAGGACTTGGCATCCCCCGTCGCTGTCCGCTGGGGGTCTCGCCACTGATGGGAATGTAGGAGGATGTTGCAGGTAAAACGTCGATAAACCACAATACGTCACGCACGCAACGGTGGGTATTTCGGCGATAGGAGAAGATCGTCACGACAAACAGCTGTTATACGATGAACCCTGCTGGGTTATCTCGCACAGCTGCTGCTGATACTCTGTGGAAAAGCAGTCAAGCTGTCGGGCGGCTGTTATGCGATGAGCTTAGCTGTTAGGTTAAACAGCTAAGTTTATGTTTTCTAGATGCAGTTATTTAACATTCGGCAGCTGTTATACGCTGAACCGAGCTATATTAGACCAAGCAGCTGTTTAAATGCCGTGGAAAAGCAGTTATTTTAATATATAAGAAAACTGAAATGCTATTAACTCCAGTCTGCATGTGTTGAGTCAAGTATCAACAAGAGGAAAATGGTGGAAAGAAATTGTTTAAGGCTAGCTAGAATCTCTCTGCAAGCGACAACTAACAGAGCCGTTCATCGTTCCTAAATCTCTGGTTTTCTCCAAGTTGAAGTGCACTCTAACCTCAAGTCGTATTAAAAAGCTTAAAAGAAATGCAGTCTCTTATGCTAGTATTTCATAGAGACAGGCGAGCAGCACCTTGGTGAGGTACATAAAACACCCTATATTAAATGTCTGGATACATGCATACATACATACATGCATGCAATGCATACATACATACTTACACACGTGCATACATACATACTTACTTACATACACACATACTTACATACTTACGTACACACATATAGACATACATACATACATACTTACTTACTTGCGTACATATATTATATATACACACATACATGAGTCACATACATACATACTAACTTAATTGCATACATATATACATACATACCTGCATACATGCATACATGCATACACACATCAATCAATCAAGTTTATTGAAACCATTGTCAAGGCACAGTAATTGTAAGATACATACATACATACTCACATACAGTACATACATAAATGTATACATATGTACACAAAATCTCATTCCATGTCTTACAAAATCTTGTCCGGTCATTTCATTGCATATTTCGTTGCTGTACCTTCTGTCTGGTTATGCTGTATGATCGCATCTGATCGAGGGATGAAGGTGAAGGTGTCTAGGTAATGGGGTGGGGTCAAAAGTCGTCTGATATGCACGTTTTGGTGGTCTATTGGTCGAAAATGAGGCAAATAATAAAGGAATGCCCCTCAATAGAAATTCCTCCCTGGGTCCAATATGAGGCATAACGATTTCATGGTCCAAGACGGAGGGAGTGTAGGGCTGTGGGGGATTTGAGGCCGAGTAGGGCTGTGATGGATTTGAGGGAGAGTAGGGCAGTTATGGACGATTATGACCTTCCACCAGCCAGCTGGACACTTCTTTTCGTGATAGATTTCGTTGCATAACACTAACATTTCCACTGAACATTCCTCTCTGGCTTGTATCATTTCTGCAAGTAAGTATGTATGCATATATGCCATGATGAGCTGCGCACTGAATTCTGTTGAAGGTGGAGTGACATTAAATGGACAGATACATGTACTTAACAATCTGCGCTTTGTTGATGATATTGACTTGGTTGCAGAGTCGCCATACCAACTGCAGGAACTGACAGACAGGATACAGGACAGTAGTAAAAGATTTGGACTCGAAATAAATGTACAAAAAACGAAGACAATGCCTATCGGAAAACAACATAAAGAGCTGAAAGTCAGACTGGATGGAGAGGAGCTGGAGCAAGGCACAGAGTTTGTGTACCTGGGAGGATTTATAACGGAAGATGGTCAATGTACAAAGGACATAAAACGCAGCAGCAATGTTTGGCAGATTGAGTATATGGGATGTGGAAGACGAGCATGCATATCAACAAAAACAAAAATAAAACTGTACAGGGCATTTGTCATCTCAGTACTGATGTATGGATCTGAGTGTTGGTGCTTACGGCAGGAGAACGAAAGGAGGATTCTAGTGGCGGAAATGGGCTGGCTAAGAAGATTATCGGGGAGGACCAGACGAGATAGAATTCGAAATGAGGTAATCCGGAAGGAGTTGGGACAGAGAGAACCGCTGGAGGACAAGATTATAAAAAACTGACGTGGTTTGGACATGTGTATTAGTGATAGACGGATGGTTATTAATAAACCTCTTATAAATCCTGTAAAAACTGAATTTATTCTTCTTGGCGCAAGAAAACAACTTTTAAAAATTTAATTGGCTTAAGTCTGTTCAGTTGGGTGGTTTGTTAACCACATCGATTGCGCACGTGGTTTGACTCTATCATGACGTTTTCTAACCATGTTCGGGCAGGATGCAGATCAGCTCAATTTCACATACGGTATATTCGTAGAATCAGATATATTTTGCCCCATACCTCATATCTCGTCTTAATTCCACTGGCTAACGCTTTGGTTTCCAGCACACTTTACTATTGTAACTCACTTCTCATTGGTAACAATAAGGGAAATCTGCACAAACTACAAATGGTTCAAAATTCTTTTGCAGGATCGTAACAACGACCCCTAAGTATCAGCATATTACGATGTATATACGTTCATATTGCATTCACTATTGGTTGCCCGTGGAGCAAAGAACTCCATTTCAAAATCTACCTTATAGTTCACATTATATCTTAACCAACCGACCTATCTCTGTTTCATGCTCACCCCTCACGCAATAGGCACTGAATGGATTAATGGATGCGGTGACTCGCACTCGAATAGTGTTGGGCTCTCGGGCTTTCCCGATGGTTCGTTCAAAGCTTTGCAATTCACTACCATATTCGTTCTGTTTATTCTCTTAGGTCATTCAGGTCCAAAATTAAGACTCATTGCTTTCAACTTGCATAACCATAGTATAGTATGGTTTATCGTTTCTCTGGTCTATCAGATTTCGAGTTGGCTTTACCAACAGATTATAATTTAATGGTTGCTAGTTCACTCTAAGCGACTATAAAGTAAGTAAAAAGTAAGTATATTCTTTATTTTTACCGGCTGCAAACCGCACTCCGGAGTACACAAAACGTAATAACTGTCATATGTCACTCTGAAAAGAACACTAACATTCTAGATATAAAAGTTTTTTCATGTTATGATCGGTTATTGACAAACTCGGGCAAGAGAACGTGGCTGGAGGGAATAGGCCGAGTTTTTTTAGGGGGGGTGGGGTAGCCCGTGGGGAACAGGGCCAGGGTTTCTCAGAACCGTCGAGAACAGAAAAGTGTCAGCCTTAAAGCACAGTTGTTCAAAAGTTTGACTGTCACCGGGGAGGTATTTATGACGGATCAATCTGTTTATTACCGACTGGAGCTGTCCCTTGTCCGTTTGGCTCGCAAAGCCCCACCATGCAGGGGCAGCGTACATCAACTGGTGTCTTCGACATCATGATAACGGCGCTGCAGAAGTCACCAAATAAGAGTAGATTATATTATATGGAGATAGATGCATTTGCTAATGGTGGATGCTGCTGCAGCCAGTGCTCAATGACTGCTCATGAGGAGTAATAAACGCGACAGCTATTAACCGAACGCTACTCCAAGCAACCAGAGTTTTCGGAAGGGGATGTGCGTCATTCGTTGCACGCGGCCTGGTGACGAGAGGAAACGCAGCCCATTCACATGCTCGATTTTTGTTTCTATGACCATAAACAGTTCTGACAAACCCTATCGATTTGCGTGACTACACGCACTACGATTTTTGCCACCACGATCGATCAGTCCAACGCCAACCTGGATTCGCATGCTTAGACTCAAGAGAGGCGGCAGGGTCAGGTTCGACCAATGGACTGCCTTCACCAACTTTTAATGTTTTACTAAAGTTGTCGGTGAAAGCCCGTCTCGAGACATAGTCAGTTGGCATAGACTGAGAAAGGGAGAATCTGTGGGGCATCAACAGCCACTTAGCGACAAATCGCCAGGATGAATAGGTCAACGCGTTAGTAATTGATTCGATCAATTTCTTTAATTGTCGCGCGAATAATTCGCCTTATTTCCTGTCGCGTGTTTGTCGAGTGCTTTTCAACGACCGATTCATTATATTCACAATGCGGCCTGTGATCGCCTTTGCCCCAACCGTCACGACCAAGTGTCAATCCACGGCCCACCGCCGTCGCCTCACGCCGATGGAAAATGATCAAGTCCTGCGCGCGTCGAACGCCGCCGTTCTGATATATATATATATATATATATATATATATATATATATATACGGATAATTGATTATTTCCATGAATGATTGATTGCCGGATGGCAAGCAGAATCGCAATCGTCGTCAATGATTTAGAGCTTTCGTCATCGTCGTGTGTTACCGATTTTTTCCAACGCCACAAGCGGTGCGTGTCCGCCGGCGTGAGGAGATCCGTGGACTGTTCCGCGTGCTAGATAGTTTCCTCCGTTCTGAAAGCCTGTTCTCGCCTGCGCTGCCTCAGCGAGACAAAGAAAAGCTGAGAACGAGAACGCCGTTAAGTTTTCTTACCTGTGGCACGAAATGCCAACAGCCGGTCTTACGGCGTCGAACCACAGAGAACTAATCACGAATGGTGTTACGAAACAAGAGGCCGTTACAGAGGAACGTTACAATAGACCGTTCAATGCATTGTTTCAGGCGATCGCTTCAGCGTATTGCATTTTACGAACTATTTTAACGAACTGTTTCAAAAGGTTGTTCTGCACAGTGCATGCGATGTCTTCACGTAATGCTTCAAGGTCTGATTTTTGAAAGACTATTTCAACGTATTGCGTGTCTCAACACATTCGGCCGATTGTTTCCGTATGTGGGAAGGGCATGTCTGCTATTGTTTCTTCCGGCCGTGTTTATGGTAGGGGCATGGCTTGAGTGCCACTGGATTTGAAATTGCGTTACAATAATACAGCATAACACAGCAGATGTTTCACACGGCACCCTAAATGGTGTGGCGCCTATCATGAGCGTCCGCAGGAATTTTTCTAGGGGGCAGAAATTTCTGGGGGGGAACATTTTTTAGGGGAGCAAAATGACGTTTTTTGCATATAATAGCTGACTTACCTTAATAATTAAGTGTTTTTAGCATTAAAAATCGTGTTTTGCATTGTATTGTATATGGGTATTTATAAAGCGCCTCTCGCGGCATATACCATTCAGAGGCGCTCCCAGTGAGAAAAAGCACCCCACAAAAGCACCCCAAGAGAAAAAGCAGGATTTAAGGTATGAAAAGGAAGAAGCAACGCTACCAGAGAGAATGGTGGTGCGAACAGAAGGAGGAAGTCGGTTCCAAACTCTAAAGTGAGGGACCTATGCAGGCAAAGGACCTGGGTTGAGCCATAGTAGTCCTGACACGAGAAACTAAGAGGTCAAGACGATCAGAAGATCGGAGAGGACGCAGCGAAGCAGCAGAATGAAAACTCACCCTCTAAATATTTGTTCTGTGTCGTATATGCCGTAGCCAGTACACACAAACAGGTCACTCTTCTTCACAAACACAGTTGAAAAGTTATTCAAACTTTCTCAGATTTAAGAAGCTAGTTTTGTTTGATTAATCTGTCAGATATGCTGACTCACTCGATTGTGCTTACTCACTCCAACCTGTGTTAAGTCTATTTTCTTCTAATATCGCTCGTTTTGACGTTAACGACCTCCAACAAAATTAAGACTCGCCTTAGCAGAAACCCATTGCACCGTCACCCGGCCACAACTAGCATAATATAGTACGCATGCGTAAAGATACTGACAGTGCCAGTGCGTCCTTCGTCTAACAGTAATTACCCCGTGAGTTCACTGGTGGCTACATCAGATAAATCACTCTATGCATTATTGCACAGAGGCCTTCTCCTGCAAGCACCTGCCGTAGACGGAGGAATTTATATAGCGCGCTCACACATAAGATTGCAAAAACAATGAGTGCATGCAGGACGATAGGACGATCAATGTCTGACTCCTGTAGCCTACAGCAACCATCTGCAGAAGTCGTGTGCATTGGGTATCACCAGACAACAGGTTTCTGCTGATACCGTCATGCATATAATATAGGCATATCCACAATGTATCATGAAATATTGCTCTTTTGCGAATATATATAATATATATATATATATAATTATATATGCATACATATATGAATATAGATTAATGCCATTAGTCTGTATACCAGAAATATATCAACAGAATCTTCGTAGTCTGCGAGGGGTGTTCATGATGGATGAATGCACCAGCTGAAATTACTGTTCAATTGCTTGGATGCATGCTTGCGTTTTTCCAACCATTATGAGAGCATAATGTCCATATTGCGTATATATAGGCTTACATTTAGGCACATTATATGAATAGGTCACTGTATATATGAGGTCGATCATGTATGTAGCCTATTAGTCCTGCATCACATCAAGTGTAGGCCGACTGTATCTATGCATGCCTGTTTCTAAGCATTTATATAGCGGATAATAATTTATGGTATATTTTCGGCCTATATAATGGTTTCTAGAACCTTTCAGTAGCGTGCCGAAATGAACCCATAAATCCCGATGCGTCGCCCGTTGCCATAGCGACATATTTTGTGACGCAACGTTGCGCGAGATTGCAATATTAAATTATATGAGTCATGACGTCATCGAAAGATTGGTTCTAAATAAACGGATCACTTTTTTAGGCGCTGTAGAATCGTAGGCTAATCGTGATCTTCAAACTTCTAAAGCGCCACTCGAAGGCCAAGCGCAGGGCACCAGCCTATTCACGAGAATGTAGATATCTCGAGATTACGATTTCGATTACGATTTCGATTACGATACAATTACGATTTGTAAGCAAAGATTGTAAATAATGACTTTAGTTTGGATATTGCAATACCTACACCCATCTTGGCTTGATTGGAGATCTCGCCAAACTTTTCACCTCTGGCACTTGTTCCCCTACCCCTCTTCATAGTCACCAACACCATCTTTGTAACAGAACGCACTAATTCGTTTTACCAACAAAAGACAACAACAACAACTATATCTCCCGAATTCTCAATTAGAACTTTTGCTAATAGAGCAAACCCTTTCTCTTATAATGTACCAAGTTGCGGCATGTCAGTTTGTTTTCCTCAATACACGAATATTGTATTGTATTGTACCTCCGTCAAATTTCAACTCAATCCTTTGAAATATCCTGAATGCCCCAGCCCATTGCTTTTTATTATAGAAACGATCATACAAGCCCTCTTACGTGTTTCTCTCATCATAGTCCTATATTGTGCTCTAAAACTGCGGTTGTTCAATAACAACCAGAAATGCCATGTTGGCCTTATTTCAAGGGCTGGCTGTGCTATCATTCATCAGTCTTCACTACTCTTATCAAACTAATCTCAGTCTTTGTCAGAAGATGTGTTTCATTGAGACCTAGACTTTCAAAATGCTCATGTGCTATCGCCTAAAAGAATGATTGTGTAATAGCTGTCTTTTTTCGAATTTCATACGGAACTGTTTGCCATTGTAACTTAAATAAAAATATGTTGACAAATGCTATAGACTGGAATAATTTTCCTCAAGGGACGATAGATGGCGAAGCAATGAGAATCGGGGTTCTGGACTCCCGCTGTTGAGTCTCCGGTGTCCTATTGCAGTTGAAAGCTATTAACAAGCCAGTCTCATCAAGCTATAAATAATGACAGCTCTAAACTGAAAATAAAATTTAATTAGAATTATGCGAAACCAGGCATTCACATTGGTCTTTAATTGACCAAAAGCTGTAATGTGCAAACAATGCACGAATAAATATCAATATTTGAAAGAAGACTTTAAATAATTCGGAAAATCTAAAAAGTTACCTACGACAATATACTTAAATATCAGAAATAGGACTCCATATTTGCTGCAAAATGAGTCACTTTTCAATATACAATTAGACATTGTAGTTTCCAAAATCGTGGGGGCTCTGCCCCGAACCTTACTGAAGAACCATACGACGCTCATAGTCCTATACAGAAAAGCTTGGGGCTATGCGCCCCGAAGGTTCGTCCCGCCTCTGACACTTAGCTCTTAACCTCCAACTTTTCGTAGCCGCCATACACCCCAAAACAATAAATAAACTGAACGAATTAATGAATAAATAAATGCAACGGATGATTCTCGTATGTTGCATTTGTTTAATCAGCTGCTCCAGTTGCAGATCATTTCCAGTTCGGTTTTGATACAATGCAGCACTTATCTTTGTCAATGTATTTTTTTATAAGAAGCAAGATTGATTACTGTAATGCCATTCATGCCGGTCTCCCTGTGGGACGCATTAGGCAGTGAGCGCATGGCTGACCATGTCTCACATTTCATGCGTGATTTACTTCATTGGCTGCCTACATCACAGAGCACTGAGTGTAAGATTTCGATGCGGGTGTGGAGATTTCACTTGGGAAATACCCCTGCCTGCTCACGGAAGCTTTATTGCCCTGCTTAAATTCGGAAATCTTCGGTCCGCGGTCCGAAGGCAACTTCTTGTTTCTCTAGTGTGGTTTTCGACAGTGCAACGCCATTTATCTTTGGAGACTTCTGCTTAGCATGTCCTTCTGTTACTGTTAAAGCTGAGTGTACTTTTGACTAGGGATTTTTCATGTTCCTTGCTTAAACACATGAAATAATTAGGTGGAAAAGAACAATCAAAAACCTTCTGTAGGCCCTATTGTTCAACAAGTTGATTAAAGCACGAAACTTGACTTATATGAAGTGTTAGTGACTTCATTTTCTTAGTCTCGGCATATGATGACGGGTGAGTTCTTTCCCTTATCCCTCTCACAGTGTAACTGTTTTATAGCTGATGTGGGATCAGTCTTTTCTTCTAGAATTTTTCACTAGACCGGGGGCGTTCAACCGTTTTGGATGAAGGACCCATCTCCATTTTCCAAGGATTGGCGGGGGACTGAAGGAACATATTGTTCATTTTGAACTGTAACGTAAACACATGCTATCAATGATGTTACACGACTACCTATAGGACCCAGAACTTCTTTCACATCTTTATTAAATACACCAGGTGCCATTGCTTTTCTTTGCATAGCCTTTCTCTGACTCACCAAATGATGTATTTGAGTATTCCCATCTGCTACCAGTTACCTTGATCTTGCAACATTTTATATTCTATTTATTAATTTCTATGACGTTGGTGATCTTCCATAAGTTTGACTAGGGCAACGGGCGAAAGACTATGAGAAACACTGGTCTAGGCCTAATGGGTATCGTGCTGGGCTATTAGCTGAGAGGTCGCAGTTCAAATCCCGCCATGTCAGAGCAGAAATTTCGAGCTTTCTGCCCACTTGTACCTCCGCGAAGTCAGTGAATCTAAACTGTTCTAATTTATTATATAAATATTTGTTTCCGAGAATATAAATTAATCAATCAATCAATCAATCAAGAATAGGTGTATTGCATGCCCAAATGTAATGTAATACACGTAACAATTGTATATCAATCTGGCAAAATTTCTAACGCGAGACGGCCAACGCATTGCTGATATGATTCCCGGCGAAAGCAAGACAGTTTCGCATACCGACACACGTATGAACTGCTTAAAAGGGGCATTTTCGTGTGTGAAGTGCTGGATGTGGGCGTGCAAAATTTGTACCAGAGGCATACTAGACCGTATACGTTTGGCCTGTAACGCAATTTCGTGTTCTGGGCAATATCGCTTTCCGCGCACGTACCTTGTCTTTCCTGTGCGACTAATTGAATGACACAGCGAACCGTGTGTGCGTTTGGGTGTGCGTGTGTGCGTGTGCCGGTCCTGACCGTATACAGACAGAGAAGTCATCCTTAGTCTTTGATCACGGTTCCACGTCCGACTTTTCAAGGCAGCTCTTACAGCCCATCACATTCATTACAACGGCTTCAGAGGCTGCGGTGGCCAACCGCCTTTGCGAAATTAGACCCGAAATTGATGTCGTTTTTGGCGCCGAGCCTCGCAGCGCTTCCTCCTAATGGGATGGCGCACACTGCCGCGGACAACAGAAACGGGAAGGAATTGACCGTACATTAGCGCCCGTTACGCTTCGGTGACGAATGGAGGTATCCACGGGCGGTGTCGAACAGCCGGCTGATGTCGGCTGTCTGGTGCACGGCCAACGAGGCGGCGGTCGCTGCGGTTATGCGTTTCTTAATTCGGAATGGGAGCGTCTCCGATGGAAGCAATTCCGAATGCCCGGCGGTATTGGCGTTCCTTAGGGTCGAAGCAATAGTCGGAGATTAGGACGGCTCGAGATTAAATCCGGTTCTAAGGGAAGACGATGACGAAGTCTGCGACGGCGACCAGTCGTGCAACCGACGTCGGCAGAAGCAGCGGTGGCCCTTCCGATCGCCTGCAGGACCCACCAAGACGGATGCCCCGAAGAACAGCGGCGGCGTCCAAGGCTTCAACCGTTCACTGCGCACAACACTTAACGTGCGCCGGTCAACACTCGATGCTGTCATTACTCGACACGACCAGAGAGCAGCAGCGACGGCGGAGGCGGTGGCGATGTCTAAGCCAACGCCCAGCAGACGATTGCTAGAGTGATGGCCTCCCTTCGAACGGCTCAAGAATTATCGAGGCAGTCACTGAAGACAAACGCCTTACATCATTTGCATAATGGAGCAGAGTTCAGACGCACCGAGTTCTCCGGCAAACGATCGGAACTCATAGGAGCGGCATTAGACGATTGGAAACGGCTTGGAAAGTGACAAGGGACTGAAAACTGGAAAAGCGTTGGAAGAGTAATAGCGGTGAGAAAACGGTAAAAAGCGACCGAAGACAATGCACATATATTAAACATTGGAAGGCGTTAACAGATTTCGTTAGCAACGAATGAAACAATGCCAAAAGTTTAGACGCAGATGAGAGATTGCACGGATATAAAGGTTCAAATTAAATGTTGAAAATTAATGAATCAGTGACCTTGGTTAGTTATTCAACTGTATGCATTTCCACAAACACATGTACCTTACAAAGGAGTTGAATACAACACGCTACAATACTCATTTCAATAACTTCATGGCATTCTGCAGATCCTATAAGGAGCAACATCAAAGCATTCACATATCTAGGCTTCCATAACCACAGCTGCATGGAAATTTCTGTATTCCAATGTTTCGAACAACAAATGCTCGCAGGCAGTAAGGAAGTCATACTTTCCATAACGTGCATATATTAACGTATATGGTCGATTACTATTTTGCGTTATGTGTTGCAATAAGCGATAATACTTGTACAACTACACACGCATATATATCGTATATATAACAGAGTCTGTGTACCATTCAAGTTCCTCCTGCGTACTTTTTCCTCTTCGTACCGATTGGCGGCTTATGATTGATGTTCAAATGACGATAACACTAAAGCGACGATAGTAAAACATTGCTAATGATGAAGAAGACGATGATAATATTAACGATGATGATGAAATGATGATGACGCTCCCGTCCTTACGGTCACCCAAAGAACTGGCGCCATTTCCGGTTCGGTCGAGGCGACATCCGCCGTTTCTGTGTGTGCTAATAGATACTGGATAGTTTTATAGCGCCTTCATGAGCCCAGCCGGCCGGAGATGGCGGACGCAGAGGGCCGGCTGGTTGCCATCAAGCGCTGCCTCGAATAATAGATGGTTTATAGCGTCCTTAGAAAGACGGGATAAGCCCAACCTTTGGCCACAATCGACACAATCACAGCCCACGATCTTTGGACTGTCCGCCCCATTGCTATGCCAGGTTTTTATAGCTCCTTAACCATCGTTCGTTCGAGTTGAAGGCGCCGCATGTTTGCACAGATTTTTATAGCGCTCTTCTCAGCAGCTATAGAGGAGGCCATCTTGATTGTGCATGAGCCTATGATGACAAATGACCTGGGTTTGAATCCCTTCCGTAGTCAACGTCAGCGAATAAAAAGAACGAGGACACGTAGTCGTTGGTTGGTCTTTTTGTGGCTTTTCGTCCAAGATCTGTATAGGCTTGTGCATAAATGCACGCACGTATGCAGTTTACAGTCTACACGTAGGCCTTATGTACGTAAGGGATTCAAACTGCGTGGTAATTAAACAGCTATGTATGTATGGGATTGCGTTTGAAGAAATGCACATATGCATGTATCCGGTGATGATGATGATGATGATGATGATGATGACGATGATGATGATGATGATGATGATGATGATGATGATGAGTTCTTTGCTCGAAGGCAGGTCCATTGGCTCTATGCCAACCAGAGATTAGATGAGTGAGGTGTTTTCCCGTTGCCTTCCTTACAGAAGA
The DNA here is from genome assembly GCA_963556255.1 of Allolobophora icterica. Taxonomy (NCBI): domain Eukaryota; kingdom Metazoa; phylum Annelida; class Clitellata; order Crassiclitellata; family Lumbricidae; genus Allolobophora; species Allolobophora icterica. Next base: position 16,153,952 of record OY744606.1, read on the forward strand.
TTGTGGATGAACAACTTGTCCAAAGGTACTAGTCATTCAGCTAGGGTAGATTCGAACCTGCGACTCTCCGGTTACAAGACTACTATAAAATCTGAATTGATAATGCGCTCTAAAAACCTAATGTCATTAGTCTATCTGTTCTTTTAGAGTAGCCCAGATCATAGGTTATAAGTGCAAGAGATGAAAGGAAGGTCGTCGTTGTAATTATTGGATTGACGTCTGGTATTCCTCTCTCTTTCAGTCAGTTCAAATATCTTTTAGCAGTCGTAAGCTCAGCCTAATGCACAGCTGTAAGTACGATTAATTTTGCCTTTGGTTTCCCGTCTAAACGTCGTCGTCGCCCGCCACCCGTCGCTTGGACGCGTGAAGGGCGATGAATTTCTTCGGATCGCAAGAACGGACGCATCGCCGTCGGTTGACTCATTTGGCAGACGGGGACCTCTAAGGACGCCGGATAAATCGGATCAGATCGGCAATCCCGTTTCGTCAAACGTGTCCAAGAAGCCGATGCCAATAATGGCATTGGCAGAATTAGCTTAAGCATCTTTCTGGCATTAATCAAAGCAAGGGAGACGCACGATCGAGACGCCGCCTGCATGCGGTGGCCAGACGCCGCCGTCTCTGTAGCAGCGATCAGGTAGAGAGATTGATCGTCGAACAAAAAGTCCGGCGCGTTACACGGATCTTCCTCTTCTTCCCTCGTCAGTCGCTACACGCGCCGGTCGCAAATGTGCCCTGCACCGGTCCTCCTCATGACAGCCGCATTTTTCTCCATCACACTCTGTATGTACTGCGCAAATCGCTGTAATTCATTTTCCATCGACCGATGCCTTTGCCTCCCACTCTCCACCAACCCCCGCTGTATGCCGACGAATTTAATGCACCGATTATACAGCGCATTATACCAGGGACGCGGTTGTTATCTTCCAGTTCTAAATTCTACTCCATCATTTTGAAGACGATTTTAGTTGATTCTGTTTACATTCTGCTGCCGCTGGTTAGAAGTTCGTCTACCATGGCTTTTGCAAAAGCGAAACCTCGACATCGAGCATGCCATATTATATGCAAAAATATTTAAAAGGAATAGAAATATTCAGTCAGTTGAACGGTGAACCTCATTCTTATTTCCTTAGGTAACTTTGTATATGCACGATGTCCTGATATGGTATTAAATAGTAACTAGATTATTGCCCGTCCTAAGACGATTTAAAAAACAATTTGAAATTTTAAAATGTATTTTCCGATGTGCGTAAAATTTATTATGTCCTTAATAGTTTAAAAATTGGCGAAAATCTCATTGAAGTACCGTATGTTGCGTAAAAACTTATAGTCCTTGTGTAATGACAACAATTTCATTGGCGCCTATCCACGATATTCTTAAATAATATCAGGCAATCTTCAAATCTAATCTTAACAGATATGTTCTGATATGTTCTGTTCTATCCTGACCTATTAAACCGCTCCTTTGTGATATATACAACGATCTGACAGTTTTTCAACGTAACGCGCGGACGTGTGAAGCTCATTTGCGGAACCCTGGAAATGCTTAGACACTGCGACGCCCCGTGCATGTATCGCAATTAGAAAGATCCGAGTGAATGGCATCTGCGTATGAACATGAATAAATAATGAGCCTATAGACAGAAGATATGAACCGCTGGTCGCTCCGTGATTTAGCTCAAAGCATCAAAGAGTGTGGGCAGTCCACGTATACTCTGCAGCGTTGTCATTTTTCTTATGAAGGCTCGTACAGATTGACACGCTCGTACAGATACAAGGACAAAAAAATAAATGCCTACATGTGTGCATATATATAAACTTATACATATACAACGATATATATATGTATGGTCTTATGGTTATACAATATAACCATATTTATATATACGTATACAATACATACACAAACATTTGTGTGTATTGTATTGTAGGCCTATATGGGCATTTATAAAGCGCCTCTCGCGGTATAGACCAGTCAGAGGCGCTCCCAGTGTGCGAGCGCCTCTGAATGGTCTATACCGCGAGAGGCGCTTTATAAATGCCCATATACATATATGCCCATTGTGTGTATAGTATGTATGTATGTATGCAGGCACATAATGTACGGAGTTGACACAGTGCATGTACTCAAGCCTCAGTCCCTCGGGCTCGCTCCACAATTAGGCAACGCCGGGATTTCTCTATAGCTGGGCCCTCCATTTGGAATGGTCTTCCATTAGAGATTCGCCTTCTCCCTAGGGGTAACACATCTGCTTTTTACAAGCTGCTCAAGTCTAATCTCTATTGCCGTGGCTGGGCTGGGAGCGCTTCTGAGTAGGTTTCTTGAAGGTGCGCTATATTAAATTTATGAATGAATGAATGAATAAATAGCTCCAAAACGATGGTTAGGTAATATTGATGCCTGGCTGTTAACACAAATGATCAAGCGCCACATGTGTGTTGTAAGACTTGTCTAATATCTTATGCTATTAACTTCCATAGCGCCTCTATCATGATGTCTAAGGCATCAATCGATGGTCGCTTCAAGTGGAGTCGTAGTCAAAGTCACAATCTATTAGAGAAGCGAAGTTAGAATGCGACAAGTAAGAGAAACGAGAAGTCAAGTTACGGATAGTAAGCAAACTGAAGATCTGTAAAAGGAGATCTGTAAGTTTAGTTGCGAATGATATTAGAGAACCACAGAAGATACAAAACTAGGCAGGGAATTCCAAAGCTTCTGACTATAGCCAACAAGAACGCCCGAGAACCCAACACTGTTTTGATGTGAGCCACAGCAAAAGTCGAAGAATCTCTTGATGGAGTTCAATGTTTCCTGGCATGAGATGTCAACATGAGCGGAGATAGTTCGACGAGCAGCCAGTGTTGGGAGTGCAATGTTTGTGTAATATGTTGAAACTAAGGGTGCTTTGTTAGAGAACTGGCAGAACATACAAACTGGGCAGTGAATTCTAAAGCTTCTGATTAGCCACCAAGAACGCACGAGAACGCAACACTGTTTGGAGCGAGACACCGCAAGCGTCAGGCTATCGCGAGCCAATCAAACTTTGTGGAGTGGTTGACTTGTGCCTAAGAAGAGGAATTCAGTTTTTGACAGAGGCATGAGAAGCTTGACAGATGTAAACTTAACATTAATCAGACGAATGTGACTCAGATGCAAAGATTATCGTATCTAAACCTATCGAATTTATAAAGCACCTCTCGCAGCATAAACTATTCAGACTTCGGAACAAGCAGATGAAGTGTATGGGCTAAAAAATGAGCTGAAAATGAGATGAGCTGCATAAGATAAAAGGGAGATCAAACCTTCTGTGAAGCCTTGCTCTCAGTGTCCAAGGAGGGTGAGATATGTTTAGTGTCTTGCTCAGTGGCGTCTAACCCCCCCAAAAGTAAATGGAGAATCAACCCCCCCAAATTTACCCCCTGAAATACACATTGTGGTGTTTTCTGAGATTCTGCAGTGGGAGAGACGCCAATCGTCTTTGATATGGCGGCGTCGTAAAATAAACGAATTAATCAGCCTACAGATTAATGAATTAATGGATGACTTAGCTGAATGTTTTCTACTTTAGGCCCTAATAGGTGCTGAGTCTACGTCTAGACTGACAGTGCCCAAACAGAGTCAGAGCAATTATCGCGCGTAGCTCGAAAAAATTTTTTGGGACCTTTTCGGATTTTAAATATTTTTGCTTTGTTGGATTTGGCTATATTATCACACGGGACAAAAGAGCTATCATGAAAAAATGCAACCCCCCCCCACTTTCAGTCAAAATATGTCAAACCCCCCCACTTTTGAAGTTCGATGGAGATCGTTCTCCACACTCCACCATTGGTAGACGCCACTGGTCTTGCTTACTGACAAGCCTGGGAGAGCCACTTATAATTATGACAGTTTAAAGAGTTTTATTTTGATAACATAAATCCTGCCCTTATACCCGGAGAATGAATCGTTTTAAAGTGTTGCATGCTTTGATAACGCTTCATGGCGTCATGGACCTTCCCCCGGAACACAGTCAGTCCTCTGGCGGCCGACAGAGAATGCTTTCTGACACAACCGAAATGGCGACGCACAGCCAATGTGCTGGTGCTAATTCATCAGGCAATGACCGAGCGAACAAACGGTGATAAGTTGACAGTCGAAATTAGATCATTCGACGGCTTTTTAGTTGATCCGATCTCTTCCCCCACCTCCCTCTTTCCCTCTTTCCCTCTCTCCGTCCATCCGTTCCTTTGCCTCTCTCTCTCTCTTCCTCTCTCGGTCTCAATTCTCATTCGCATAATAGCAAAACATGACATCCACGATCTATTATACGCTCACATCAAAACTATGCAGCAGACACACACACACACACACACACACACACACACACACACACACACACACACACACACACACACACACACACACACACACACACACACACACACACACACACACACACACACACACACACACACACACACACACACACACACACACACACACACACACACACACACACACACACACACCTACACACACACACACACACACACACACACACACACACACACACACACACACACGCGTAGGCCTATACATTCATCTAATCTCTAAATGTATAACCATTAACCACGTACAGTATACATCGCTGACTGATGAATGTTAACAGAGTAAATAATCGAGACGGAAATAATCGTATGGACGAATATACGTAATAGCTTATCTAGGCATCTGCTGTGTACCTGCTTACACAGCGTCCCGTAATACAGTTATGCATATATGCTTTGTAAATGGTAGGCTATTTATAGTGTACACAAGACCGACAACATTAATGAGGGACACGAGCTCCATTGTGTTCATCAAACGCAGTGTATTTGTGTGTGTAGTATTCATCCTGACGAGAAATATTATCCATTAATTGTAGAATAAATAATAAGAAGTAATAATGACGACGTGTCGCCCGCGGACCTCCACAGTCCATGCACGAGGACTGATGTTCGTTCGTATGTAGAATTATTAATGTTTTCCAGGGCATATATAAAATTGATTCACTCTTTTAGTCCTGTATAACCACGAGAGGTTTATGCCGAAGAATAATTGACTCTTCCAGAGAAAAGAAACTTATGTCAGAAGTATAGAGAGCCAGGACATAGAACATCATGAATTATACCGTGAAGTCCCTCGTAGGGTATGTTGGCATTTTGTCCAAATGATTCCATTTCTATTGGTTATGGCATTCACATTTCAATCACATTTCAATGCAAATTCAGATAACATAATGAATTATATAGTGAAGTCCCTCCGTAGTGTTTGTTGGCATTTTGTCCAAATGATTCTATTTCTATTCGATATGACATTCACATTTCAATCACATTAATTCAAATTCAGATAACATCATGAATTATAATTAAAGTGAAGTCCCCGTAGAATATGCTAAAGTAAGTAAGTATATTCTTTATTATGCCAGCTGCTCATCCGCATTCCGGTGAACAAACATCACATGAATTGACATTACAGAAACCTATACTATGAGCCCCAACAAAAAGTTGGCAAATCGCACTCTATACGAACGGCTTTGCAATCCTAGGTAATCCATCATAAGCGTGTGAGTATGCACTATAAGCAATGCCAATGACCTATACGAACTAGACCAGCCAAACCAATTCAATGTAAATTGCACGTTTTTCTATAGCGACCATATTGGCCTTGACCTTGGTAATTTTTCGTTGAAATGATCGAGTGAGATCCTTCACCATCAGTGCTCGTTGAATGGGTGCCACGCCTTTTAAGGTCTTCGTGTACGGACTTTTCTAGCCTGAGATTCAAAATTTTAAAATAAGCCATGCACCATCTGCTTGCGAACTGGAGACCCCACGCCACAGAGCCGCCTTGATTGGATGACCGTGACCTTGTCTTTTGTGGAACCTAGATGTTTGCAGCTTTCTTGTGACCTTCTTATTGCCGCGACCATCAGCACGACCTCCGCCGCCGTTCTGTCTGGAAGTGAGCTGCCATCAAATATTAATGCCGTGGCTGTGTATGTTTTGCCCGCTGGACGAATACTTACTAAATTGGTGTTCGATCAATGTGCTACCATGCAATATTCATCGGCCGCAGTCCACCTCGAGACGCGATACTGTTGGTACTAACAGCAATGTAAAGGGTTATGATAATATTATGATCTCACCCCTGGGATTCAGCATACACAACATGGATACATGTATACCTGTAGATTGCTCTACTGTTCTGCCCTATCCTGTTCTGCCCTCTCCTGTTCTACCCTCTCCTGTTCTGCCATTTTCTATTCTGCCCTCTCCTGTTCTGCCATTTTCTGTTCTGTCATTTTCTGTTGTGCCCTCTCCTGTTCTACCCAATCATGTTCTGCTCTCTCCTGTTCTGCCCTTTCATGTTCTGTCCTATCCTCTCTTCTACTCTCCATCGTCGTTGTCGTTATCATCAGTTTCGTCGTTGTTGGTGCATCACAATTGATCACAATTTCCTGTTTCTTTAGTTCAACGTCCATCCTTTGTCATCCGTTGTCATCCGTTGTCACCCGATGTAATCCGTTGTCATCCGTTGTCATCCGATGTCATCCGTTGTCATCCGTTGTCACCCGATGTAATCCGTTGTCATCCGTTGTCATCCGTTGTCACCCGATGTCATCCGTTGTCATCCGTTGTCATCCGATGTCATCCGCTGTCATCAGATGTCATCCGTTGTCATTCGATATCGTCCGATGTCATCCGTTGTCATCCGTTGTCATCCGATGTCATCCGTTGTCATCCGTTGTCATCTGATATCATCCGTTGTCATCCGTTGTCATCTGATATCATCCGTTGTCATTTGTTGTCATCCGTTGTTCGTCTGCAGTGACCTCTTGCCTCCTATAAACCGAAACGAGGCTAATTCTCCTCACTGGAGTTTCTAATTTCCATCGATTTATTACATATTGCCTCTCACAGCTCACCCTCCTCCTCTTTTCCTCATCCTCCTCTTACCACTCCTCTCCTCCCACTGTCGATTCCTCCATCATCTTTCAATCCTCTTCCTCTCATCCTCCTCGTCTTTCTAATCTTCTCATCCTCTCGTTCCTCTGCCTCCGTCTTAGCCGCTGCGAAGACTAAACGGATTAAACGGTCAAGGTCGCCTGGCTTACAATTTCGCGCCTCGTTTGGCTCCATCGCATTCCACCAATATTGATTGATCCTCGTCGTTGATGTATACAAGTATCCTCAGCGTATATCCATGCATATTCCCACACAACCCATCAGGGCCTGCAGTGGACGCGCACATACCAACGTACATGCCATTTGCAATATTACATGTCGTGCTTGTGGTATACTTATCCGTAGGTTGCATTTACCAAGTGTCTTTAAGAAGTTCTTAAGCGATCCAGTGTTTGTATTATTCAGGTACATAAACACAGTCTTGTTGTCAAGACCTTAAACCTCAAGACCAAGACCAAGACCAAGACCTTGAACCTCAAGACCAAGACCAAGACCAAGACCTTGAACCTCGAGACCAAGACCAAGACCAAGACTTTGAACCTCGAGACCAAGACCAAGACCAAGACCTTGAACCTCAAGACCAAGACCAAGACCCAAAAAATCTAAATCAGCTCAAGACTTCTAAAAATTGTCAAGTCGGAATATTCGCTATTTTAATGAAAACATGAGTCTTTTATTTTATTCAAGCAAATTAACTTTAAATGCAAACTGCAGAGAAATCCGAATTTGTATTCAAAAGTCCTTCATGCAAACTCTTATACCAAATGCCTTTTGTATTTTATAAAACCAATTCGTTCATAATTTTCTGACCAAGACGTGCCTGGTGAGCCTCATAAAAATTCCGCCATGTGAAAAAATACGTTCTACAGGTGCTGAAGTCGCTGACACACACAGAGTAGCTTTTCAAGCACTGGATGTAACTGTACAGATAGTGAGTCCTTTTGAAATCTTCCCATGGTTTATCATACCGTCTGATACAGAATAACTGTTGCTGCTGCTATTCAGTTCCTCATGCTGCCAATGGGTTTTCCTGACCAACATGACTTGTATCCATCCATAGATAGGCTATTGGTCGTATGATGCAAGCAGGCTTGATACAGAATTCTTGAGTTTGTTAAATGACTGTTCATATTAACAGCCGGTCTTGGTCTTGGTCTTGCGAGACCAAGACCAAGACTTTGAAGCTCAAGACCAAGACCAAGACCAAGACCTTGAACCTCAAGACCAAGACCAAGACCAAGACCTTGAACCTCAAGACCAAGACCAAGACCAAGACTTTTAAAAACGAACTCGAGTGCACTCGAGACCAAGACCTTGGTCTCGAGGACAACAAGACTGCATAAACATAGTATATATCCTCTTTCTTTCTAGTGTACGCGGTGTAGTATAAAACATGTAGCTTTACACCATTTTGCACACGTAATACGCCTGCAGCGTATTAGTCAAGCGGTTTATCGATATGAATATAAACCGTATAGGCAATACAGTGTATGCATGCTTAATATTAACTGTCCTGACATACATACATACATGCATCTATACATGTATACACACATACATGATTACATGTATACATGCATACACACATATATACATTCATACATACGTTCATGCATACATACATTCATACATGCTTACATATATACTTACATCCATGCATACATACATACATACATACATACATACATACATACATACATACATACATGCATACATACATACATACATACATACATACATACTTACATGCATACTTACATACATGCATACACACATACATAAATATATATAAGGACTGCATGCATATTGCATACCTACAATACATACATACATATGTATGTATTTATATATGTATGTAAGCATACATTCATGCATGTATGTACATATATATGTACTTATATACGTATGCATGTAAGTATGTATGTATGTGTGTATCTATGCATGCATGTATGTATGTACGTATAAACTCTTCAGGCGCAATTATTCTAACTAATGCAGTACTTGCCGTAAATTACCCCGAAGGGGAAGCAGACTCTTTCGCAAAAGAGCCAATTAATTAGGACCAAGCCAAAGACGCTTTCCATCTCCTTCGTCTCTCGGCCACTCCATCGTCTTTCCTCCACCACCACCTCCTCCTCTTCAACACTCGCTTCGAGCGCCTTCCCTCGCCATCCCATTCCTATACTTGAGCGCCCATCAAACGGACGGTCGGTAATTAATAAACTGTCCACGGATTGGGTCCGCGTGGCCCGGAATGCGTTTAGAGATTGCTTTCGACATTTGTTTCAGGGGTCGTCCATAAATGACGTCACGCACCTAGGGGGTTAGAGGGTCAGAAATTTGTGACGATGCGTGACACGAGGGGAGGGGTTTGACGAATGTTACGTCACATCAGGTCTGCGTAACTAAATGTAACAATTTAAAAGCAATTTAATTTTAGCAATAAGAACACTAACTTTGAGTAATTTTCATAACTAATTTTTTGATTATTTAAATGAATAATATACGGTCAACGTCATTATTAACTTTTTGATTGTTTAAATATTAATATATATGGTCACCGTCAGATTTTATTCATATCAATATTAAATAAATAAATTTATCTTTAATCACTAGATGTCAATAGGACTGATAAGTGATCGAGTAATTTATTATAATTATATATATGTATATATATATATATATATATATATATATATATATATATATATATATATATATATATATATATATATATATATATATATATATATATATATATATATATATATATATATATATATATATATATATATATATATATATATATATATATATATATATATATATATATATATATATATATATGGTTTGAAATATACACACGTTCACTTTTCATGATATACTTCGTCAGGGAAAGGAAATAGGTCTAGAAATAAATGTTAAAAACAGTGGTTATAAAAACGCTTTATGGTTTTGAGTTAAGATTTATAAATGTAAGTACTATTATTCCTGTCGTATCAATTGATATTAAAATTTTAAATCACACTTCATTTTTATAGTAATAATTAACCATTTAGGATCTTTGAATTAACTACGGAGTTCCCTTTTTGAAATGAAAAGAAACCAAATTGAAACCACTCACGATTTAGTATTTTATGCGCAACATATAATAAATTGTGCGCAGTGAAGAACTATTATCATTATTAGCATTATTAGCACAAATAGAATAATAAATTGAGCACATAATTGAAATTTAGTTTTTCACATGTTTCAATAAAGGTGCTCCATGTTAGCTTATTTAAAAAAAATAATTCGTAACAGTTTAAGTTTGAGTATCAAATCATAAAATTATAATAGCTAGTGAGTCAGCGAGCAAATTGGTTGGTCAAGTAAGTCAGCTCGCTCGTTTGTCTTTGTACTTGGCTGTTTGAATGCCGTCGTGTGTAGGCCTATAGACAGACGCTTACGTCCAATAGTTGCCAACTGTTCAATTTGTTTTATGCATCAACAATCTCTTCTTTATTCAATGCTGGCTTCAAAAATTATTTCCCGGTGCTCTCAATGTGAATAGCTGGAAAGAATAAATGATATTAAAAATACAGAACTAATAAACAATGCACACAGCAATACAGTAGCCTACAATACATGCGGTAACAAACAATACATACTGTAATAATAAACTAAGCATACATACAAATACAAGCGATGCATACAAAGGAATAATACAGACCGTCACCCGACCTATTATAAATACTTAACGATTCTCCGTTGATGAATACAGGTATAAAACGGGTCTGCCATTAAGGCCCAAATGAAAGGTCTGTTCTTTATTCGCGCAGAAAACAGACAATTAAAACCAGCGGAACTGTAGCCTATCTTTGCACGTGTGATGGTCACGCATGAAAACGCGTCGAGGACTGTCATGAAAATCATCGGACCGATGCGATTCCACAAAAGTAAAAAACGAACAACCGATCAGAGGAACTGTGTTGTGCCACAAAACAGAGCAACTCATTATCGCTTCCTTAATTAATAAGATATACGATGTAAGGCTGTGATACTAAATGTGCCTCTCTGCACCCACTGGTATGGATCACTCCAATTACGACGCCGTCTCAATCTTCGCTGAACAAAACAGCGCATCAATAATACGTTGATAACATCGGAAGTTTGTTGAATATTTTTGTATTGTATCTCGAAATTTATAAAGCGCTTCTCGCAGAATAGCTATTCAGAGGCGCTCTCAGCGCAGAAGCCCCGGGGAAACAAAAATGCCTTTAAATTAAGGAACGCGAGACCGATGAGGAAAAGCCAGTCATTAGTTTGGCCCTGACCAAAGGGGAAGGTCATTCCAGATCGTGGGACCCACTACAGCAAACGCCTTATACATTCACAATAAATCGTTTTGCGTTACAATTCAGTATCAAAATATTTGCACAATATTATATTTGCATTATTATTGACAGGCACGTAACTAGCCTTTTTCGTTTATGGGGCTTAAGCCTTGAACATGGCAACATTTATACAGTGTTCATACGAATTTTAGCCGTAAGCATACAACGGCTTGACTTGTTTGGGGGGGGGCTTCAACTTCGTTTGGGGGGGCTCAAGCCCCCCCAAGTCCAACGCTAGATACGTCCCTGATTATTGAATTCAAAATTAAACCAGTTGCACTGATTTCTAATACGTCAGTATTATTGGGCCTATTGGTGAATTCTGTGGTCTAGTTTAAGTACAAACTGACTTTCCTCAGTCGCTCTCGTTAATTGTTTTCATTCAAATGTATTAACAGATTCAGTCGAGACTATGACTAATTCGCAAATTGTTCTTAATTTCGACTGCCTTCATCTTTCTCCTCTTGTTTCATTCGTCACACATATCGAAATTGTCTGGCAGTCAGACAAAAGACAGACACAAAGACAGACAACAAACAGGCACCATATAGACAACAGATAGACAAAACAGACAGATATAAATATTTTTATTTAGCAGGCTGCCAGTCTTTTTGCTTAAAACTGTCATGTACACCCAAGTGAAGTTAGCAGTTGGTTCAACAAAGGATATACTTACTTACTTACTTACTTACGGGTTCGTAATTCAAACTACCTAAGATAAGTAAATAAGCAAGTAAGTTCTTTACTTACTTGCTTATTTACTTATCTTAGGTAGTTTGGATTACGAACCCATCGTCGGAAGAAACGTTGTGTATAGGCGAAAGGCGTTACAGAAGTTACAAGAAACTTTACGATTAAGTTCTATTTCAGCACTGTCCCTTTGAAGCTCTTCAAAGTCGTGACTCCTTTGAGTCGAGTGGAAGAGCCTTCTCTTCCTCCTCCACTTTTTCTCCCTCCAAAGGTCCATCCCAGACTCTATGCTATGCAGAGACTGCATTAGATCTGTCGCTCCGACATAGCCACAGGCGACGCGGAGGACGAACGTTGTCTCTCTTAGCGAACAGATAATCGGAAAGGAGAAGAAGCAGAGCCTCTCAATTGGGCCGTCACAGGGTCAACCATGACCACTCGATTTAAGACTCGGCGATTTGCATCTACCCCTCACTCTGCGCAGATAAAATGCCAGGCTATACATGCACACATCCACAAAACATGATGACCATCCTGGCACAATGTTAAAACTAATGTGGCCCGAATCATCGAAGATATAAAGACATATAAACTGTCTTTTATTATTATTATTACTACTATTATTGTTGTTATTATTATTATTATTAGTTATTATTATTATTATTGTTATTATTATTATTTATTTATTATTATTATTATTATCATCATTATTATTTTTATTATTATTATTATTATTATTATTATTATTATTATTATTATCATCATCATCATCATTATTATTATTATTATTATTATTATTATTATTATTATTATTATTATTATTATTATTATTATTATTATTATTATTATTATTATTATTATTTGTGCCCCAAGGTACATATATGTTATTTCTAGGAAATCAGGCCTCGTCCTCCGCTAAGTCATTATTATTATTATTATTATTATTTTTTTTTTTATTATGTCTACTATTATTATTTTCCCCCGAGATTCGTTTAATCCCTCAGATCACATGAACCTTTATTCTGTACAGCCGATTAGTCAGAGAGCCCATTAAGTTAAACAAGCCTCACTGAGTCGTCTTAGCTGGTCTCTAGATAACAATTTCTGTTCTGTTCTGCTACATTGCGTAATTTCATTTGTTCTCTTGTCCTGTGAGATGTTCCAGCTTGCGATGTGTCAGTCAGTCTGTTGCTAATTAACGAATATAATTATATCTAATTACAGAAGTTAGGAGAACGTTGTTCTAGAATGGTTAGCCTTCGCAGATTATTATTATTAATATTGTTGTTGTTGTTGTTGTTGTAAAATTTATAAAGAGCAAGTTATTATAACTAAATACACACAAATGTGGTGGAATCGTATAGCTCACTGCTGTGGCCCAGCTAACGCATCTCCTATTACAATAATGGCCTCGTAAATGTCGCGCTATAGGAAGAAACAACGACTGGCATTTATAAGCCACACTTTATTGGCAACACATTATGCATATGAGATACAACGCAGCCATAATCGTGTCTGCTTCGGGCAGACATCAGACAGTAAGCGTGTTGAAGATGCGCCAACGGACAGCCTTTTGCAGTAAATAACACGGGTAAGAGAGCTTAATGGCGAGAAATTCTCCGATAAACTTCTCTATATAGACCAACGTGTTCTGAATCGGCAATGCTTTGCGTTTAATGTCCTTCGGACGAGATAGGAGATTTAATGGCGCTAAATGTTTTTTATACTTTCAGCCCCTCATGTCACATATCGATCGATTCGTGGAAATGCTGTCTAATAAATTACACATTATTGTGGGTTGGGTGCTCGTTAACATAAATTTTGTAGGTATAACGCAGGACGTTAATGGCGCATTGGTCAAACTCTTTGAAACAGTTTTCCTCGACTATCTACTTTTCTTACTGGCTAAGCCCAGGTTACACTCTCTTCCTATGAAACATACGTAACCAGCCAGGATCATTGTTAAGCTTATGAGAGGAACTTATAACGCTATGCAAAAGCACTGCAGTAATCAATCAAAATCAAATCAAAAAAAATCTTTATTGCATCCAGACAACGTTATGTACATTATATCAATCACCTATAAAGCTACAGTAGTTCTTCCACGTTCCTGGAGGCAAAGGTGTCCCTAAGGGATGGTAGTCCCGCTGGGGGGACACCTAACTAGTCCATTATTCCTAGATATAAGACTGTCGTGCTATCAGATATATCCTGTTGTTGATATAACCACAGGAGAGAGGTAAGATTGATATTAAGAAAAGAAGAATAAATCTTATTTAATCTTAACTATCCTACTTAACTCAGTGCTCGAAATGGACCGGAACGCACCGGAACGCCGTTCCGGTTCGTCAAATGAATTTAGCGTTCCGTTCCGGTTCGTCAAATGAATTATTGTGGAAAATACTATGAAATTAACGTGAATGCTCCCATATCTTTGACTAGCGTTCCGTTTCGTAAAATTTTCCATTTCGAGCACTGACTTAACTAGTATACTAAGATAGGCCCATGTGCGATCGTGTGTGCCTACATAGGCCACTGTAGCCTAACTAGTGGCTGTCTAGTGTATATACATATAATTATGTATACCTACATACATAGCCTACGTACTTTCATGTATGGTTATTAGTTACATACATGCACCATACTAATAATAAAAGAAAAGAAATCTCATAGTCAACTTTTCATGTAACGCAAGTTGCGCGCTCTCATTGGATGTAAGCCAGCCGCCGCACCAGTTAATGAATATTCATGAACAATGACGTCACTGTTTACAAATTCGCTGGCCAACTAATCAATAAGGGGCCATCCATATATTACGTACACAAAAATCCGGGAAAATTGGACCCCCTCCCCCCCTGTTCGCAAGCGTACTTTCTTCCACCACCCCCCCCCCTGAGTACGTACGTTTGACGCAACCCCACCCGATGACCAGCTGCAGAAAGTGTCTCCAGGCTGCACTTTAGGCCAGATTATTGAAGGGCCAATATAGACAAATTATAGGTGTCTTCACAGCACAGAATAACTGCACATGGCTTTTATATAATGTAATAAAATGCCATGGGACGACTATAGGATAATACAGAGTTATAAATAGGCTAATGTGGACGTCATAATTAGAAATTTATTTTGGGTACGTACACATTTTGTTACCCCCCTCCCCCCCCCCCCGTTCGCACCCGTACGCAAAATCGCCAAAATCCGACCCCCCTCCCCCCCCAAGTGCGTACGTAATATGTGGATGGCCCCTAAATTGGCCACAGGCCAGGGACGAGAAAATAATAAATATTCATGAACAATGACGTGTTGTTTACAAAGTGGCGTCTACATTCAAACGGATAGAGAGTGGTTTGTTTCAAACTTCATTCAAAGTAAGTTAAAATATACCATAAAAGGCTGATCTTCTAAACTAACGGCTTTAAACATTTACTCAGGTGATAAATAGGCGGAAACGAACGCCTTTAACAGGGCCAGTTTCAAATTTAAGCGTCTGCACCGTGTATTCTTCAATCGTAATCGTAATCGTTAACTCTAAATTTATAAAGCGCTACTCTAAAGCTTAGCGCGGGGCACAAGCTTATTCACGAGCGCACAACTTGCGCCTAAACGCATCTGAAAGGCCAATTAAAGTAGCCTATCTTAACAAATAAAAATGGACGTAGAGAGTTCACTCTGTTATCTGAGCATATTACTCCTATACAGTAGACTACTGACCGATCGCGGGAATTCTCTGAACAATGCCACTTACATTAAAAGGAGTCCATATATATATAGAAATTTATGTAGACTTGTAAGACTTGTAAACGAAAGTTTCCATACAGCAGGACAGATGATGCGCTATAGGGTATACCACGCGCACGTCTACGTATACCAATACGTGTATGTTCGAGTGTATGTGACATGTGTATGCATGCATGTGCGCGCGTGTCGTTTTAATCTCCATGCGCATATCAATAGAATTGGTAAGGTCGCCGCCTTTTCAGCGCAGTCTCCTGGGCTCAGATTTTTTCTACAGACTGGAATTCCGGACCTGGCAATTCATCACGACCAGTCACAGAGGAATTGTCGCACACGTTCTGTTCACGTGTGTTCCGTTGTTTTTGTCGATGTACAATTGGTCGCAGCGTCTAAGTGCATGCGACCTTTGAGCGCGACAGCCACAGAGTTGCCTAATAAACTATACATGACTCGGCCCTAAAGCTTATAGGCATCGACATTTAGAGGCAGATGTGGCTACTAATGATACTTTTTTAGCTCCCGATTAATGGGTTGCTAAATTCACACGACACGTTTTAAAATCCAAGTTCATCCGTTTGCGTCGATAATAATAATAAGCACTTATATACTACAATTACAATATCCATAATATTTAGTCCAACTGAAACTTCTATAGCAATATCACCAAAGAATACATAATTGCCAAAACCTATACTCCCAAAACGATATCGTTGATATAATAGTCCACTGTATATTACTTTAATAATACCGTCGTATAGTTGCCCAATTCGTAGTGCTAAAACTGTATTAGGCCCACTGACACAGAAGCCAGGTGTGCGTGTTTACTGTGTAGTAAATGCAAATATTACTTCAAATGTATATATATATATATATATATATATAGAGAGAGAGAGAGAGAGACAGAGACAGACAGACAGACAGACAGACAGACAGACTGTCTGTCTGTCTGTCTGTCTGTCTGTCTGTCTGTCTCTCTCTCTCTCTCTCTCTCTCTCTCTCTCTCTCTCTCTCTCTATATATATATATATATATATATATATATATATATATATATATGTCCATTTAATATTAAGTTGGTTAAATACATACAAGTAGTCTAGGCTACTTCTTTACTAATTACTATTACTAGGCTACTTCTTTACTAATTACTATTACTTCTTTATTAATTAGAAACTTCTACAGCCCCATTGTATAATAACCTGGTGGGCATCAACTGTTGGCGCGCCAACACCAAGATCAGTAGGTGCTACCAGGAAGACAGACAAACGTTTTTCAGTCTGTGCGCTATAGAGTCAACCAACTCTAAAGCTTCCAAGCTTCCTCAAAAGTTGGTTAAATACATACAAGTAGTCTAGGCTATTTAGTACATAACTAAATAGCCTATAGCCTCTGTCTGGTTGTCTATGTCTGTCTGTCTGTCTGTCTGTCTGTCTGTCTGTCTGTCTGTCTGTCTGTCTGTCTGTCTGTCTGTCTGTCTGTCTGTCTGTCTGTCTGTCTCTCTCTCTCTCTCTCTCTCTCTCTCTCTCTCTCTCTCTCTCTCTCTCTCTCTCTCTCTCTCTCTCTCTCTCTCTCTATATATATATATATATATATATATATATATATGTCCATTTGATACACATGTAATATGATGTAAAGAAAACAATTTAAATAGTGCAGTTCAATTACAGGGCAATTTCAAGGGTGCTTTGCAGAGTCATGAAAGCAATCGCATGTCTTTGATATTAACTTCGATATTTAGTAAAACTAGCTCTTATCATTAATTCTGGCTTTAAAGACGCAAATTAAACACAATTGCTTGCAAATTAGAAACAGAGTTGATGTCCGGTTCAAGTTGTACAGAAAGCGTTTAGCTTTGTCCTGTTTCACTTCTCTATGAACTTATTATTTCTGTTATATGGCCTATATATAGTAGCAATAAAGCATGATGTAACATTAATAATAATAATAATAATAATAATAATAATAATAATAATAATAATAATAATAATAACAACAACAACAACAACAACAACAATAATAATAATAATAATAACAATAGCAACAATAGCAATAATAATTACTAACAATAATAATAACAGCAACAATAATGAAAAAGCAATATTAATAATAACAATAACAACAATAAGACGATTTATATAACACCGTAGCACAGCTGAGGCCGAAGAAAATGACGATGTATATGAGTCAATATAATATATATATATATATATTATAATCTATATATAAAATCAAAATTATGACACTGTGTATTGTGTGATGTAATGTGATGCTACGCATAATAATATGTTATCAAAAATATTTATATTCGCTTACCTAAAGGCGTCTTTTACTGCGATCCTCTCAAATAGCCACCTTCTCAGCGGCGGCAATCTTATTTGACAGGTGAGGGACACTTTTGAACTGACCTGGTCAAAAAAGAGGTGAAAATCATGCGCGAGAAAAATTATACTGTGCCCCCCCACTGTTAAAGGTGGGGTCTTGTCCCCCTCGACCCCCCGGGATCGCTGCCCGTGCTCCTGCTGGTACCTCCGATTTTCAGTGACATCCCAGGAGTAGTTTACATTACGCAGGCGCAGAGAAGGAGCGCTGAATAACTGTCTGTCTGTCTGTCTGTCTGTCTGTCTGTCTGTCTGTCTGTCTGTCTGTCTGTCTGTCTGTCTGTCTGTCTGTCTGTCTGTCTGTCTGTCTGTCTGTCTGTCTGTCTGTCTGTCTGTCTGTCTGTCTGTCTGTCTGTCTGTCTGTCTGTCTGTCTGTCTGTCTGTCTGTCTGTCTGTCTGTCTGTCTGAAAGGCATATCTTATGAAAGTCTACGCCTGGAGAATTAATGGCTGTCATTATTGCGTCACCAGCTGCATGCCGAGTTGCACATCGTTCTTCTGAAGGGCGTTAGAGGGCGCTCGTGGGCTTTGATTTCCCCGAAGGCCAATCAGATTGTGGTGCACTGATCGCCCTAGACCCTCCGAAATCACAATACGCAGCAGACTATTCATTATGAAAACTGGCAGCGACCGAAATGGAGGGGCAGAGAGCGGGGTAACGGGGAAACGCAAGGGTATTTATGACGAGCTGCGATCGCCAATGTCGTCTGTTATTTTAATCGAATGTAACACGACTTTTATTTGGTGAATTCAAGATTTATCGAGTCGTTTGGATTTGCCGTTTCAGTGTCCGTTATAGTATCTGTCGGTGGCGCTCTTGTCCGCCTGCCTGTCTTTGTTTGTCTGCGTTCATTTGTGTGTTTTGTCTGCAATGCATCCTTGTCCCGTTCTCGCTAGGTGGCTCTACCCGACCGACGTCTGTTTTCGTAAAACCACCTCTTCTTTTTGTCTTTGTCAGTGTCTCTTTGTGTTTGCTTCTGTCTGTGTGAGTCCTACTCTGTGTCTCTGTATGTCTCTCTCTGTCTTGATGCTTCTATTTCTCTGTCTGTGTCTTTGTCTGTACCTCTACCCGTCTGCCTCTGTCTGTAGTTTTGTCTGTGTCTTTGTCTGTACCTCTACCCGTCTACCTCTGTCTGTATTTTTGTCTGTACCTTTGTCTGTCTTTGTCTTTCTGTCTCTCTCTCGCTGACTGCGTCTTTGCGGCTCTGTCTGTCTGTCTGTGTCCCTCTTTCTCGTCTGTCATCCAGCCTCCGAATAACGTCGGACAGCCTCCAACTGTTCGTCGACACCGCGCGATGTCTGGAATAGATTGGGAAGGGACCCAGCGGGGAGAAGACGAGTCATTGGGACGCAGCTGTCGCTGGTACAACGACCCGGAGGTTTAGCGACCATGGGAAGGCGTCTTGTGTGGATTACCTTAAACGGAACCGATGGAACGCGCCTTGATGCAGGTAGTATCGGACGCTGATTGGCTGCGCGTCCAACGATAATCTATTATGTATGTGCGTGCCTTTCTGTCATGACGTCGAGCTGTGAAGGAATGACGGCAAAAATTCAAATGAATGTCGCAGCTGATATTCCATGCGGTGCCCTGTGTATAAATTGTATATATATAGGTATATATTCAACGCATACATGAACTCACCCACACGCACATTTACACACAAAAAATCGCATACACGTGTAACTTATATATACCATATTATATTGCATTTCATTAATAGCATATATACATATTTATATATATTCATTCATACATTCATTCATTCATTCTGAACATTTGATATAGCGCCTCTTCAAGATACCTACTCAGAGGCGCCCCCAACCACAGCTAAAGAAGTGAGATAATATATTTGTTGGTATATATATATATATATATATATATATATATATATATTACACATATCACCTCCATGAAGTTATTTAAACAGGCCATTTACATAGCCAGTTACGTATAGATCTATTAAACGCAACATAATACATGTACCGGTATATTACGTAGGTATAACACGTCATGTATAAAAAAAGTGTCATACAAACACATGCATGTAGATATGCACATAATTATATGTATATATATGTATATATAATAAATATGTATATATTAACGAACCCATCTCACACACAGATATGCATATTCCTTCATCTAAAGGCTGTGAGCGAATATACAAACCATACAAAGGCCTGAACGCATTCAAAGCGCTGCTGCAGACACAAAGGCATTGCGCGCATTTGCACTATTCCAATGGACTTCAACACGTATGCACGATCTGACGAATAGATCTCGAGGCTACACCACCTGTATAGACACAGCCGCATGGCTTCCTTTGAGGCTAAAGACAATACTAAGATAATAACAATAGGCTTATGCGGCGGAAGCAATTTGTCATTCTGATCCGTACCGCAGTCAGTGGTTGTTACTTGTTAGAATGCCAGAGGACACGTTCGATCGATTCAACAGAATTTATATGATTAAGGCTTAATCTAATCTAGGCTAATCTAATCTAGTCTAGTTTAGTCTATAGTCTAATCTAGTGTAATCTATTCTGATTTGATTTGATCTAATTCAATCCCAATTAGTCTAGTCCAATCTAGTTAAATATAATCTAGTCTAGTCTAGTTTAAAGTCTAATATGATCTATCTAACCCAAACTAATCTAGTAATCTAATTATGTTTAATCTTATTATGTCTAATCTAATTAACACAATCTGATCCAATCAAACTCCAACAAGTAAAGAGAGGACAAACTATTTCCCGCTAGATGGGTTAAGTAAGCCTACTTAAGTTATAATGATATCTGGTGTATGGTGCCTACTGATTGAACAACCAGGTGAAATATCAGTCTGTCCACTGTTTGAAGGGAGAGCGTTTATTAATTGTGCACTCGGAATCAGTTAAGGTAAAGCAGAAACTTGGAAAGCAGGTTGCATATTGGAGACACGAAGGCAATGTGATGCACATTTATAGGAAGAAGGAGTTACCTCATAATGTAATCTGATGGAAACCCGCCTTAGCAGTCGCTCTGTCTCCTTTTTCTGGTCTCTCTGGCAACGTGTCTCAAAACAAATACGATCACAAAAGTCATAGGGCTTTGACCTCGAAGAAAATAAGTATGATCAATTCAATATAAATCCCCAATGCACGTGCTGTGACTGCAGGATATAATTTCCGAAATTATACAGTCACCGCAGAAAGTTTGTGTAACGACGGAATATCATGTCACTATCAGAGCGAACTATTTCTCATTGTAGATGAAGCATTCGTTAAACAATAAGGTTGGGGTTGTAAAGGAATTTGTATAGCGCGTTTTACAACATTTGCTGCAATTCTTATGATTTGTTGCTTATATATACAACAGCAACTCCAGAAGTACGAAGCAAGATCAATTCAAGTCAAGGGTCGGCGATTTTCCGAGAATCGGACTCGGATGAAGACTTAAATGGCTTCAGTACGGCTACTCAAAGAGCCAGTAACTGTTAAAGTTCTATTACGGCGAAAGTGAACTGCTAGTCAAGATGAACAGATCGGGGAACGGACATTATCCCCCCCGGACATTATCCCCCGGACATTATCCCCCCGGACATTATCCCCCGGACAGAATCCCCCCCCATTTTAGCCAGGACATTATCCCCCCCGGACAAAATCCCCCTCGGCGTAATAAGCCTATTTCTACATTTGATTGATAAACCTAAATAGCCCTGTTGGCCTAGTGTCAGCTTGTTAATGTTGTAAAGGTATAGACTAAAGACTTGTTAGTGTCATTCAGGTGTAAAAATAAGACTTGTTAGTCGCCTAGTTCTTAACTTAAGGCTTGTTAACCTCTTCGCTGCGACGGCCTTGTAATCCCATGTGCGTCATGTATGTATGCTTGTATGTATGTATGTATGCATGTATGTATTTATGTATGGATGTATGTGCGCATGTATGCATGTATGTGTATATGTATGCATGTATGTATGTATGCATGTATGTATGTATGCATGTATGTATGTATTTATGTATGTATGTATTTATGTATGTATATATGTATGTATATATATGCATATATGTATGTATATATGTATGTGTGCATATATGTATGTATGTATATATGTATGTATAGATGTATGTGTGTATATATGTATGTATGCATATATGTATATATGTATATATGCATCTATATATGTATATATGTAGGTATATATGTATATATGTATATTATGCATGTATGTATATATGTTTGTATGTATATATGTATATTATGCATGTATGAATATATATGTATGTATGACATATATGTGTGAAATATAGGTTATTATTTCCTAGCCTGGGGGATTATGTCCTACCCCGGGGGATTCTGTCCGGGGGGATAATGTCCGGGGGGGATAATTCCGGGGGATAATTCCGGGGGATAATGTCCGGGGGATAATGTCCGGGGGATAATGTCCTACACTCGAACAGATCACCATTACAGTCTAAGATAACACTCTCTGATGTACAAAATTGTTGAATGCAATACAAGCACATTTAACTCTGCCCTTCTTTCAAAGTTGGTCTACACGTAGAAGTGGACGCACGATCATACGACAGAGTATATATATATGGCTCTGAGCAAATGCGCATAAAAGAATTGCTGAAGATACCTTCGCAATAACCGAGGCTCGAACTGTTACAGACCAATCAGCTAAAGTAACCCACCAACTTGAATTAACCAATGGAAGGAACAAATCTCCACAACAGATATTTCCATGGTAAACAAGTTTAAGACAATTTATCGAGGAGATAAAATGAAATACAAAGATCTGTCTATATATAAAGGATCCGGGTGAAAGAGATTCGATTGTCTTCTACCTCTGCGTCCACGTTTTTTTTTCAAATCCTGGTTTTAAGAGACGAACAATTCGTAGGTTTTATTTATTTAAACTAACCTAACGGATTGTGACTATACCTTTCTTGTAACTCACTCCTCGACCACCACCAATCTCATTTTACTAAACACCACCCCACAGAAACGGTGCTTGTCTCTATGCAGTTATACACTAGTCTCTGCTGTAAGTCATCAACAAGTCTCTGTCTCCTCGACATCTCTGCCGCTTTTGACACCATCGATCAGGACCTACTTTTCATTCGGCTGTCCTCTTGGTTTGACGCCTCTGGCTTTGCTCTAAGCTTTGGTTCCACTCTTACTCGTCTTCCCGCTCCTTCTCTGTTAAAGGTTCCAGCCGCGTGTGGTCTTCCTCAAGGCTCCGTCCTATAGGACCATTTCTCTTCATCCTTTACACTACACTTCTGAGCCATCTCATGAAATCCTCTTCTGTCCACCACCATCTGTATGCAGACGACATCCAAATCTTCATATCCTTCTCCTCCAGCTCTTTCTCCTCCTCCATTGCTCAATTACTGGATGTGGTTAACTTAATTTCTAACTGGATATATACCTTCTCTGCCTCAACCCTGCCAAAACCGAATTTATTACCCTTGCCCTGCCAGATCAGATCAAGAAAATCACCGAACCTTCCATGCACCTACCTACCAACTCTTCATCTCTCACCTTCACCTCCGACTCACCTGTGCGAAATCTTGGCGTTTCCTGCAGTCCACATCTATCCTTCTCTAATCACATCTCCAACCTCTCGCGCTCCTGTTTCATACGATTACGATTAGTCGAGCCATTATAAAAAGGCCGTGTAGCCATAAGTAAAGATGTGATTACCAAATAAAAATTGAATTGAATTGAATTGAAAAAGGATCATCTCGTTGTTATAATACTGTTACACTAAGTCTTGCGCTTATTCCGAAATAGCATTCATCTCAAGGACGACATGTAGGCCTAGGTCTCGGCGGACCATTCCTGATTAAAGCAAATGATAAATCAACCTTGTAGACTTACCTTCTGTAGGAAGCTACTGCGCAGGAATTGCGAGACAATTTCTACCCAGAAGACAACAGATATTAATCTTTGGAAAAAGCCGTTTAAAGAGAAGAGACATCATACATTTAAAGAAACGACGCAGTTATAACTCAGAATTACTTAGAAGAAGAATTTTCTTTCCAGAAGACGGAGATATTGATTTTGGGGAAACGCTGAAAAAGAGAAGAATTTTATATATTTTAAAGATACGGAGAAGAATTAATCCGAAGTACTCAGAAGTAGAGATTTTCCTGAAGAGAATTTTTTTTGGTTCAAAGAAAGTGACGATGCGCTTGACCGGCAGCTGATTAAGATGGAGTGGTCAGCTAGTCCTGCAAAGGGTCATTCTTGAAGACCACTAGCCAAATCGCTCTAGGCGCCATTTTGTCTTCATCTTCGGCCGGTGGCTGCAGTGTGCTGTTCAGAGACCGAACTGTCAATCATTCGCCAAAATTTAATATAGTGCTTGGAACGAGGACTAGCCGAGAACAACTCCAAAGTGTATACCGTCCAAGCAGAAATGATGAGATGTCTAAATTCGCCGAATCCAAGACTTGGTTCTTGTGATACGTATTTATAGCAATGCGCCATATATGTAGCTAATAAAAGTCTACAGATATTATTTGCTCATTGATTGTAATTGTAATGGAACAGTCATAATTATAGCACCACCTAAAGAGCATAATAATCAGAGGCAATTTCTACTCTGCCATGTTTGATGCTCAATGTTATTAAGAACTAGAATTACATCGGTTAGCCAAACAATGAAGAGTAGACCAGCTGCGTCACCATTAGAAACCTTCAAAGAAACATCGCAACGCGTAAGTGCTGCACTAAAACGTACACAGGCCTACTGTTTTGTAGGCCTAAATAGCCAGTGTTTAATCTAGTCTCCCTGTTCTGGGAGGGGAAATCAGGTTTCTGGGGGGACAAGCCAATTTGTCAGACTTTTCTAACTTTCATCCAGACTTTTTTAAAGTTTCATCTTCAAAAAAACTTGATGACCTTTTTTTAGTCATTCGTTGATTTGATGACGTTTTTTTAGGAATTCGTCTCTCTCGGGGGGAAAACCATATATCACCATGTATCCTGGGGGTGATTTGCCTCCCAAAAAGCTCTCAACCTTATAATATTGCCGGTGTCCCGAGATATTCTATTCCCCCTAAAGCGTATCCCCCCGGATGGAATAAACCGGCTTAGAGTATCCGGTGGGATGAACCATTCTATCCCCCTCGTCATACGCATCACGATAGCCTCGACGAAATTCCAGTCAAAATCACAAAAAACAAAGTAAATTGATTTCAGGTCGACGTACAAACTAAAGATACGCAATTCAAAAATTTTATGTGTGCAATAAATCCAAAATAGTACGACTGAATACACTTAGAAACCGCCAAAAATGCAAACTAAACCGAATACTCCATTTCGCTAAGGGGATACGCATACATGGGGGATACTCTATTTCGTGACACCGGCCTCTGGGGGGGAACATCAATCCTGGGGGGACTTTCCCCCCCAAAGACGTCTAGATTAAACACTGCTAAATAGCCTACCAAATAACACAGCTGTAACTTGATACCATGGGCGGCGATCCCGGGGAGGTCGAGGGGGACGAGACCGCACCTCTAACAGTGGGAGGGACACAGTATACAGTTGATCCCCGGATTTTGAAGAAACACCAAAAAGGTCAACAACATTTTTTCAGCTTTTTTTTTACCAGATCAGTTCAAAAGTTTCACGTGGCCCACCACCTGTCAAACAAAATCGCCGCCTCTGCTTGATACCGCCTTTCTTTCAAAGTTCAGGCGCGCACATTGAAGCCTGACAAACATTAAGAGCCATAGTCGAGACTGTAAGGGTAAGCTTCCAGTATAGAGCGAAAGACAGTCTCGGTATATATGAGAGTTTCAAACATATAGAGAGTTCCAGATGGAGGGACCGGCAGCTGGCCTTATCAACAGTCGATACTCATCCCCCTCACATCCTTGAACCCAGTTCAGTTTTCAAGGCTCACCATACCTAGAATAACAGTCCATTGTCAGGTCTGTCACACTATACTTACATGAGGTCAGTATTTAATATCGAGGCAGTTGAGTCGAAACGCGTGCAGACCTATACGATTGACGCAAAAGGCGAGAGTTGCGTGAAACCAGCTCTAAGCTTTATTATCTTCGTGAGACGCCGTTAATCGACGTTCAAATTGGCGCCTATAAAGTATATCCTCTGTCGTCTGCTTTAAATAAAGATGACCTACGATGTTAGGGTCCATAGAACTACATCGTAAATTACCCATTACGGCGCATACCTGGTTCACGGCGCACCGTTCATCCAGCGCCCTATTATTTTATGGGCGCCTATAAAGGGCTGTGGGCCTACACGGAACGGCTTCTAAACGGAGTTATGTCCCTACGAGGAAGACGGGGTCGGCGAAATAAAGCGCTATTTTCTGTCCATTCCGGCCGTTCCCTCGGCCCGGAATTAATGTTCCCGGGGTATTAAGTGGGTCAATAATCCCGCCATAGATTCTAGACGCGGGGATAAATGATGGGAGATGGTCGAGCGAAGCAGTGACTGCTGAGGCGGGCCGAGATCAGCTTGCGTGGAATTTATTCCATCCTCTTATGCCCAGCGTAAGCCTAAAATATTATTTTCGCATAAGGGGAAGACGGAGGACGATCGGACGGAGGACGGTCGGGCGGAGGACGGTCGGACGGAGGACGGTCGGACGGGCGGTCGTTGACTTCGTCTTTCCTTCGGCTCCATCCGACACATTTCATATCGATCGGGGATTTGAGATCGGCTCATCGAGATACGACGCGAAGGCAATTTTCGCGAGAGTTGGGCTACTTTCGACACCCGCTTCATCTCTCCCTATACCTCTAACTCTCCCATTCGTCCCTCTTTACTCGTATACCACTCAGCTCTTCACCACAGCCGCTTCCATCTTAGTGTGTGTGTGTGTGTGTTTGTGTGATTCTGTTCGGCTGTATGTCTGCGTATCTGTCTCCTGGATTGTCTGGTTTGACGTTTCCCTCCACATCACTTTCTTCTTTCTTCGCAAACAGAATGAGAGAACGAATCCACAGAAACAGAGAGCGAAGCAGATTGAGAGACATACAGAAACAGGGAAAGAAACAGATCGAGAGACATACAGAAACAGGGAAAGAAACAGATCGAGAGACATACAGAAACAGGGAAAGAAACAGATCGAGAGACATACAGAAACAGGGAAAGAAACAGATCGAGAGACATACAGAAACAGGGAAAGAAACAGATCGAGAGACATACAGAAACAGGGAAAGAAACAGATCGAGAGACATACAGAAACAGGGAAAGAAACAGATCGAGAGACATACAGAAACAGGGAAAGAAACAGATCGAGAGACATACAGAAACAGGGAAAGAAACAGATCGAGAGACATACAGAAACAGGGAAAGAAACAGATCGAGAGACATACAGAAACAGGGAAAGAAACAGATCGAGAGACATACAGAAACAGGGAAAGAAACAGATCGAGAGACATACAGAAACAGGGAAAGAAACAGATCGAGAGACATACAGAAACAGGGAAAGAAACAGATCGAGAGACATACAGAAACAGGGAAAGAAACAGATCGAGAGACATACAGAATGAGAGAAAGAGACACTAAACACAGATAAACAGAAAGATAGACGAACAGTCTGTTTTTCTGTCAGAATGTCCGAGTGGTTCTCAAGTCTGTCTTTCTATGCGTCCATGTCTGCGTCTATTTCCTTTCTGTCTGTCTCCCTACCCGTCTCTCACGTTAAACGTGCTGTCTATGTATGTTTTAGTTGGCTGTCCTGTCCGCGTGTTTATTCCTCTTTCCCTCTCTACGTCTTTCCCTGTCTTTCTTCTGGGCCTTCTGTCCATCCTGTCGGCACCACCCACTCTTCTTCCAACCCCACCCACCCTCGACACCACCCACTCTTCTTCCAACCCCACCCACCCTCTCTTCCGGCGAAGATTTACTCTAGACTTCCGGACCCAACGGATGAGCCGAAGACGCGCGGACGCCTGATTGACCCTTCCCGGCCGTTGGACGATCCATCGGTCCGAGTCTGCGCCCGTCCCTTCCCTCTGTCCCTCCTTCTCTCTTCCCCATTCCCTCCGTCTCCCTACACCGCTGTATCTGTGTGCGTCCGTCTGTTCTTCGTCTTCCTTGGTGTCACTTATCAGCGAGAGATGGCGTCCGAAACGGGTGAAGGGCTCTGAAGATGTGAGGCATGCGTCGATGGCGCGTGCGATGCATTCGCAGCACCCGACCAGTAGAGGTCGCTGTTCGCATGATGGGCCAAATGTAAACTAGGAAGTAAAGAAGGGACGGAGAGAGGGAAGGGTAGAGGATTGTACAGAAGGTGTGGGGGTGAAGAAAAGACAAAAGTAATGGAAGGAAGACTAGAGGAACGAAGAAGAGACTGAATGAATTGAGAAAGGACTGGAAGACGGGGAAGACTGGAAAGATGGAGGGAAGAACTGAGGGATGGAGGGAAGACTAAAGGATGAATAGGGAGATAAAAGGAATGGAGGGAAGACTAGATGAATGAAGGGAAGACTAAAGGAATGGAGGAAGGACTAGAAGGACGGGGCAGACTGGAAGGATTGAGGAAAGACTGGAGGAATGGAGGGAAGACTTGAGGTATGGAAGGGAGACAATATGAATAAAGGAGAGACTAAAGGAATGGAGGAAAGGATAGGGACGGAGGAAAGACTTGAGGAATGGAGGGAAGACTAAAGGAATAAAGGAAATACTAAAAGAATGGAGGAAGACATGAGGGATTGATGGAAAACCAATGGAATGAAGAGACGACCAGATGAATAGGGGGAGCACATAGAGGGACGGAGGGAAGACTAGAGGAATGCAAGGAACATTGAAGGAATGAACGAGGACTAAAGGAATGGAGGAAAGGCTAGAGGAATGAATGGAAGACTAGAAGTATTAAGGGAAAACAGAGGGATGGAGGGAAGACTAAAGGAATGGAGGGAAGACTGGAGGGATAGAGAGAAGACTACAGAAATTGGGGATGACTATAGAGGATGAAGGGAATACTTGAGAGTAGGAGGGATGGAAGACTACTAAAGAAATGGAGAGAATGCTAAGGGAATGGAAGGACGACAAGACAGATGGGGAAGGCTACAGAGGAAGGACACGAGGTGCAGAAGAACGGTTTGCGGCAATTGATAATAGCAGACGGATAACTTTGCGCCATTAAGTAACAATGCGATAGCTATCCACAATAGATGTGAACCTGGGCGACGTCGCCGTTTATTACCCAATGCACGTGGCTAACTTCCTTCCTTCCGCCAAAGCAGACGCTGAAGCGTAAATATATGAACTGCAGAAGAGGAAGACGAAGACAACGACGAGGTCTGGTTCAGGAGAAGACGACGATGGGGTCGCATATCTGAATAATTATGAGGCATAAACGAGTGGTAGCGCATTGGATTTCATCTGGCGTAGAGTGTGTGAGGTACAGAGATCGAGTCCCATAGGCGGACATGCTTTGTAGGCTGCAAATTTGCGCCGTGTAAAATACACTGCTGTCTGTTCTGTTAGTAGTTAAGATTTATCGCATAACATGTACTTGTACAGCGCAGTGCGTTTGCAGGCGCTTAATTAAAGAATAAATATTATTATTATTATTATTATTATTATAAACGAGTGGAGATTATCCTGCAGAAGGAATACAGACGAGCGAAGCCGTGATTAGGGTATCAAGTCATGCGGGACAGTTGCGGAATATAATTACCCGCTGACCATCTCGGCTGAATGGACGTTTAGAAGGAGAAGAAAGGAGAGAGGAGGAAGGAGAGAGGAGAAAGGAGAGGAAGAAGAGAGGAGAGGGAGAAAATAGGAGAGAGGAGAGAGGAGAAGGAGGAGAAAAGAGAGGGAGAAGAAAGGAGAGGGAGAAGAAAGAAGGAGACGAAAGGAGAAGGAAAAGAAAATAGAGGGAGAACAGAGGAGAGGGAGAACAAAGGAGAAGAAGAAAGGAGAGAGAAGAAAGGAGAGGGAGAAGAAAGGAGGATAAGAAAGGAGTATGAGAA
>OY744606.1:16189075-16347596 GCA_963556255.1 Allolobophora icterica
ATATGTAAATCTTGCATTATCTCTCTCTTTGTTTAACTCTACGTGTGGCCGTGGTAGTAGCTCGATCTCTGCCACGCTCGCTGTTTTAATCTCTCTGCGGTTATCACGCGTCTGTCTTCGCTCCCTTGTCTCTTCTATTGTCTCTCTCCGTTGTCCTTTATGTATGTCTGTCTGTCTGCATTTGTGTCTTTTAACCTACCTGCTAAATTCTCTGCGTGTATAGGGATTCAATCGCATGTGTCATTGAATGATTGATTGACATAGCATGTATAACTTAAGGCATAGTTCTTTCTTAAACTTATCGATCAGCGTTCCATCAACCATCCATGATCAGATCAGTTAAGGTAAACGCGGACAGAAGGCACGCCTCATCGATCTAACGGCAGCAGTTCCTCACAAATTCTGAATGATTCACTTATCGATTGACAGATGCTTTAATTTGTTCATTGATTCATTCGCAGATTAATCGATTGATTTATGAATGACTGATTCATTTATTGTTTAATTTATTAATCGATTGAATGTTTTCATTGATTGGTCGATTTAGTCGTTAACTGATTGATTAATTTTTTCAGTCAGGTCGTTTATATAGCGCTCCTTAGAGTTACCTTCTCAAATATACCTTGTTGATGCCTTGGTCATTAGACACCGGCGCAATAGAAGTTACTAATTACAATTACAATTACCCCCGGCCAGTCTTCGTTTAGGCGTAGTTTAGCCATTACAAGTCAGTTTAACTTCGTATATTAGAAATCGATTCTTGGGGCTTTAGTGGCGAATGGTTAACGCATCAATATTTCACTATCCATGAAACTTGAAATGCTGGATCGATTGCTACATTAAATGAGCTTATAGTGCCTGGGGCAATTTATCTTATTTGCGGTACATTTGATTAAATATCTTGCACTTTACAAATTGACTCAGAAAAAGAATATTAATAACAATGATGATTATAATAATGGGTCAATAATACAATACCATTAATAGGAATTAAGATAATGCCTTGTTTTCTGCAAAATTAGCGCACCTAATGTCCTGTGAGTGACCTCTGACCGTTCAGTGACCTGTAGAAACGGGTCAAAATCTAGTTTGTACTTACTTAGACGCTAGAACAGAAAACAAGAATTGATCTCGCTTTCCAACCGAAACAGCTTTGAGATAAACAATTTTCGCGGAAGACATTTATAGACGATGCACTTCCGGTTGAACGACATCCGTCGAATATCGTCAAACATCGCGTACATAATTTATTTTCTTTTGGGGCAAATAACTCGAAAATATAGTTCTTCTTCTTCTTCTTCTTCTTCTTCTTCTTTTTCTTCTTCATCTTTTTCTTCGTCATCTTTTTCTTCTTCTTCTTCTTCTTCTTCTTCTTCTTCTTCTTCTTCTTCTTCTTCTTCTTCTTCTTCTTCTTCTTCTTCTTCTTCTTCTTCTTCTTCTTCTTCTTCTTCTTCTTCTTCTTCTTCCTACTTCTTATTCTTTCTTCTTCTTCCTCTTCCTCTTCTTCTACTTCTTCTTCTTCTTCTTCTTCCTCGTCTTCTTCTTCCTTCTCCTTCTCCTCCTCATCTTCTTCTTCACATTCTTCATATTTTTTCCTCTTTGCATCCTCCTTTTGCTGATCCTATGGCGCGCCTAATATCTTTGTACGAAGTGTTTAAATCCCTGTCTCTATCACTTTTCAAAGCCTATCAGACCAGACTGTTTATCCTGATCTGTGTGATAAGGCTTTATTTGCACAGTGGTCTTAAGTGCGCTTTACACCACACTGACAGCACGCTTATTTAGCACTTATAACACGCAATACTTCTATATTAACTTTATACCAAGGATGCCAAGATCACGCCCTGTTTATAACAGACTCATATCCAGGATAGTGTTTTCCTGTTCTAGAAACTTTAACAGCAGAAGAACTCCCTTGTCTGGGCAGTATGTTGGTCTGTCTTCTGGAATTAAGAAATTCTCTTCATATTGTAGATGGCAGTGTTCATTCTTTTGCAGGTCTTCTCAGCCAACACATCAACCTCTGTATACCACAACCCATGCATGTTCACCCTATAGTTATGTTCAAGCACATAACTAAACGAAGCCATTATTTCTTTATATTATTTGGGGTTTTTCTCCTTCTACAGAGACGCCCATAAGCCGAGGTGCTGATACAGTAGCATGCGCTTGATTGAAACGTCAAAAGGTCATGTGCAAAGTTCCTCACCCAATAATGGACTTTATTAGTGTAGGTCTGTCTACGGCATATACCCATCCAATCAGACATCATAGGTTTACACACACCTGTTCGTCTTCTATCCATTGGTAAAGGCTGACGTAGACCGTTGTTTCATACAGTCTTTTCCTGCACTCTACAACCGTTCTACTGACCTCTTGTAGTTTGGCTTTGACACAAGGAGAGCTGAGCAAATTCTGCCCTTAGATGTTTTGATGGAGGACAAATGCCGAACGCCTAATTGCTGTATTTGGCGCCTTTTATGAGAAAAGGTCGCTGAAGGGCAAAGCTTGATGAACATAACAACTCAGCCAATATTGGCGACAATATAAGCGAGGACCAAGCGAAATGCTAAATGCAGATTCGCTTAGCGATAACGAAATCACTCAGTCATAGCATTCTGCTTCATTTCCCTGGAATGCGTGTGGTGACGATGTTGTGGTGACGGTGTTGTGGTGACGGTGTTGACTGTTGCGGTGGTGATGTGTAGTGCTGAGGGCGACATTCTGATGGTGATGATGCGATAATGGAGGGAAGATTATGATGATGATGTTGTTGTTGATGACATGGTTGGAATGTTGTTATGATGGTGATGGTGTTGAGATGGAATTAACTATTCTGGTGACGGTGGAGTCGGTTGATGCTGTTAATGGTGTGTTTATGATGTATTAGTAAGGTATTTTGGTCGCCATCATCATCATCATCATCATCATCATCATCATCATCATCATCATCATCATCATCATCATCATCATCATCATCATCATCATCATCATCATCATCATCATCATCATCATCATCATCATCATCATCATCATCATCATCATCATCATCATCATCATCATCATCATCATCATCATCATCATCATCATCATCATCATCATCATCATCATCATCATCATCATCATCATCATCATCATCATCATCATCATCATCATCATCATCATCATCATCATCATCACTACATCGTCACATAATCATCATCACGTCATCACCTTTTACCCTTTGTCTCAGAAGCAGTCCAATATTAGAGATGAGAAACAAATGTTATTTTTTCTAAGCAATCTTCTGTTCCATTTATCTGAAACAGGCCCTGGATTCTAAAGGTCAATCACCTCGACTCGCTCGTAACATGCACTTAATGAGCAAGGCGGGCTTAACAGGGCTTAACGGGGCTGTGCTGAGAATAACGTGCAAGAAACGGCCATGGCCCTCAGTGGAACAACGATAGGCAAATAAACTATCTGTCATCTGTGTTGCTATTATACTTTGGTCGTCTGAGTTCTGCCTTAGAACCGGTCTATATCTTTGAGTTCATGTTTGCCATCGCTTTCTGTCTGTGCAATAACACAGATCTATTTTTCTGTGTCCAGGGAAAACCACTGCCATCAGTGTCTGTTGATGATCAGCCGACATTCAAATATTATTCAATACAAAGAGAGTGAGTACGACACGATCGCAATTAAGCAACTCTAGAATCGTATACATATAAGATACTATTTTACATATTATGTTTATGTATTGCGCCTATATACTTTATAAAATAAATTTCTTAATACGAATTGATGTGAAGGTTAGTGTAAGTATGTAAGTAAGTATGTATGTAAGTAAATAAGTAATTATGTATCTATTTATTTATGTCTGAATGTAGCCTATGCAATCATCTAACTTGGAAAGCACACATCAATTGCACTGCCTCAAAAGTGGCAAAGAACATCGGAATCATCTCAAGAGTGGCACGAGCACTCCCTAGGGATATCAGATTGAACTTGTACTACTCCTTGATTTTTCCATACCTAAGTTACTGCAATCTCGTGTGGGCTTCAAATTATGATTCCCGCCTCCATAAGCAATGTGTACTTTAAAAGAAAGCGATAAGAATGATTATAAAGGCACCATCAACATGTCACTCCTTGCCAATCTTTAAGGACCTCAAGATACTTGAGCTAAAACAGATTCGGATCCTCAAAATTGGGGTATTATTCTATATATACGTACAAAACCTTTTACCGATTACATTTGCTGGGTACTTCACGCTTACCTCCACGTTACATGATCATTTAATTAGAAGCGCTTCCTTATAAATCGCCCAATCAAAGCGCGCACCAATACCAGATTGTTTACACTAAAAGTTACCGGTCCATCAGTATGGAATGCATTACATATTGAAATCAAATCATCAAATAATAAATACGAGTTTAAAAGAAGGTTACGTCATTTTCTTGTATCCACCGATACAGCATCATAATATTCTTCATCTATCATGACTGCCTTGAAGTAACTGTTGTTAGCGGACGTCACACTGGAGACGGGAGCTGTAGTTAAGGATAGTTGAGTTTTATAACTAGCTAAACAACCTCCTCTATTTGCGTTAATAAATTCTATGCTACTTTAACGCATGGGAGGGTGAACTCTAGCCCTATTGCATCAAACTGACTAGATACATGGGCATGCGGTATCCCCATCTTAGTGGAACATTTATCCTTTGGGGGGGTACCCATTGCCGTTGATGGCAGTACTATGGAACAAAAAAAACGTTTTAACAAGGAATTGATTATCCAGAAAGCTTTTTGTCATTATATCAAATGTTGCAAGTTGTTTAACTCCTTTAAATTGTGATCTTCCTGCATTTAATTATGCTGAACGTTTGTATGTTACTTGGTTAAATGCTGCTACTTGGTTAAATGCTGTCGTTGATGCCAATAAAAGATATTGATTGATTGATTGATGTACATGTATGTATGCATACATGTATAATCACGATAGTTATGATAAAAGTAACATATGAATGATGATGATAACGATGATGACGAAGATAATAATATGATTAAATATGGATGCATAAGCAGTATAAAAATATAAAATATTAAAATTATTGATGATTGTAATAAAGTTAAAATGTAAACAAACAAGAAAAAATGGTAAAAAATTCAAGAATAAACTTTTCTACATATATTCTTATGTCAAAACTGATTTTGATTTGGTGCGTATGTTTGATGTTTGACGGTGACAGGTTTCTGCTTGATTCCGGATACTCTGTCCAGAGTCTGTGCTCAAATCCACGTCGAAACGCCTCTCTACACTCTCGTTCGAGGTAAGTAGCCGTTCCTCTTATCTCCGGCTGCAGACCCGGACAGAGTCGGTGCCCGCGCCAGTGGCAGGGATTGGGCGCCGCCTGACTAATCCCGGATCAGAGACTCCGGTCTGTCAATCATCGACGGACTTTCGTCTGAAGTTCGCCTTTAGATGCCTGCCGATAAGAATGATGGAGAAACTGAGAAAGCGGAGAAACGGAGAAAGGGTTTGACGATGTTCTCTCTCTCGGCTGTCACTGCCGTGCGCATGCTAGGAAAGCCAAAGATCGGTTTTGGCTTAAGACGGAAGTGGCTCGCCTTCTCGGTTATCTAATATTTATGGGTGCGTGTCGGGTGAACGCAAACGAGGCTGGGTTAGAGAAGGCTGTAAGGTTAGCCCGAATGAGGCTTCTTTCATCACTCTCGCTCCATCTACATTCAGATATGCTATCCTACAGACAATGACATACTGCTTGGATGCCATCAGGTCTTGCCCTTTTGATTTCCATAGAGCTTCGAGAGTCTGATCAATTTTAGTTGTAGCCTACAATTTATAGGTCTAATTTCAATCAGACATTTTCCTGCGCCGCTTAAAGAGAAACTAGTCAGAGGCTCTCTCAACGCTATAGTCTGAGTGATGTTTAAGCTTATTAACACTAAAAACTCATCAATGAGCGAAACAATGTTCAGATAACTATAGAAAATTCGCAAGCAATTAGCTTCCGTACTTACGAAAAGCCACAAGCATCCAGACTTGATAGAAGCACACATATTAATAACACAGGAACATAATTACCAGTTCACGTGAGCACATACAAATATAGACCGAATTGGCGAATCATGAAACGCAATATCACACATGGTGAAATACGTTCATTCCGCGAATAGCATAACATTCCTCCCTTCCAGTATATTCAAAATTAAACGAATCATGAATAAACCAACTCTCAACACGAAATTAACAACTGGCAAACTAACAGAATCAGGTGGAGAGAAATTCGTGCACGAACATTATTAGATGTGACATTTTTCATCAAATTTATGTTCCTAGAAAGGTTGTAAGCACACAGTTCCCATAGATGGGTTAGGCATACATATGTAAACATATATAAGCCTATATATTTATATACAAATAAACATGTATTTTATCTATATAAACACATACATAATTATATATAATAAACAGATAGGGCATACAGCTATATGAGCTGTAGGGTAAACAGTTACTTTAGACCGTATTCTCGGCCACAGTCAGTCGAATTGCATCAATTAGCCGTGGCCATCATCAGGCAGAAACGTCAGTGGAAATGTCAGGAGAGGGGAGGACTGAATAACAAAGGTCGCAGCACACGATCTGATATAAACGATCAGTTAAGTTGAAGGCCAACTGCGTATATACAGTCAAATGACCAACTGCAGCAGGAAGAACTGAAGACAATCCATTTAGACGCAGACTACCCTTGATGAGATGCGGAGACATATAATCATCTAGGTCTATATAGTTCAAACACACACACACACACACACACACACACACACACACACACACACACACACACACACACACACACACACACACACACACACACACACACACACACACACACACACACACACACACACACACACACACACACACACACACACACACACACACACACACACACACACACACACACACACACACACACACACACACACACACACACACACACACACACACACACACACACACACACACACACACACACACACACACACACACACACACACACACACACACACATATGGCTGGCGTGTGTGTATGCCACGGGCACATCCACTAGTACGTGCGCGCGCGCATACAACAATAACATAGTTAATTAACTGAAAATACTTTTGTTTTTACGTACATTGCGCAGATATGATTAATGATGATTTGTAATCACGAGCTATTATGCTGTATGTTAGACACGGAAATGTAATTATTTCTGTACACTGTTAAATGTAATTATCAATTTACTATCACAAGAAACTCTAACATGTTTGCGATATATATATACACGGATATTCATTTATATTAAGGATAACTAAATAATAATAATGTAATGTATAGAAGCGGCCATTTGCTTTTTTCCATCATGATATGCAGAGGGACCAGACAGGCTGCACTTCCAACGCCCTCCTGAGCTTATCAACCACCGTGAGTCGTCCTCAGCAGCACTTTGGGGGAATCACCGAGTTTATTAACATCCTGCTACGCGGTGTTTACCGCCAGAGAACTGTTTGGTGGCAGCTTTATTTCGCACGCCAGGAAGTCTGGAGGTCTAAGACCTACGTATAGCCATCGGGTACACTCCTTCAAAACACCCTTCATTTTCAGAATTCCAATGTTTTAAATGCGAGTCACTCACTCTTTTAGGGGCTGCTCTTTATAAAGGATCAGAACTAGATGTAGATGGCATGCTACGCTGCAGCAGGCCCAATGCGGGACCCGTGTGAGCGCCATGGACGACCTGCATGGGCCAACTGCATATAGCAGCCATATCCGTTTCAGGTCATCATCTTTTAAGACCCCTAAGCTGTTACCGCTGCCAAGATCATCCTGTGCTGGAACGATTGGACGAAACAATGATGGAATATGTCGAAGATCGGTTTGAACAAACATCAATAGATGTAGGCCTCACTCCCCATTCGAGGTGGTGGACTGGGTTTGAGGAGAGTGTCTTCGCTGGATTCTTCAGCCTATTTAGTCTCAGCTGAAAGTACTTGGGAACTTCAGTCTGCTACCTTGACCAAATGCACCGCTGTCCCAGACACAAACTCTGAGTAGGTGACGGTGGCACGTCATGACACTCTTCCAGCTGCCGAATAAATAGAGTGCATGGGACAGGCCTTCAGTAGAGAAGGATAAGCTGTCAGTTTTGGAATTCATGAGCAATCCTGTGGATCGGGCTAGACTGGCCGCTGCCTGTTTTCCTGCCTCTGGAGATTGGCTAACTGCTATCGCAATTACTCCTCGTTGCCTCGGCATCGATAACGAGGCGGTGCGAGTGGCAGTTGAGTCTTCGGCTAGGCCTTGATCTCTGTGTCCTCGCATATGACGATGCGGCATGTTGCTGGCTCAGATGGTCACCAAGGACTAGTTTGTAGGCAATCTTAGGAATCTTAGTCCGCCATCATGCCCTAAACGATGTCATTGGCAT
Source organism: Allolobophora icterica (assembly GCA_963556255.1). Classification (NCBI taxonomy): domain Eukaryota; kingdom Metazoa; phylum Annelida; class Clitellata; order Crassiclitellata; family Lumbricidae; genus Allolobophora; species Allolobophora icterica. The sequence goes on from OY744606.1 coordinate 16,197,553, forward strand.
TTACAACAAAGTGCGGATGTCCCAAGCACGAAGGCGCCAACAGGTCTTTTACGGACCAATGGCACACGACCCGCTGTTACTACACTTATTCCTTGGTCTCATTATGAGAATTGTAGAAAAAAGACTGGGGCGGGGTTGGGTTAGACTTTTACCCATGTGGAGTGGGGTGTGCTATGAAGACTTAACTGTGGGTCCTAAGAAAGACTGGGGGTTAAACCCCCAACCCCCCGACAATTCTCACCCTGCTTGGTATACTGTTGGACACACGACCTTGGATGCTACAGTGGTCCACACTTGTGCTGTTTCTTACTTGATGCAGACAGCGATATCTACAGGTTCTGCAGCTGAACAGGTGGCAGTTCATAAGTCTCACAAAATGCATTGCTGCCTGCAACCCCCATGTTTGTTTCCCTTTGCCTGTGAAACCCCTGGACCTGTAAATGCTGAGGGTGAGGAATTTCTCTCCGAGTTGGGGTGTCGCAATTCCGCTGTCTCTGGAGATCGACGTGAAACTAATTTCCTTTCCCAACGTTTTTTCATCCGTGTCCAACACCACAACGCCATTGCATTTCGAGGCACATTTCCGGATGGTTGTGAAACCTGGGACGAGACCTGATGTCTCGGAGATAAATTTTTTGCTCTTAACATATTTTTTGTTCCTGAGGGATTATTTCTACTTCGGGTAATAATAATAATAATAATAATAATAATAATAATAATAATAATAATAATAATAATAATAATAATAATAATAATAACAACAACAATAACAATAATAATAATAATAATAATAATAATAAGTCGCCTTCCGGGGCACTATGTCGATGTTGCTAGGAGCTGAAGAGCGATCATCTCAACATTAATAAACCATTCCAAACAATATCGATGCATTCATAATAATAATAATAATAATAATAATAATAATAATAATAATAATAATAATAATAATAATAATAATAATAATAATAATAATAATAATAACAATAATAATAATAATAATAATAATAATAATAATAATAATAATAATAATAATAATAATACTAATAATAATAATAATACAATGATAATAATAATAATAATAACAATAATAATAATAATAATGATAATAATAATAATAATAATAATAATAATAATAATAATAATAATAATAATAATAATAATAATAATAATAATAATGCATATCGTTGTCATCAATTTACAAAATATGATAGAGCAATCTTGACGTTTAAAAAGCAGAGTCGGTCATTTTCAGCTTTATTAATATCATGCCAAAGCCATATGCTAACAATCGCCGGAATATCAATCGTCAACGGGCTGTTAAAATATTTCGTCCATTGACTTCCGGGAATTTATGGCATATGTGTTCTATGGCCTTTCGCCGATATTTTCTCTTTTATAGGCTAAATTATATAGCAATAAATACCAGCGGCGGCTTACGTACACAAAGGCTGTTCTGCATTCCTATCCAGGGCCTGCATTGAAGTGTATATGCGGAGACTTGTGAATTATTGCGACCACCAACGGTCATTAATAAACGTCGCAGCGGATAAAAGCTGGTGTGCAAGAGAAAGGCTGGAGAAAGTGAAAGGAGGAATAGGAATGGGAGGGTAAGGATAAGGCGATGTAGGAGGAGTAATGATGGGCAGAGGAGAGGAGGAATAGGCAAGGAAGTGAGGAAGAACCGGAGAGAGGAAATAGGTGTAGACGTGTAACGAGAAGGAAATACAATGGGAAATTTAGAAGCGACAATGAAGAAGGAAAGAGAAATGAAAAAAATAGGAATAGGAATGCAGGAAAGATAAAGATGGATAGGATGAAAAGAGAGAAAGGTGTCTGTGTCTGTCGGTACGTACGTATGTATGTATGTATGTATGTATGTATGTATGTATGTATGTATGTATGTATGTATGTATGTATGTATGTATGTATGTATGTATGTATGTATGTATGTATGTATGTATGTATGTATGTATGTAAGTATGTATGCATGTATGTATGTATGTATGCATGCATGCATGCATGCATGTAGTTAAGTTTATTTTGAGTTGCATCAGTTGTTCATTTCTTCTTTTCTTTAAAAAGAAAACAGGGAGAAATATCTATATAAACTATTGGTACTATGAGAAAGCGGTTCGCTATTGTTACTAATTTATTTGTGTTACATGGGCAAGCCTGCTTAGTGGTTTTATTGGCCCTTCTGGGTTACCAATTGTCACCAAAACATTACTTTACCGCTATACTTGTACAGTGCTTATGTAAGTTGGTTGCAATAAATTCTTGTTCATGTTCATGTTCGTGTTCATGTAGGTATGCATGTATAATTGTATATATATATATGTATGAATGCATGTATAATTATATATATATGTATGCATGTATGTATGTATGCATGTAGCTTGTAAGTATGCTTATATGTAGACCATATTTATTTATGCATGTATGCGTCGACGACTTCTGAGGCATCAATCAATTGTTCTTTGAACCGTTGTTGACTCGCCCTATTTGTAGTCTAGCATTAACTCGATGTAAGACATACAGATAAGACATACATACAGTCTCTGATTTTATTACGTGCATTTAATTTGAAAATAGTTAAATGACAATAGTTCGAAATAAAATCTTCAAAACGCACGAATCAATCAAAGACATCTGCAACTCAAATCAACAAAATCTTTTCTCGCTGTCTGTTATGCTCCTTATTGGTAAACCCAATTATTATGGCATTTACGTCAGCCTTTTTAGGTCCTATAATTCTCCTAAGTACAGCAGACCAGGTCAGACTAGCTCAGACAAGTTCATGGCTCATCGCTTTGAACTGTCTTAGGTTTTTAAAGACATCTGCTACTGCGTAAGCGTGGGTTTTTCCAAGCACCCGCCGACTTGTCACAAAGCAGACCCTACATTTAGCCGTGAGAGCGCCCACGTTATAACGTGTGCTACAGCAGAGGTCATCTCACTCAACCTCGCGTTCGATGCGAGGTAGCTAGATGCATCCAGCAAGCCGAGGCACATTATCGCTATACGTGTCAGCTAGGCGCACCCAGTAATTGCTAGAGCGTGATCAACGCGTGTACAAAGTAGTAAACAACCTAACGACGTCATGAAATTGTCTTATATAAATGCGCGCTTAAGACGTGTTGAATAATCAGAGTAAAATTGTGCTCACAGTATGTATGTATGTATGTATGTATGTATGTATGTATGTATGTATGTATGTATGTATGTATGTATGTATGTATGTATGTATGTATGTATGTATGTATGTATGTATGTATGTATGTATGTATGTATGTATGTATGTATGTATGTATGTATGTATGTATGTATGTATATTTATTTGTACATATGTGTGTATGTAGGTATGTTTGCTTGTATTTATATACGCATGTATGCATATATATTCATTTGAATGTACGACTGTATGTATGTATAATGTATATTTGTTCAAAGTACTTCTTAAAGACATGGGAGGATGTAAAGATGGAGCATGAGGTTAAAGGGGAGTTGAAGGAGGAATGTTCGTAAGAAAATGACTAGGAATAGAAGGGGATCAGAAATAAGCAGAGCAGTTGAAGGACGGAGATCAAAGAACATGAAACAAAAGAACAAATTTAAAGAAGGAGAGGATAATATATGGGGGAACTGTAGAAAGGGCAGAAAGGACTAGAGGAAGACAAACAGAGGAGAAAGCGAACTTGGGAAAAGGAAATGCGAAATAGGAAGAATCGAAAAAGGAAGAGGCCGACTGCCGAGTAGGAGGCGGGGAGGAGAAGATATTGAGGAAATAGGAAGACTAGAGAGAAGACAGACAGAGACAGAGAGAGACAGAGAGAGAGAGAGAGACATGGAGACAGAGGAGGGAACGAAGGAGGGAGGAAGGGATGTGAGTTATGAAGAAAGTACTTTAGCCATGGACGGCATCGACGACGATCGTTTCTGGATTATGGAGAAGATATAGACCTGTCCCCTCATCCCGGCCATTCCCTCGATTGCAGTCCGTTTGCTTTATTGTCTCAGCAGCCAGAGCATCCTGTGGATCGATCATGGCAATGCCATCGATCGATAACAGATGCATTGGATATCGGCCACAAACAAACGACCAACTGAGATTAGATTAATTTAAAATCTGGCGACTGCACGTGGAAGCCAATGGACTAGATTAAATAAGATGAAATGGACTAAAATTGATTGAATCTGAGCAATCCGTGCCCGGCTAGGACTAGTCCTGCGAGGCTCTGGCCGCTTTTCAAGGACCTAGGGATTCGTCCATTGTCGGCTCAAGGACCGAGCGAAGGAAATGAGAGCCTTCCCTACTTTCCACGTGGGATACAACTTTATTTTACTTACTTAGCCAAACAGAGGATTGAACAGGAGCCAAATACTTTGAGCCTATATGGACTGTTGACATAAATAGACATTTTATATTGTCACGAATAGAATGGAATGTAACATAATGAAATTGAAATATAGCACAATAGAATAATTAATTAGGTGTCCAGCACATTATTCTAGTGCTCACCTGATGATTATTTGTGGAAGGTAAGTTTAGTAGTGTAAGTGGTGGAGGTTATAAGTTAGTGCCTCAAGGATGTTCACGAATGACAACTGGACGACAGTGAAATGGATGATCCGATGCTGCACATAAGAATCAGAACGAAGGAAAGGATTAAATTCAGAGAATCATCATCATCAGTTTCTGACACGAGTCTTTTGGCGACGATGGGTACGAATAAATGATTTCCATTGTCCTCGGTCATTTGTCAAGTCCACTGCCCCCGTTACTGTTAGTCCAAGTGATGTTATGTCTTCATTTATATCATCTATCCAGTGTAGTCTTAGTCTGTCCTTGTTTCTTCTCCCTTCGAATCTTGTATGTAGTGCATTGTGTAGGGTTCGGTCAACTGGCATTCTCTCTACATGTCCAAACCATCGGAGTCTTCGTTGAACGACTTTGTCTAGCAGAGTTGTTTTTATGCGTAATGATTGTCTTATGTCATCGTTTCTTATTTTCTGCAGTCTTGATATCTCTGCGATCTTCCGCAGCCAACCCATTTCTGCTCTGAGAATTCTTCTCTCATCTTGTTTTCGCATTGTCCAACATTTCAATCCCAATAGGAAAATTGGTTGTATCATCGTCTCGTATATTTTTGTCTTCGTTTTCTTCGTTAATTCTCTTCTTCTCCATATCCTGTTCATTTTTCCAAATGCTTGTGAAGTGCATTCAACTCTCTTTTGTATGTCTTTTTTGTGGCTGCCATTTGCGGAAGAAAAAGAAAAATGTCAGAAAAGTCAAGTGGATATTGTATGAAGTAGTCATCTACATGGATGTGATGGTATCAAACGAAGATGAAATGTCACAGAGGCAAGCGGTGTCATCTCAAGACCAGGTCAAATGGTGGAAACAATCGAATTGTGGACGCCAGAATTTCGTTTAAATGTATTGGTTAGTTTAGCTAGAAGAATTGCGTCATTTCTCGGCTGATGTCGATTTAGGATAGACTTGGAAGTCAAAGCACAGCAGTCAGCCTAGACAGAAGAAATGCCCATGACAGGTCATTCCAAAGGATTTATTTCTGCCCGTAGGCGACTAAGTTTGACATCACTGTCTTCAGCTCTAAGATGATTTTAAACAGCGATATTGCATATGTTTACTTCCGTTTATGACTCTTTCCTCTCACTTTATCGGCTAAGCATGTCGTGCATTTGCAATAGCTAATGCCTTTGACGAGTCTCTCTTGAGGAGGCGCTATATAAACTTGCAATTACCATTACCATCGTAGGTTAACAAATGTTCTCAGTCCAGATAAACGATAGACTCATAGATGTTACTTCCTTCAGCACAGCCAACTCTACAAGTGTGCGACTTGCTGTGTCTCTGGTTTAATCTTTTTTTTTTACCTTGATGGAAATTCTCTGGTACTGATCCTGATCCATCAGCACAATCAACATTACCTGGTTAGTCTTAAGGCTCAGCGCAACAGTGCTTTTACATGAAACAACAGTTGCTATAACGTGAACCGGAGAAATTGCTTGAGTTCATAATTGTGCGCATCACCTTCTACTGCACGCCAATCTAGCCTGCTCCATTGCAGGTTTCTACTAACAATAGTAATTAAAGATAATAACTGGATGTAGACCTTAGTGGTTGTGTTTCAATACCACACACACACTGGAAGGTGAAACTGGAAAGATAGTTTAGCAAACTACGTAGAAGTGTTATGTTGAAAATGCATTAAAATGTTAAATTTCTTTTCCTCGTTACTAAAAATTTTATGTGAAGACGTCATAGCAACGAAGGGCTCTGCGACCCTGCGTGCCTAATAAGACGGCAATAGTCACTGCTAAATATCAGACACTATGGGAACCCCCGACCACATGGTTCGCTGGACGTGCAATTTACACGTGGAAGTGTACTAAAGTAACTTGGGTGAAAAGTTTTAAAACTGTAGCAACATGTAGCAACAAGCGAATAAGTTGCGGGACAGGTCAGACATCTGCAGAAAAGTCCATTGTGTGAAAACGTTGGTCAGTTGTTCAACTTGTAGTCAGCTGACAGTGATACTGTGAAGAATTCCTGCGCTTAGCGATGGTTGTCTAATTTATCAGGAACTAATGATTCTCATTGTGACACGTAGTAGATTTTAGTGTTGGATTATCTACTATATATGAGTAGTATTGAGTACATAATAAAACATTGGTAGTACGTGGTCAAGTGACGGATTTCGCAGCCCAGTTTTTAGAAGACAGGTACTTTTGTGAAGTACTTCGTAGCTTAGTGTTAAGAAGGTAACTGTTTATATACTATGTATCAGTAAGTCGAGGAAGAATTGAACTTAAGCGTTGTTAAAAGTTTAGATTTCGTTATTAAGAATTGATAAAATTCAACGCTGTCACTAGAAACAATTTCGTTTGTATTAACAACTGGTCCGGTAGACTTAGAGGAGACATACGACATTAGAATTTATGTCTGCTGATAAGGCAATAATTATAAACTGTCCTTCGGTTAGACGTTATATCTGTTATAAATGTTATATCTGTTAAATGTATGCGATGAGGCTACAGTCTGGCTTTAGGTCATAATGACTGCGCTAATGTGAACACTCCTATAGCGCTAGTTTAGACAAATCAATGGATCAGGCGACCGGCATGGCTTCCAAGTAAAATCGATATTTCTTTCCAGATCCGAAGCGATTGTTCCCTCATTAGTTAGTTAATCACCAGACACTCGATGTCAGTGAGCCTTCTGGAGTCCACAGTTACAAGGCATCACTGCTAAGAACGTAGTAACCATAGCAACACCCATTCCAGCGAGCCAACTGCTGCCAGATATCGGCAAACATAACCAGCTTTGCAGTTCGAGTCCGGTCAGTGCCCCGAACCGGACGCATACGGTCGGTTTCTTGATCAGCCAGGGCACCTGTCCGTCTCTGACCCCGCCTAATATATCGGCGCTTCTTTTGGCCGGCGGCGGCTGCAGAGGCTGAGATCCATCAGCGTCGACTCACCCACCTGCGCCCTCTTCTTCGCTGATACATCGACTCCACATCGATTGCTTCGAGCAATCGTCGACAATTCCGAGTCGTCCACTTTCTGCGCAGAACGGTTGTGCATGACGTATGCTGAAGTCAAAGACTCGCATTTAGGAAGTTTTTAGTCATTCTGCAGATAGATAGATAGATAGATAGATATATAGATATATAGATAGATAGATAGATAGATAGATAGATAGATAGATAGGTAGGTAGGTAGGTAGGTAGGTAGGTAGGTAGGTAGGTAGGTAGGTAGGTAGGTAGGTAGGTAGGTAGGTAGGTAGGTAGGTAGGTAGGTAGGTAGGTAGGTAGATAGATAGATAGATAGATAGATAGATAGGTAGGTAGGTAGGTAGGTAGGTAGGTAGGTAGGTAGGTAGGTAGGTAGGTAGGTAGGTAGGTAGGTAGGTAGATAGATAGATAGATAGATAGATAGATAGATAGATAGATAGATAGATAGATAGATAGATAGATAGATAGATAGATAGATAGATAGATAGATAGATAGATAGATAGATAGATAGATAGATAGATAGATAGATAGATAGGTTGCTTTAAACAACTTGGAAAACTTCAAGCAAGCACCATAATTACTTAGTCGATATTTAGTCGGTGGTTTTATCGGTCGGGCATTTAGTCGGTGATTCAGTCCGTTTTCAGTCGGTTATTTCGGACGTCCAGGTCCATCATGCAGTTGGTCAATAATTAAGTTGGTCATTCAATCGGTCATTCAGTTGATCATTCAATCGGCCATTTAATCGGTCATTCAGTCGGTCATTCAGACTATCATTCAATTGGCCATTCACTATATCGGTTGATCAGTTAGTCAATTAATTAAATGATCAGTTGGATCGTGGTCGAATAAGCCTGCATGGACTAATTAATTATTCTATGTGGATCGGTTGCGCTGTCAGGCGAATGAATCCTGAAGACGTCACATAAAAAGATCGTCCTCTCTTAAAAGCCACACAGGACAAAATCTAGAAGACAATTTGACGACAGACAATAATCCACCTTGGACGCAATGTCAGCGATTCTCACGGCGCTTTATTTGCAGAATACGACCTTTGTCCGTGTTCTTAGCCGTCTGTCTGTCTTCCTCTGTGCCCGTTTGTCGTCTGGCTTGGTCGTCTGTTTATATGTCCCTGCGGTTGACATTTATGTAGGTTGTTCGTCTGTTTTTATCTCTGTCTAGCAGTCTGTCGAGTTTTTCGTTTGTCTATTTCGCTATGTGTATATATCTCTAGTTGTTTGTCTTGCGTTCTTTTTAACCAGGATGTTTGTTTGAATATCATTTTCTTTGTATTCCTCTTTGTATGGCTCTCTTTTGTCTTCTGTCTTCTAAGCGATCCTTTTGTGTGTGTCTATCTGTCTGTCTGTTTGTCTGTCTGTTTGTCTGTCTGTCTGTCTGAGAAAAAATTATCTTTATTCTGCTAGTCTAGCTTTTTGTTGGATGAATGTCTTCATATAGTATGGGCGCGTGTAAGCTTGTCCTTATGTCGATTTGTCATTTGTCTTTCTGTGGAATTATTACCTGCTTTCTTTGTACTCTTGACTCTCTATCTGCCTGCTTGCCTGATTGTTTGTATGTGCGTGTGTGTCTGTGTCTGTGTGTGTGGGTGTGTGAATCTGTCTATGATTTTTACGAATTCGTAATTAGGTTTCCTATCTGAAAGGAGTGACCTGTCGTAATCGTCGACTGGTGTCTGCTTTCAGATCCGGCGTTGTCCGTTCCGTGTCCATTCGAAGAGGCGTACTACTTCAACTACAATGACCACCAGAGTGGACTCTGTGGTCAGCCGATTTCCTACGCCAAGCCGTGCGTTGGCCACACCAAGTATCTTCTCCACTTCAAACACTGCGTCGACTCAGCCACCTGGAATGGAAAGGGTGAGCGCCGCACAAGACTCTCCAGCTCCGTGTCTGACCGGTTGTCTGTTTGCCTGTCTGCCTAAATGTATTCGTCCCTATGCTTATCTTTGTTTCACGTCTTAGCAATTCAGTCCTCGTTCATGTGTATGCTTAAGTATTCCTTTCATACCTGTATGTATGCTTGCATGTATCTATCTATGTGCGTATATGTATGTTTTTGTCTGTACCTTAGGACACGGTAATCAAATATGGACGTTGTTGTTGTTGTTCGTACCGTAGAACAATTGGTTAGAGCGCTCGAATTGTAAAACGAAGAGTATAGGTTCGACTTTCCATGAGACAGTTATTGTGTAGGTATCTTAGGCAAGTCCTTCACTCACAATTTCTCAGTACCATCGATTGATGCTTCGTCATTAGATAATGACGCTTAATATGTGCATGTATGCCTCTATATTTGTGTGTACATGTGTATGAAAGTATGTATGGATGGATATGTATGTACGAACGTACGTATGTGTTGTATGTATGCATTTTTGTATGCATATATTGTATTGTATTGTATTTAAACATTCTGAAAGCGCCTCTCACAGTGTTCGCTAATCAGAGGCGCTCCCAGTGCGAAAGACCCAGTGAATAGAAAGTGGTTTTAAGACAGCGGAACGAGGCACTTGGGCACCAGCTAATAAAGAGGCACGTGTCAGTTCCAGCTTATTCACCGGCGCTTTATCAAATCAAGTCCGCAGTAGCCATGTCCGCCTTGTCCGTTCCGGTGCCAGGTCAGAGTCAGGGCAGATCAAGCCGAGGAAACAGCATGGTGCTACAGTGGTAATCGGTGATGATGGTGGTTGGGTGGTGGCGCAGGAATAGAATAAGGATAGGAGCGCTTGAAGAGTTCGATTTGCAGTTGTGAGTGGAAAACAGCGGAGGACAGTGCAAGCGGAGGATAGGTGAAATTAACAGGCGATATGGAAGGATGAGCAAACTGGCGGAGATCTTTTGGGAGATCATTCCAAAGAGCCGGTGCAGGATAGACTAAGGAACGATTGGAGAATTTCAGCGAGGAGGAGACTGCATGTATTGTATTGTATGTATGGTGTATGCATGCATATAATTATATGAATACGTAGTTGTGTGTTAGTATGTATACATATGTACTTATGTATATATTTATGTGTGTGTACTTATGTACAGTGCTCGAAATGGAAAATTTTACGAAACGGAACGCTAGTCAAAGATATGGGAGCATTCACGTTAATTTCATAGTATTTTCCACAATAATTCATTTGACGAACCGGAACGGAACGCTGACGAACCGGAACGGCGTTCCGGTGCGTTCCGGTCCATTTCGAGCACTGCTTATGTATATATATATACGTATACACTGCATAGCCAGAGTTTCTCTTTGATATCGGATATCCATCTGGCTTTTCCAGTGGATTATGATCTCTGGATGGAATTTCACTCGAAGCGACCGTCGAATGATATCTTAGACGTTTTGATGATGGCGCTATAAAAGTCATTCGAATATTATACGTATGTATGTATGTACGCACGCATGTGTGTACATACGTAGGTCTTTGCATGTGTATTTATGTTGGCATGTGTTTATGCATGTATGTATGTGTGCATATTAATGTATATATGTTGTGGGTGTGTATGTACTTATGTGTCAGCGCATATATATTTTATGTTCGCTTATACGTTTGTAGATGCCCTTTACATGTATAGTGCACCTTTTAAGACCTATCAAAAGCATCTATAAATGTTGCAGTCTTTGTAACACTCCGTCTCCTTCTGTCTGTTTGTCTGTCTCTCGGTCTGTTTGTTTGTTTGTCTGTCTACCTCTCTCTGTCCCAGTGGACCAACCTGCGTCCGAAATGCTCAAATTATATTGTGTTCGGCCGTGCTTAATGCGTTCATCTTCGCTGTCCTTGCAAACCTTTCTATCTCTTCTACATCGATCGATTCGACGCCGACACAAATGAAAAGAAATGGCGGACATGAAAGAAACCCATTAAACTATTACCTCTCTAGTCTCCCTGGGACCGCAGAAAGGGAGGATCGGAAGAAAGAGGGAATGGAAACACAAAGGAAGAAGAGTTGGAAGCGGAGGTTCAGAAGTCAGTGTTCTCTTCAACATCGACAGTTTTTTTAATTTGTATAGGCCCTATTATAGCTGCACTCATATTTATTTATGTAGCGTTTGTTTTCAAACTGAACTACGAGACGACTCCCTCTTGTTTCAGCTTGGACATAATGGCAGTAACCGTGAGCCCACAGCCTTTCAACATTTAATCCGCGTCGCGTATTACATTTTAAAAATTTATCTTGCCTAATACGGTTTCCATGTCCGCCCGAACACCTACAAAACACCGCGGCGTCGCGTTTAAGGTTCGTCTACGAACAGTGCATCAGGTGCCGTAAGATTTCCTATCTTGAGATATGACCATTGCTCCGATGAGCGGGTGCGATAGTCCGTTATCTGTTCATCTGCGGCCGTTAGTAACGCCGAGAACTGTTGCCATGACAACGCCATTAGAGATCCCGCGACGGTCAAGCGTCGGGAAAGATACAAAGTTAGGAAATAATCCTCGACGATTGTATTCAAGGCTGAACTGAAGAAATAATGTTGATAAGATATTACGACAACGTATATAGCGCTGGTATCGTGTTGACTTACAAGTGTGTTTGTTGCTGTTTCGATTAGTTTCACTAGGCCTATGAAATTCTTAAACGAAGATTTCTTTGCATTTAACGATATTACTGATAAAATAGAAAGCAGAAGCTTAACTGAGACAAGTCAAAGTTGTTAAACATAACGTCTGTCCTTCCCCAGGAATTTTTCACCACTCCTGTGTTGTGCGGATATTTCCCGTTTGTGAGACTCAGCTTTCATGCTTCATTGTACGCACTGTGAGGGAAGATGGCAAAGCTGTTTGCATCTGTAACGTACATCTACATTTAATCGATACAAAAGAGATAATACACTCACCTCTCAGTTGGAAATAATATCTCATAACGTCTAACACTAATGGGGTAAAAAAAATGACTAGGCCTATTCTTGCACTCAATCCCTCTTTTTATCTCTAGATGTCTTTCTTTAAAGTATATTAAAACCTCTGATAACACTGTTGCGGTAACAACACTTCACTCTATGTCTCTGCACGGCTCTCTCTGTCTCTGTCTCTGTCTAGTCTCTGACTCTGTCTCTGTCTCTCTGTCTCTCTGCCTCTCTGCCTATCTGTCTGTCTGTCTGTCTGTCTGTCTGTCTGTCTGTCTGTCTGTCTGTCTGTCTGTCTGTCTCTCTCTCTCTCTCTCTCATTTTACTCCGTCATAAGGCATCCAATAATTTCTGCTTTTACTAGACAGTTATTTTAAGATTGCGGAAGTTGGGTGGATGGTCAGGAACCGAAGCGTAGTCGAGTCTTCCGCAGCAGTTGAGGAATCAGTGATGCGAGGAATCTTGACGACTGCTACACGCATTTGTATGTTATGTCTTTGCCTCAGATATCGATTTCGAATGCGTGGCGACGTGGAAAGACGGATCCGAATCCTATCTGTACGTTCGATTAAAAGCGTCAACAGTCAGTCTCAAGGACGAACAATATCGATGCCTCGTACGTGATCAGGGTCACATCTATGACCTCATCCATACATCCATGCATTCACCCCTGCTTCCATCCAACCATACATTCATCGATCAGCAACCATAATCATCACCACTTTCCTCGTCACCACCAATGATCCGACCAGCAACACTCAAACACTACAGCTACCAACATCATTAATCTCAATTTTAATAATCATGCATATAATATCCATAGAGCCTGTGTCTGTCGGAGGACGTTACGTCACAAACAGTTTCTGTTCTATTGTGAAACAGAAACCGTTTGTGACGTCAGTACTGCCGTCTTGACGACGGCGATCAGAGCATTTTAACCAACGATTTATATAGGCCTACACTGCCGTCATAATATGACGGGCAAATACTCTAGTTATAATAATAATAATAATAATAATAATAATAATAATAATAATAATAATAATAATAATAATAAGATTAATAATAATAATTATCATCATCAATATTATCGTAGTAATAATGATAATAATAATAATAATAATAATAATAATAATAATAATAATAATAATAATAATAATAATAATAATAATAATAATAATAATAATAATAATAATAATAATGATAGTAATATTAATATTAATAATAATAATAATAATAAATTATGGGTCGTATATTAAAGGCGGTCGCAAGAGGGTGGTGTAAGATGCAATCTAAATACGGACAAAGGAGAGGTGTTAAGACAGGATCTACATTTCATAAATGATACTTAATTGAGTAGGCCTAGAGTAGAGCCTGAGTCTGAAACACCAACTTCAGCCAGATTGCAAACAGTCTATATAGGTCCGACTGCGTTCGATCACTAGTGAACTGCGTTGGGAAAAGTCTAAATGCGACGCATATACCGACCCGATCCATTTCAACTGGAAAATCGGATGGGATCGGGTCGATGTACACTGCCAATTATTGTCAATCGGCCGATCGGGGAAAATTTCTCCAACCTAAACATTTCAGGCTCAACGGGTCGGCTGAATCGATTCTGATCTGGTCAATGTACGACACTTAGTCGGCAGTGACTCTATAGTTTGCTGCGAATATATCCGATTGTCTTAGCCAGAGCCGTGGACGGATGGATCCAGAGTTTAACGAAATTTTAAGGCCTGTGACGTCGACAGAAATTGTTTGGCATATTACAGCTCTAAAACCAAAGACCTATTTTAAGCTACATAGATCAGGCCTATATATAGGCTGTATATATTATTAGTAGGAAGCAATGGAGAATGTTTATATTATTAGTAGGAAGCAATGGAGAATGTTTATCTTGACGATCGCTAGAGCTCCAGGAGTTGACAGCACAAGGTGACAAGGTGATATATTATTAATAACATATATAATATATTGCTGTGCATGCGCTGTAGTACAGGCGTCCATGATAATAATCTATTAATATAGTTTCCTTATATGCAAATTTGTCTGTCGGAGGACGCTACGTCACAAACGGCTTCTGTTCTATTGTGAAACATAAACCGGTTGTCTTGACGACGGCGATAACCAACGATACATATAGGCCTATAATATGGCGTCATAATATGACGGGCAAATACTCTAACACTATATACTGCCGTCATAATTATGACGGGAAAATACACTAGTTATCACAATAATTATAGTAATTATTTGTAACTGAGCAGCGTCATAATCGCATGGCGTTATGACGTATACTAGCGATATATCGTGACGTCAGGCGATTATGACGTCGCTAAGACACGTTCACTTTATCCGGGATCAATATCATAGGTTTCAGTCAGAATCTGGCAGGATGACAATTCAACTCCGCCACTGTTTGTCCTCTGGTAAGCGCTAGTCCGAAGCCTGGATAAAAGAGGAGGGCAATGGTGATCATCTTTGTTATGATAGAGCGTCGTAAAACAGCAACTAACCATGCAGTCTGTCGTCTGGATATTGCACACCGAACAAATCCGATCAGACTGAAAAGTACTGTCCTTCTACATTCGTGCTATCTCTGCCCATAGCGGCTGTTTCCGCCAATAAAGTTTCGGAATTGAACGCTTCTTAAAGACAGCCAAACTACTCGCTGTCTTAAGACTTTTCTTTTCTAACGGAGGTCCTCGCACTGGGAGCGCCTCTGATTAGGTTGTACTGCGAGAGGCGCTTTATAAATTCATAAATACAATACAATACAATACAAAATACAATGCAATACAATACAATACAAACATTATAAAGCTCTGTCTCGGGATCCCACACTCCCTCTTGGCCGTCGCCGGATTGGCAACGTCCAGAGGATGACTTTTCTCCGAACAGGGTTCGTTCCTTTACCGGCAATAGTCGTTACCTTTTCGTACGCCTTATTATATATGTGGGCTATCTCTTCACCCTCCCCTAACCCCTACATTACGGAACCCCGAAACTGCCGCTACTAATTTAAACACCAGTCGTTCTCTAGGTTTCAGGATCAGGGAAGTCAAGTCTGTGTCTTTCCATCCTAGGTACATATAAGAGTTGAGACTTCTTTCCAACGACACGTATCTCGACCCATTTCCGTGTGCAGGACTTCCTGCCTCTTACGCATATTGGTCATGGACGACATGTGACGGAGTAAATTCTTACCCGTCCTCTGCATTGGCCGTTATCGACCAACACAGTCGATAAATTCTGCTTCGGACTCTGCGTTAGCAGTTCTTAACCACACAGTTATTAATTCTGACAGTGAGCATCCCTCTCTGTGACCTTCACCGTTTCCACCCAGGTCTGTTTAATGTGTCCACCTTCGAGCTCCAAACGATCTGTCTGCCTGGCTCAAGAGTGCATAGATATCTCAGAGGAAAAGGCTCGAACTCGTACTCTACGCGTTACAAGGCGAGTGCTCTAACGGTCTAACCAATTGGCACCGTGTTCCCAACGTATTAGTTTTAGTATTAACTTCGGCTGGTCTTAGGTTAGGTTCAGTGTGAGAATTGTCGAAAAAAGACGGGGGAAGGGGTTAGACTTTGATGAGTTTGATCCATGGGGAGTTGAATATTTTATCCGTATTTTGCAGACTGAGAAAATTCAAAAATGTACGGAAAGCTTAAATTCCTTAAAGCGATGACATCACCAAATTTATTAGTATGCAATTCACATGATCTCAAATCTCACAATAAACAAGAATATTACTTTATTAGTAACCAACAACGTGAATTGTGAAAGAAAATACAAACATACACGCATAATAAAATCACACTACACAACTGAGCGGGTTGCAAACGATCGACCCTGGGGGTCTGCAATGAAGACTTAACTGGGGGTCCTAAGAAAGACTGGGGCTTGAACCTCCCCACCCCTCAGACAATTCTCATCCTGGTTAGGTTATAAGCTGCGTGGGAGTCGCTCATATAGTTCGCAGAATTACGTTCAGTTGGCTACTCTGGCTTGAGGTAGCCTTGAAGGCTATGTCCGTCTTAGATCAACGTAGTCTTTGTTGTTTCGTTTCCAGTCGTTGCATTTCGCTAAGATTTGTTGTTTTCCACCAGAACCACCTCTAGTTAATAATGAACTCTGGCAAGGAGATTTCCCGAGCGGTTTTTAATACAGAAAATCAACGTTGATGGATGCAAATGTAACAAGCGCACTTCAGACCATCATTGCTGCTATGCCAGATTTCTCTGTACCGACTGCCCACTCTTTCCAACATAAAGCCCAGACTGCTAATATATTTTACGGTACACTCAGTGTGCATTTATATGCACATAAAATTTACGCAAATACTGAGTATCGTTACGCTTCATTGACTTTGGCACGACTCGCATCACTGGCATAAGTGGGAAACAAAGCGCGCAAGCTGTACAACCTGTCAGCTGCGTGAGCCAAGGCCTACGATTTGGTATATATGGCTCATATAATATGCATGTGACAGCAGTTATCAGGAAACCAGTGCGAATGAATATGGTTATTATTATTATTAATATTATTATTTTACATAAGGTAGTTAAGGTAGCCTACATATGATCCCTCATGATTTAAAAAATGAGGGATAGCATTTTTATGGGATGGTTAGTCTTCGTTGATTGCATACTTGGTGCCAAAAGTGCTGTGAAAAAGCGATTGTGTTGAAGCATAGGATGGCAATGCTTTTAGAGAAATGTAGTTTTTCTGTTACTATGTTAATTTATCATTATTTTTATTATTATTATTATTATCATCATCATCATCATCATTGTTATTATCATTATCATTATTACTGTCATTATTATTATTATTTTTTATGCCCCAATGTACATTCATGATCCATCGGGGACTAAGATATTAATTTGTTAATATGCTAATTCAAGGATATCAGGCCTCATCCTATTATTATTATTATTGTTATTGTTATTGTTGTTGTTGTTGTTGTTATTATTATTATTATTATTATTATTATTATTATTATTATTATTATTATTATTATTATTATTATTATTATTATTATTATTATTATTATTATTATTATCATTATCATTATTATTATTATTACTTTCATTGTCTGGAATGAGCCCTACTCGTCTAGGTCTAACTTGGTTAAAGTACCCATAAAGGCCACATTATTATTATAATTATCAAATGAAAAACTTAACTTGATAAGATGAAGAACCACCGAGATTCTTTGTAACAGGTTGCAAATATCCTGTGAAACGTGGGTTGCCATTCGCTAACCTTCGTTCCAGCTGCGACACAAAACCCAAACAACTCTTTCCGAACTCCAACGTTAGTTTGAGTAACTGTGGCGTATTTTGATCATTTGGCTGACGCTGTTTGATTTGCGACCTCAATTCTTCCGGTTAATGCTTGTCCCAGATGTGAAGCAGCGATTTGAAATTGTCGCATCCCATGTGAGAGACCAGCTGCGTGACCATCAGCTCTGGTGCGACCCAGTTGTTCTTTCTGGGAAGAGATGTTCGCTCTGCTGAATGCTCTGCAAATGATGTCGTTGAGAATGTGTTGCCGTTGATGTCTGCCAGTGCTTCTCTTCTGTCGTCGGCTCTTCTCCAGTGGTGTAGTGGGGCGGAAACGCGGGGGAACGCCGTTCCCGCACTTTTTTCCAGGGAGGGAACGCGATCCCTCACTATTTTGCAGCATTTCTGCTGAAATAAATGAACAAAGAAGACTTCAAGACTCACAGTTTCAACTGCTTACTTACTGGAGCCTTTCGCAGTTTCGCAGATATATTTATATATGTGTTTATTAATTTTTTGTTATTTTTTTACATTCAACAGTTTCAAAAATAGCAGCGCTCACACTATACAAAATTCTTGCAAGATTGCACTTTTTGCTACAGTTGCTACTTCAATTTCCAGGCGTTCCCCCACTTCATTTTTTAGGACTACACCACTGCTCTTCTCCATAATGATACAAAAGTGTCTCGCATAGCGTGGTGCCGGATCGCATTCCAGCTGAGTTTCTGCGGAAGTTCGCCAGTGGTGATTCTTCTAGTTATCTGAGCGTCTTCGTTTGTTGCTTAACTTTTCGTTCTTAATAGGTTTTATTTAGTCTAGGTTGGCGCTTTTTATGAGGTACCTAGAAGGCCCTGTAGTCAGTGACCACATACATACATACATAAAATGTCATTCATACATGCATGCATACAATGTTATAGATATATACATACATACATGCATGCATACATTACATACATACATCTATACATATACACATGCACAAACTCCAGCTCCAGTAATTCTCTTAGCAGATAACATCGTCCAGGCGCCCATCAGATTCAATGCCTGCCCTCGATCGAATGACTAATGGCTCTCTTTCTCCTTTAAACTCATCTACCACAGCCCACAACAATTTGCCCGCCGTGTTGTCAATACCCGCCGAGAGCCTGGCATGTATAGGTCCACGTAAACCATGAACGTGACTGCCAAAGCAATTCTCTTGTCCTTTGTTTGTTCTTCAGTTGAAAAAACACACTTTACAGCGCAGAATACCATTAATTCTTACAGGCGTAAATTCCTGAAAGACAGCTGAACTCAGGTCCTAAGTAATCCAAGAGTTAGGGTTTCCAGCTCCAACAATGCAACAATGTATTACGAGTCCTCCAAACGACCCAGGAATCTCACACAGAAACCACTGCAGTCCTTGAACACAACCAATGATGGCATCTTATCCACAGCCTATGCGTATGCAGCGATGCCGATTTGTATATTTTACTAACCACTTGCTCCTTATTCGAATTCAAAATATCGCGCTATATAAATATTAGTATTCATAAATGTATTATTGTCAACACTATTTCTTTCTAAAAACTACCACAATACCAGTTATGCTTTCCAACTTGGCAATGCATTGCAGTCGTGGCTTGCACTCGTCATCCTTAGGCGATGTAGCTTTTGCACAAGATGTTAAATTCCGAGATCAATACTATATTTTATTGGCAGTGGTTAACTGATCCGTTAGTTTAACAATTTGACCAGGGTTAATGCAGGTAGATTTCAAGATAGTTATCAGGACCCAATTGGGTTGGGGAAACCAGCGCTTCGCGAAATCCTCCTGAGCCAGCCAGCTTGGTGGTTTGGTTTAAGAAAGATTGAATGAGGAGCGCCTATGCTCTTCCTCTCGAGTAACATCTCAGGGTGTAATGAAATTCTCAAACGCCAGCACTGTGCCCTTATTTCAGGAAGTAACTAATCATCAAAAGATAGAAAGCATTGATCTTATTTGTCTCTGAGTTGCAGCTCAGAATATGATATCTTGCGCTATATAAATGTGGCCAATGCAATGGACACTGATGCTACTGTGTTGTAGAAGTACCTTTCCTACGGCAGCGAGGTCTACATGTCAATGAGTGCAGACGCCACCTGCCGAGGGCTGCGGAGTCCAAACGACGGTCCATTTGTTCTGACCCTGATTCGAGGTCAGGTCAACCAGAGGATGACTCATCGATCGATCATCGTCATCATCATATTCAATCAATTGCCAATCATGCAGATTAAGCATCGACTTCAGTTGATCGATGGGGACATGTATGTCGTATGACTACAGCGCCCCAAACGACCGATATAGACAACAATCATAGTAAAGTAATTAGGTCTAACGTGTCCTGTAGGAAGCGTAGGGTAGCCATTCATTTCTCTCTGATGGATGGATCTTCCAGTTTGGAATGCGGAACCAGACCATCGCAATTGCTTTCCAACTGACGCCAAGAACGACCAACTGATGACAGAGACAGTGACCAGTAACTGAAGCGACCGTTGAGCAGCTCACTCACTCACTCACTCGTTCGCTCACTCGCTCGCTGACTTACTGGCTCACTCACTCACTCGCTCACTCACCCGCTCATTCACCCGCTCATTCATTCATTCATTCATTCATTCATTCATTCATTCATTCATTCATTCATTCACTCAATCACACTCACTCACATACTCACTCACTCAGTCACACTCACTCACTCACTCACTCACCCACTCGCTCACTGACTGACTGACTGACTGACTGACTGACTGACTGACTGACTGACTCACGCACTGACTCACTGACTCACTCACTCACTCACTCACTCACTCACTCACTCACTCACTCACTCACTCACTCACTCACTCACTCACTCACTCACTCACTCACTCACTCACTCACTCACTCACTCACTCACTCACTCACTCACTCACTCACTCACTCACTCACTCACTCACTCACTCACTCACTCACTCACTCACTCACTCACTCACTCACTCGCTTGCAAACTCACTCACTCACTCACTCGCTTGCAAACTCACTCACTCACTCACTCGCTTGCAAACTCACTCACTCACTCACTCGCTTGCAAACTCACTCACTCACTCACTCACCCGCTCAATCATCCGCTCACTCACTCACTCACTCACTCACTCACTCACTCACTCACTCACTCACTCACTCACTCACTCACTCACTCACTCGCTTGCAAACTCACTCACTCACTCACTCACTCGCTTGCAAACTCACTCACTCACTCACTCGCTTGCAAACTCACTCACTCACTCACTCACTCACTCACTCACTCACTCACTCACTCGCTTGCAAACTCACTCACTCACTCACTCACTCACTCACCCGCTCAATCATCCGCTCACTCACTCGATCACTCACCCGCTCACTCATCGGCTCACTAACCCGCTCACTCAGCCGCTCACTCACTCACACACTCACTATGTGCATGAAAGATAAAACGTCAATCGATCTGATTTGTTTGTAAGCGTCCATATGTCTCTGTAAATCTCTGTACGTGTCGTTGCATGTATCGTTCAGTCTACCTGGGTTGTAGATGAGTTTGGTTGGCCGTCGGCAGCCTGTCTCTTCCCCGACTGGTTGAAGGGCATCACCTGGAAGGACCTGGATGGTCGTAGGGTCTACAGCTTCGACGAGAAGGGATCCGTCGTCCAGGAGTTTCTGCGCAAGAGGTCGTCGGCCAAACGTCAGCTCCAGAGCGAATCGCGCTGCTCCAAACTCATCGACAACAGCGAACCGGAAACGGAAGTCACGGTCTACAGCTCCACGACGCACGGATGGTAAGCGCCCTCTATTGGGAGGGGCGGTGGTTGGTTCATTTAGTTAATGTCAAAGGTTGTGTACTGGTTGCGGGAAAGGGTCACAACGGTTGTGTTTATGGTTGCATTTGTTGCAAAATGTCACTAAAGTCATTCGATGTGGTTCCTTGCTCACCCTGCAACCAATTCACGCTTCGACCCGTATACACTCTGTTGCCTATTTATCTTGACATCATCCCTGCACCCTACCACCCATTCACCCTGCTACCAATTCACCCTGACACATCCATCACTATGCTACCTATTCACATTCATACCCATTCACACTGATACTCATTCACACTAATACCAAATCACACTGATACTCATTCACACTGATACTCATTCACATCGATACTCAATGATTACTCATTCGCACTGATACCCGTATTCACACTGATACCCATTCAAACCGATACCCATTCACACTGATACCCATCCTCCCTGCTACCCATCCCAAATATTGCCAATATCTCCATCATTAACAATTGCTTCATATTTTTAACATCATACAATCTAAAGCAATGCTTCACTTATCAAGCGCGCTCCTATTTTCAGTGCAATTTAACGATTTCAGCGCAATTAGGAAGGCAGCTGACCCTTGGAATATCACTATATATATATATATATATATATATATATATATATATATATATATATATATATATATATATATATATATATATATATATATATATATATATATATATATATATATATATATAGATACATAGCAGCTGGCTCCTTGAAATATGTATATATGTGTATGTCAAAGGTTGTGTGTATATATATATATACATACCCAGCCAGACAACATTATTTGCCAAGATCAGCAATTCTTGACCTTAGCGAAGTGGTTCTTAGATCTTTTATTCTGAAGCGAATTACGACCAGATCCATCGAGCATAGGTCAAGCCTTGCTTATGGGATTGCAGAACTCAGGAAAACGAAACTGTTAATTGATGCCCCGAGGGTTCAGCGTCTTGTCGATCAAACTCTCAGCGCCGAATCGCTGAATTGGAAAGACTGATAATTACTGCACGTGTGAAATATCCGATTGAATCTGAAATAATATTATATGACTTCTGATATGATGTATAATAATAATAATAATAATAATAATAATAATAATAATAATAATAATAATAATAATAATAATAATAATAATAATAATCGTTTATTGATTTAAACTGACAAGTATGCGCATCAAGATTACATAATGTAGTAGTAACAGGCGATAACAGGTTTAACAAGAGTCGAATTTAACTGTAAGACAGTCTGCAAGGCGCTCATCTGTTCTACTGCTCATTTTACCGTCGCCATCTAGGGAATGGAAGGCTGAGTCTACCTTGTGGGGCTAGTGGGTATCGAACCCGCGTCCTTCTGATCTTCTGATCTTCATTCCAGCATGTTACCATTCAACCATCTTGAAATCCGATGGGTCTAACTCTTTCTTCTACTTGCAATAATCCACGAGTTCATTGCACAATGATGAATCATTCTGTTTTTCGGATGCCTGTGCCGAGACCAAGCAAACAGTGGCGTCAGTCTACGTGTCCTCCAGGTTGGCTGCACAGAACCAGTCTGGGAATTATAGAAAAAAGACTGGGGTGTTGACTATTTTATCAGTTTTTTGAAAACTAATGACAACGAAATTTGATATCAGCTGATTTCAACGCTAACAGTTTTGCAAGTCAGACTCGAATCAAAATCAATTCCTTTGTTGAGGAAATTCAAAACTGCATGCATGATACACCATGGAAATTTCTTCTCTTTGTCAGAAACTCAGAGTCAAATAATGCTAAATCACACTAGCACAACTTAGGGGGTCGGAAACGACCCACTGGGGTGTGCAATGAATACTTAATTGTGGGGTCCTAAGAAAGACTATAGGGTTGAATACTCCACAACCCCGACAATTCCCATCCTGCACAGAACAGCTTGTCACGATGCAGCTGGAATCGAATCGCCACGTGCTCTGGTGAAAGTCCACGGCCTTGCACCGCCTGAGTCCCAGCTGCAGGACCATTAACGCTGCCTCGCCGCATCAATAACTGTCCAGGTTGAGCTAAGAAGTAAGAGGTAATCGTGATCATAGGACTTGTAATTTGTACCGCTCCGTTGAATTTTTACCCGGCTAATTAGGAATTATATTGATCAATGGTCGTAGCCGACGTCCACTAAGCGAACCTTCAAGGGGGCTGACTTCGCTCCTCCCGCAGAGACGAGAACCCGGCCTAATTGGATTTATATACGAAGAAAACACGCACCTGCTAGATTTTCTTAACTGCGGCCATAATAGCGGCGTAACGAAAATCCGCATTACTTGTTTCCATAGCAACGCCGGGGCGTCATCTAGCTGTTCATTATAGAAGCTGTCTTCCATCGTATAGACCCAAGTTGTAAATTGCGGTCGTTAACTGCTGTTGCTTGTAACTTCTCTTTTCACGACAGTATATCGAAGCAGCAGTGCTTGAAATTCACGCAGAGAGCGGAAAACGTAATCGAGCTGTATCAAGGTTGGTGAATCACACGATTTTTTGCCCACTCTGTATCAGTCAATGGCGACCGAACACAAGATAGTAACCGAACTTTATTAAGATGGGTAGTGCATTAGATGGAGATATCAGGTGAAGTACATCAAGATAGGTAGCGTGCAGGTTTTGGCCACTCTGTATCAATCAAGAAAATGTCGAAGGTGCTAACTGTTGTTTATTCCCATAATCTAATGTAAATGTAGGCTATCTTAAAGTTACCCGATTTTTTGAAGTAATTACGCTGTGTGAAACAAATAACAATTACACTATACAATGAAGGATTACACCAAACACACCAACGCACACACACGCGCACACATGATGAGAAGAGTCGTTTTTGTACCTTCATCCGGAAGTGTCTTGACCAAAGATGACCATCCACAGTGTTTCGATTGTTCTCTTCCAGTTCTTGTGTGGTCCTACTGATCCGGACCAATAATCCTGTCGACAATGGACATTGATCGTATTTTATGGTCATTGTAATCGCAATCTCTAAACTTCTGAAGTGCTGCACTTTATAATGCTGATCAGAGGTGCTACTTGTACTGGGTAGTGGTCCTATTTGAGCTGGGCAGTGGTCCTAAAGGTCTTAATCCCATTTGCCTGACCCGAATCACCGTGGCTCACTTTGGTCCGATCTTGGTTACATCTAAATGAACCAGGACGGTACTATGCTCCCGCTGTCGATGTAGATGGTCCGAAGTTTGGATTTCACTGCCAATGCACTGGCTTCACCTGCCATGCTAACTGCACTGCAGAAGTCTTCTGTTTAGATGAGATAATTTGTGACAATGTGACGCAACTTTGCTCAGCATAATGGGTGTAGGCTATAATTATTTGCTTGTTGTATTGATTAGCATAAATTAATTACGAATTAACATAATTATAGCTTAGAATTTCGTTTTCAAACAGGCGTGGCCGTTGATCAACTTCCGGTGGCTGAATGTCAGTTCACGCACAACGAGAAACCAGCTCTCGTCCTGATTCGTAAGTTAATATGTCATTCTCTGTCTGTCTGTCTGTCTGTCTGTCTGTCTGTCTGTCTGTCTCTCTCTCGCAATATACACACCCATTTCTCTCGATTGTTCCTGTCACTAACACCTCATGCGTGCCAAGTTTCTCCTAGTTTACTTTTTGGGTCTTTTCTCCTTATCTCCAATTTTCTGTCTCTGACCTCACAAACACAACCCATATCTCTCAATCCTTTATAGTCTTTTTTCTCTGTCTGACTTTCTCGTTTTTATTGTTTTCACTCTATTATAGTTTATAACGTTGTCAGTTTATTTATGATTCCTATTGTCTTGATTCTCTGTGTGAGATTTGCTATCACGCGTTACTTAAACTTCTGCTCTTCCACTGTTCGCTGGCTATCATTCGTGTAGCAGAGGGTCTAAGTCGCCTAAATGTTTTTGGAGACAGGGAACATACAGAGAGAGATCTTCAAGCCAATAATACAACTAATAAGAGTAAAAGGTATATTTAGTAATTTCCAGAGGTCGTTGCTATATCGCAATGGCAAGAATGAATAATAAATCAAAATAATAATAATAATAGTAATAATAATAATAGTAATAATTATTATAATAATAATAATCGCCAAGGAGCGACCACCTCTATCACACTAGACCTTACTAGTTTATTTTGCGAAGCATAACATAAGATATGTTAACAACAACAACAACAATAATAATAATAATAATAATAATAATAATAATAATAATAATAATAATAATAATAATAATAATAATAATAATAATAATAATAATAATAATAATAATAATAATAATAATAATAATAATAACCGTTCCGGAAAAACCAACTAATTTAATCTCTAAGACCCTGAGGGAACGAAGTACCTCAGGGCAAAAAAAATAATCCAACTTATATAGCTCGAGGCGTCTGTTTTGATGGTCGCTGCTAAACAGAATCGATAATCATGGTTAAGTTTCGGGGCAAATCCCGGTTGGAAGCAGAGACGGAAACCAGAAGATATGAACAATGTCTAAGTAGCTGTAAATAGCCTAGCCTAAATGGCCTGAGGTGAATGACTTAAATAGCCTAGCCTAATTGGCCTGTGGTGAATGACTTAAATAGCCTTGCCTAAATAGCCCAAGTAGCCAAGCCTAAAGTAGTATAGCCTAAATTGTCTAAATGGTCTAACATAAATGGTCTAAGTAGCCTAGCTTAACTTACTTAAACAGCCTAGTCTAAATATTCTAGTCTAAACGGCATCAATAGCCTAGCCAAAATGGCATCAAAAGCCTAGCTAGTTGTGTCTATTTCTAGATATAAGTTGTTTTGGTATAGCGTTACTAATTGCCAAAGCGTTTCTCTCTGCAACAGCGGAATACGAAAGCGTAACAACGTGTCCTGTAACGTACGGACTGTTCGCATTTGCCACGAAAGCCGGATGTTTCTATCGCCTCAAGTCAATCTGTGCAAATGACACGAAACAAAGTTTCGAGCCATGCGATGGCAACAAGGGTAGGTGAACGTCCGCACTATGGCCTATTTAGATATTTATGAAACACCTTTTAGGGGAAAAAGCTGAAAAGTGTTGAGGCTTGGCTATGTATAACGGCCAAGTGGCCTCGGATCTGTTCATTTTTCTGTGAATTGATCTGGTGAGATCCTTCACCACCGCTGCCCGTTGGAATGGGCGCCACGCCATTTAAGGTATATATATAATTATATATATATAGAAATATGTAAGCTTACATTTACATATATATTCAAGATTAGATCTAAAAGGGTATACGAGTTAAAGTAAAACGGATGTGCTGAGCAGTATTGTTCTTATATTAGCAAAACGCCTTCTTGTAATTGGATCACGACACTAGAATCTTTTTCAAAGTCCATGCTATGTTGCGTTCCCTCTTGCTACTCTGGGTATTGCTTCTGGAATCAATGACTCAAACCATTCACCTACAAATGAAGATGTTGAGTGCAAGTAAATGGTCCATTTTATGCTAAATGAGTTTTCAATTTATGCCAGTAAGCTTATATAAATATTCAATTCAAATAAATGTATCTCTGTAGTCTGTGCGTAGGGCCTACATCCAGCGGCTCCAGCCCCTTGCTGATAGAAGTACATACGTAAATACATACCTACATTGTAGGTGCGTATACATCGTATGCGTACGTACCGTAACGTACGCACATAAGTACAAAATACGTACGAATGTATGTATGTATGTATGTATGTATGTATGTATGTATGGCAATGCAACATCTAAATACATGCGTCTTAAGAGGGGTTCTCAAGTACTATAAATAGGTAGAAGTTGGTAAATTCATTTTACATTATTGCGAAGATTCGGTTAAATTTCAAGCTCTGTAGCCGAATTTTTCTTAATTAATTAATCAGTTTTGATATATATATATATACATATATATATATATACATATATATATATATATATATATATATTACACCCGTGTTTCAGCAAATGGTATAAATTGCCTGTTTTGCAGTTAGTTTGGACTAAACCTTTGACCACAAGAAGCAAAGCAATAACGCATTAATGGCATATAATTATATCGAGTCATTTCGTAGAAAAAACGAAGGTTGGATCTTAAAACTCAGGTCATTCGTCTAAAAACCGGATTCTATCCTGTAGTCTAACTAGCAATGATGACCTTTTCGCTTGATTCGTATTGACGTGTTCGTCGGTTGCTTGATGCGGCCGGTGAAAATGAATCACCCATAAATCCGCTTATCAGCAAAGGTCAACGCATCCATTTTATTAGCGCCCCGTAGTGACGAGTCTTACAACTTTCGGTCGTCTGTGAGATTGGTTTGACTGTGGGCGGCGACTTTGTCCGATTAAGTTGTAAAGTCAGAACTATAAACATTTTATTTAGCATTGATGTTAATAACACGTACGCCTGGGACGATTGCCACAAGTTTAGGTACGAACTTTATAGTGACACAATGAATAAAGAGCAGAGTTACAGCAGGGAAGGTAATATATTATGTCAAATATTCACGCAGCTGCATACTCTGTGTGTCATAATAAAGTTTTGGCACGAAAAATTGCGGATTGGCTGAGGTGAAGGAGAGGCAGGGTTTAAGGAGTGGCGTTGATCGTTCACTTCGGAGGGACATTCGTCGCTTGACCTTCTACTGACGAATGTTGCAGCCTGCACAACGTATCTGGTGAAGTGAGGGATATTTGTCCTCGATAATTGTAGTTGCAATTGCAAATTTATATAGCGCCACTTAAAAAGACTCATCACTGAGCTCGAGATGCGTCAGACGGTGGCCGTTCAGCTAAAGGTCGCCATTACTCAACCATAGAACTCTAAACCTGTTATTAGTTAAGTATGGACGATCATAGAACTCCATTGGTTTGGTCATAAGCGTCCGCGAGAGCATAGGCCTATGCAAGTGAATGATTATTCTGCTTTTCGAATATATCGTTAAAATGTGGGTAAAAGTTTCGCTCTTATAGCATCCTCTTTACTGCCTTCGTAAACTGCTTTAAAATTCACTATAGGTCTATACATATCCAACTAACTAATTTGATTGCTGCGTAAGCGTTATACTTTCTTCAGAGATTTCTCTGAACCATCGCCAGTCATTCTCCACGTTAAGGCGACCCTTTTATGCTTCCTTTGTTATGTTGTTTATTCACCATGTCATTATAAAATGACACTATCTTGCCTTACACTGTGACACTATCTTGTCACTATCTTGTCACTATAAAGTGTCATTATAAAGCTAAATCCTGACCCTCCTGTGCAATTCTTCGCTCCGTGACGCCGATCTTCCGGTCTCGCAGAAGAGATCGATTGTCACGCCGATCCTCAAGAAAGCTGGACTCGACTCGTCAGATCCAGCTAACTTTAGGCCAATAGCCAATGTATCATTTATTTCTAAAATTATTGAGAAGTTGATTGCTCAGCAACTGTTAGCTTACCTTGATGGAAATAACCTACTTCCGGTGCATCAATCTGGCTTCCGTAAGGGTCACTCCACTGAAACCCTCCTCCTCCGGCTTCTTTCTGACTTCTATGGCGCCATTGACCGCTCCCAAGTCTCTCTGCTCGCACTCTTTGACGTCACAGCAGCCTTTGACTCGGTCGATCATGACATCCTCCTCCTTCGTCTATCCACATCTTTTGGCCTTTCTGGAAAGCCCCTAGAATGGCTGGCCTCCTATTTACACAACCGCTCATCTTCTGTTATTTATGGTTCCACTAGGTCCCCTTGGGTCCCAGTCCGGATCGGCCTTCCTCAGGGTTCCGTTTTGGGTCCCCTCTTATATATTATTTTCACCTCGGATCTTTGCCATCTTCTTACTTCCTGCTCTCTGTCTAACCAGCTTTATGCTGATGATGTACAGGCTTACGCTCACTGCTCTGCCTCTGATGCCGCCACTGCAGTCCGCCTTATGTGCCTCTCCACTGACTCATTGGTAGCCTGGATGTCTTCTAACCGCCTCCGTCTGAACCCCTCCAAGACCCAATATATATGGCTGGGTACTCGCAGGCAACTTGATAAGATTGATCTTGCTAGCCTTGCTACTGAATTCCCTAATATCGTCTTCTCCACTTCTGTCCGTGACCTTGGTGTCACCTTGGACTCTGAACTCACCCTTTCCCAGCATATTTCGCAGCTGAGCCGGGGTTGTTATTTCCAGTTACGTCAGCTCCGTGTGGTCTCCCGCTCTCTCTCTCCCAAGCACGCAGCTACTCTCGTTCATGCTTTCATTACCTGTCGACTTGATTACTGCTGTTCTCTCTATATTGGTCTCCCTCACACTCGACTGCATTGCCTTGAACGCGTTCTACGCTCTGCTGCGCGCCTCGTTGGGCGCATCCCTAAGTTTGGTCACGTGTCTGACTACATGCGTGACGTCCTCCACTGGCTTCCTTTTTCGCAACGCATTGTATACCGGGTTGCTTCTATTGTCTGGCAGTGTCAGCTTGGCCGCGCTCCTTTCTATCTACGTGAGCTCTGTTCTCCAGCGTCCGCACTTCTTGGTCGCCGTTCACTCCGTTCCACCGCCCGCGGTGACTTACATGTTCCTTTCGCTCGCACTGCAACCATGCAACAGCGAGCATTCTCCGTTGCCGGTCCCACTATCTGGAATGGCCTTCCTGTTGGACTGCGGTCTCTCCCTCGAGACTCATCCACCTCTTTCTTCTCTGCTCTTAAGGCTGTTCTCTTTCGTCGAGGTTGGGCTGGGAGCGCCTCTGAATAGTTGCCTTGAAGAGCGCGCTATATAAATGTCTAATTGATTGATTGATTGATAAATTCGAATGATGTTGGCGTTTAGATGTTTTCCTGGAATGTCTATGCACGTGGAACGACAGTGGTAAGACCTATCTAGCCACGAGAAAACCATCGTCATCATTCGCTTCCGTTCGCCAGGAGCGCTGCTCGGTAGGAAGACAATACAGCGCTTATGCTAAACAGCGACCATAATAATATTATACTAATCTCGATCTTGCTCAATTTCAGTAATTTCAGTAAATATAATCTAGTTTGAAATGTCATCATCATCATCATCATCATCATCATCATCATCATCATCATCATCATCATCATCATCATCATCATCATCATCATCATCATCATCATCATCATCATCATCATCATCATCATCATCATCATCATCATCATCCTCGTCATCGTCGTCGTCGTCGTCATCATCATCATTATCGATCTTCGTCGTCATCTTTGTCGTTGTCTCCATCATCATCATCATCATCATCATCATCATCATCATCATCACTACTATCAATATCATAGTCGTCATCAACATCATCACCTTGCAATAGAGTAAGAAAGGATGCAAAAGGGACACCCAGAAAGGACTGCTTATAATTATTAGCTTAGTGGCAATTTAATGAGGTGACTGATAAGAAGTCATACTATTACGCACACAATTCGCATAATTGTTTAGTTTTCTGAATTTTGATTTCATTTGCGTGTATACTATATCTTTTTAGGGATCTACGGCAGAAACGAAACCGAAATCAGGAACAAAGGATAAGGGAAAACAACAAACGACAATCGACAAAGCGTTACTCTCACTAATCTTTCAACGGCTGGGTAAGAGATTACTCAGAGAGCACAATTTTTTACAACCCGTGACTAAAGAGTGGTTAGTGTGCTGGACTGTCAACCGAGAGGTCGGGGGTTGAAATTCCCGCCACGGCAGAAATTGTTTCGAGATTTTGCTCCACCTATGCCTCACAGCCAACTCAGCTATTAATTATGTCAAGAAATTTTAGGCAGTTTTTGACCCCCTCCCTCCCCTTGTCAACAACTGTCAAACATTGAAGAACCCCCCAAATAAAATTATGTCAAATTTTTTTACCCCTCCCCAAGAAAACAAATTATCTTTCCATCGAAAAAGAAACTCGAAATATTAGATTTTCAAAAAGAACCCAGGATATTCACAGTTAGGAGATTATGTAGCGCATTTTCCCATTAATCTTCGAACAATATAATTTAAAATGAAGAAAATATCGCGTTTGATTAAATTACAGACAAAAAAAGTAATAGATCACTCATAAAGACTTTCGGAATCATTGGTTGCGTTTTGATAAAATCATTGTTGACGTCAATTTGTCTTGAACCCCTCCCTCCTGTCAAGAATTGTCAAACTTTTTCAAACGCCCTCCTTCCCCCATTTTGTTGACATAATTAATGGACGTCCCCTATAATGAGCGAACTAACCGCACACTGTCGGTGAGAAGATCAGATGACGAGGGCGAGGATTTGTCACCCGTCCCTATATGCCGAAGCTAAGAAATATTAAGTCTGACTAGCTTAAAAGATATCGGTACTCATTTTTCTTACAAAGAAGACGTTCAATGACAAAGAGAGTCTTTAGCCAAGACAAAAATGCACCGAATCCTTCAAAAAAAGCGGGACGAAACGTGATATCACGAATATGGTGCTAACAGCTGAAAAGCTAAGCCTTTGAGGAAAAATATTCTCCTCTGTGAGATGAGAATATTTAGAATTAGGCTATATGCTTACCTTTTATATACAGGGTGGGCCAGTAGGAATGCACCAACTTTGACGCCTTATAACTTGAATAATTTTTATCTGAGCGTCTTGTACAATATATCAGATTGAAGATAATTATCCATTTTTTGATTCTGCAAAATATCTACGAGATAATGTTACGACTTTATGAGATAATGCTATTAATATTCGATGTGCCATTTTCTGGCCATAAAACTGCAAGAAAAAACAAAAGTCTGAAACTGAAGACGTCAGTTCTAAACAGTCACTTAGTACTAACAATTAATATCTTGAGTGAATTTACCATCAGTCAAACAAATACTCAATAATGTCCACCACGTGCTCGGACTCTTACTCGTCCCTGGATTGTTGTCTTGGCTGGAAATTAACTCTTGGACTTGTGCAAAGGTCGCTGCTGTGCGCTCAGAACGTTTGCGACCACAGTTGCGGCTGTTAGACGTTCCCGTAGCATCAATTTGTTTAATCAATCGATTAAGAGCATAGTTATTCCATTTTCTAGAAGGGAATTCTATCATCATCTGATGTGTATTGTATCCTTTTTCTGCTCGTAAAATTCGGATTAAAATTCTATCCTCTTCCGTGAGCGGCGCCATGATGTTCAATATTTACATTCAAAATTGAGAGGTGTGCGCCGCACCGAAATTTTTTAACAACGGTGCCGTATATCAGTGCAAGATTTGACACAGTAGTAGTAGATTGGATGATTATCTTCAATTTAGTATATTGGGCATGATGTTCGGATAACAGTTGTTCAAGTTATATCCATTCAAAGTTGGTGCATTCCTACTGGCCCACCCTGTACATATATAGGCCTGCATACACATTATACATACATATATTATTGTTGTTGATCGCGGCAGAAATGTGTGGGCCTACCGAAAATGGTATGTTGCGGTAGGACCTCAAGAGAGACTCTAATGAGAGTCTCTTGAAGTGGCGCTCTCTAAGTCTGCGATAACAGTTACAATTACTACTTCTTTTGAAACATCATTGATTGAAGAGTCGAGCTGAAGAAAATGAGAGACAAGACGCGAATGCTGATGTTCGACTAGACGAACTATTGACTTAACAATACGCATGACTACGGCCGATACATTTTGCCCGTCGTGTCATTTCCATTGATTGTTCATCACGCGAGGATTTTGATCGAAAACCCTTGTTGTATTTTTGGGACTACCGTTATGTCCAAGCTTCCGTTTTAATCGTAATCGTAAACTCTAAATTTCTGAAGCGCTAATCTAAAGCTAAGGATACTAGAGAGAGAAGGTAGAAGATATACTGAGGTGCGTTTCATTGAGGACGAGAAAGTTTGGAAGGTGGAGATTTTAGGAATTATTTCTAATGGATGTTGTGTGTTTTGGCCGGTTTTTTGATGACATATCATCAAATCCCATCGTAATTTTGTACTTATTCACCTATTTAGGGAGTGGGCATGTAGCCAGCGTCTTAGAATACTTAACTTTGAATTCTTAATTCTTGACTTTAAATTCTTAACTCCGCCACTGCCTGTACCCCGGTAGTGTCAGTCCCAAGTCTTGAAAATGGAGGGCGAGGTCAAGGCCCTGACAGCCATAAGATATTGGGGCGTGGTGGCTCATTGGTAAGTTCGGCGCCTTGTGACCGGAGGGTTGCAGGTTCGAATCCCACTCTAGCCGCTGCGTACGGACCTTGGGCAAGTCCTTCACTCGCAATTGCTCGTGGCGCTACGGCGTGAAAACTCCGACACAGTATCAAATGCTGTAGTCGGAAGCGCCTCTGAGTAGTAGATGACTTCGAGAGGCGCTATAGAAATATCCGAAATAAATAAATAAATAAATATATGAAACGTCGACCGTATGGACAGATAAGCAACTGTAAATAGATTGGTTAACTGTTGCGTAACCTAACGCGCCATTTACTAGTTCCGGTTTATCACTTTTCAAAGCAGTTAATGAACAAGTTGTTTAAACTCAAATTAAAATTTATGGTTTGTATATGACAATAGAAGGTGTCAAAATAAAGTTCGCAACAGCACAAAATCAAAAAGCGACAATTCGACGATTTAATTTCGGAATGCGGCCTATGAAAAGAAATTGTCTGAACGTCAGTTAGGTGAGATTTAGACAATGTAGACACCCAAATTCAAATTCAAATTGATGGTGTGTATATGACAATAGAAGGCCCTTGACCCACATCGAGCGAGAATCTAGGGCCAAGCTGTCGGTGAATTCTTCCTCTGGACAAAACAATGACTGACACTGAGCATGATTTTTTAAAGACCATGCACATCATGCACACCATGCACATCATAAGTTAGTATGCCATCATTACACATTAGTTTTATCCCAGTTTTGCTTTTCTCAGCAGGTTACAAATTAATAGCATTAAAAGATATTGAAAATATATAATAAGCTTCAATGTAGAATTTCAACTCTCAGAACAACCAGATAATTGATCGATTGGCTTGAAAGGCGAGGCAACCTCGTATAATAACTTCAGAATCAGAACAAACCAACTTAGAACTAACGCTTAAGGACCGACTTGTAGTGATCTCCAGGGGCGTCTATCCCCCTAAGTCATTGGAGCAACGTCCCTTTTCCCCCTCTTCTTCCCCCCCTTCCCGTTCTTTCCCCCCGTAAAATGGTGGCATACACACTGACAAATCTTCCCCCCTATTTCTTGGATGGAGCATTTGCTCCAAGGTTTCTATGGTGTAGACGCCCCTGGTGATCTCCTTCAAACTGGCTTCACTGCTGATTGATTATTTGAACTCTGCGCCATGTATTACACATGGGGGACCGATATGCAGAGTTCGTATAGTGTGACGCGGACAAAACCTTCTGTCATCGTCCCACACCATCGACGCAATTTGATCCAAGAACGATGATGTCACCTGTTATCTTCGATTGGTTCTCCATCGGTTGGGTGCTTCGTGTGTTCGGGGGCTCTTCAGTTGTGGCTTTTCTAGTTATCTGAGCGTTGTTTACTTGCTAATGAATGTTCTGTTCTTATGATTTTTAGCATCATTTACGCTTGCGCGTATATGCATAAATATAAGCGGCGCTTTTGCGAGCGGCAAAATGCGCTAAATTAGGCGTTTTACTATTTATTGAGCTGATTTTGCAAAACTGCAGTTGCCAAGGAATACCTTCTGAGTTTTGTCGTTTGTTTTGTTGCAGACAATTCTGATATTTTTCTGAACGAAACGACTTTTAACGGTTCCGTTCAAATCTCTTCGTCAACTTCCTTGAAGCCGGCGACGACAGCCACTCCCTTCGAAGACTTTCTGACGCCGACGGCAGCCCCGCCTCGTAGCACAGCGTCGAGACGGGAAGCCCCGGTCGCCGCTGGCGTTCCCGAAGAAAAGATTGGCTCTGACAGTAGCGTAATCACTAGGAGCGAGGCCCCTGCTCTTCTTCCTCGGCTCACGGTCCCTTCTCTAGCGGAGGACTCCATCGAGGAGGACGATGACTTCGACGTGAGCGGTGTGTCGCCGAAGACAGTGGACGGGGAGGGTTCGAGTGACTACGAGAGAACGACGTCTTCGTCCCCTGTCAAGGGCACGAGACCCCCGCAGGGCAAGGGAGGTCGACTGACGAACATCTACGACAGTGACAGGTACCCTTCCTCGTCTCAGTCGGATACGGACTTTCAGTTCGCTCTCATCTACAACGGAGAGACCGGACTTCCTCGGCAGCGGCACCACCAGCAACACCAGAAAAACCTCCCGACGCTGTATGATTACGACGAAAACCACCCGGCTGGACAACATCCAGGACTGGCGGCTAGCCAGAGTCCGTACAGTCCAGGCAACCCCCAGCTGCCCGACAGGGCTTCCTCCCAGCCCAGGTTCAGCCCCAACAATCGCTCCTCTGTGCAATTCTGTCGTCTTTCATCGTTCCTCTGGACGACTGCTATGCTCGCAAGCGTGGCTGTCCTATTTCTCATGTCTTGAATGTTTTTATTTTTCTGTAAATCATTTTGCAGATCGAACTTCTTTCCATCGGAATTCGGTTCTCATACTATCGTCGGGGGAACACGGGCTCTCGACATACTTTTGCACACAATCAGTTTACATTCCAGAGTTGTAAATTATCAGAAGAGAGATTCTTCCGAAGAACCGGCAATAATAATGTCCTTCACAATTCGCTATCAGAAACGATCCTCTAAAAATACAAGAATTATTCTCTTTCCGAGAGTTTGTGTTACTAGCTTATGGTTTAAAAATCACCGAACTGTAATATTAACCACAGTATTTTAACTCAATCCTTAATTGTCAGTGTCATTGCCTTCCTCTGGTCATATCTAAAACTAAAACTTGAACTGTTCTTGATTAGCGGGTTTTATTGGTTGCTGGGCCAAGATTTTGAAATGCATGCATGTATATTTTCGTTCTGCTCAATCACTTGTGTCATTTCATTCTCTATCTTAGGTTGTCTCTCTCTCTCTCTTTCTCTCTCTCTCTCTCTCTCTCTCTCTCTCTCTCTCTCTCTCTCTCTCTCTCTCTCTCTCTCTCTCTCTCTCTCTCTCTCTCTCTCTCTCTCTCTCTCTCTCTCTCTCTCTCTCTCTCTCTCTCTTGACGGACTGATCTTTTGCAGTAGTTGACCAGTAGCGGTTTCACATCACAGCGGCGGGAAGCCAGTGCATCCAAGCCTTCTCGTGACCAACTAGCCCTTATAAACAGATTGGCTTTAAAGCTGTGCCTTTGGATATCATTGCTTAGAACTCTCCCAGCCACAAGTCTGCCAAAGAAGCTTTTTAAAATGTAAAGTACCGTTTGCTGCCGGCCGAGAACCTCCCACGAGGCCGGCCCAAACCATTTGGGTCATTTTTCAATTTAAATAAATGAATAGGTTGTGGTATACATAAAACATAATGCTAGGGCAAAACTTTTGCATTTGGCTCGGTATAGGGAAAACAACCCTCTGCTGTCGCAGGTGCATTGGGGAGTACTGTTTCAAACATTTGGCACGACTGCGAAACGGTTGTGGGACGAGACCTTGCGCCAAATGTGGAAGGGGTATAAAAACACACGTGGGTGAGTGTATGAAATGTGGTTATTTCGCTAAATATTTGAGAGCTCGACGAGGTGGGCTAGTCCGTGAATTTAATAAAGAATGGAAGCGACTATCAAATATATCAGTAGAATAAAAAAAATTATCATTTGAACAAATGATATAGTTATTGTATTGAGGTAATACAGATGAGCAAGCGTCAATCGAATATCAGTAAACAAAATTTCATTTTGAACAAATGATATAATTATTGTATTAAGGAAAAGTTTGCCACAGTAGTATAAAACAATTTATAATTATGGCATTGTCTACGAATGAAAAAATTGAACATTTGTTGGTTGAGTTTACCGGTCCCCCAGCTCTTCGAGCCGTTCTACAAAATATCTTAGACGAACCAATCCCAGATGCAGTCAAAAGGCGCTTGCTACAGCCACTGCTTCCAAGGCCAATTCCTCCAGTGCGCAAGCACAGAGGGGCAAAACGCAGGGCCCTTCTAGCAGAATTCGACCCACTCCTAAATAAGAAGGATAGAGGTGGGCCACCACCCTTTCTGGCGCACAGAGAGCTCGCCAATCAGCATCTGAGAGACTTCCGTGCTGAAGTGCCGCTTAATCACAGGCTGGAAGGAGATGCGTTGGCTTTCTTGAGTGCAATGGAGCACAACATTGAGTCGCAGTTAAACGAAGAGCTCTTGAAAAATGGCGGTTTAAAATACTCGCAAGTGCTAACGGTTGATTTGGAAAAGTTGGCACCGACCGTTGATATGGTGTACAACGGAAACGCAACCCCAGGTACTATTACCAATACGGCCTACTTTCGAAGCAAAGCAGTGCCAATTACCAATGCGGGGAAAATCCAGGGGATTATACGGAAGGCCAAGGCCGAAGTACTAAAACTCCTCGAAGAGTACACCAATGAGGGATCAGGGTGGAGAGTGAAGCGGGTCGTGGCGCTAGACCTCAGTTTTGCAAGATATAAGCCTTTCCGAGGTAAGAGCTATTTTCCCACACCAAAGTATATACCCCCTCGCACGGTTATTAATGTCAAGAATGAAGATAACCGCTGCTTCGAGTGGGCCATACTAAGCGCAATGTACCCAGCAGATCAAAATCCGAATCGCCCCAATAAGTATCAGGCCCACCTTCAGGAGCTAAACTTCGACGGTATAGAATTTCCAGTGAAGGTCACTGATATTGGTAAGTTCGAACGTCAGAACCCTATGGTATCCGTATCGGTCTTCGGGTGGGATAAAGCTTTGTATCCAATCCATGTCTCAACCGAGACTAGAGTTCACAATATTGATCTTCTACTGTTGGCCAGCGATGTAAATGAAAATTTTCCTTTACAGAATTATCACTATGTCTGGATCAAGGATCTAGCCCGCATGCTTTATAAAAACAGCAAATTTGAAGGACGAAAGCATCCATGTCGTCGCTGCCTACACATATTCTGTAGACAAGACTTGCTGGATGCCCATATCAAAGATTGCCAGGGTATCAGTGAGAAGCCTCAGCGAATTGAGATGCCAAAAGAGGATGAAAATATCCTCAAATTCCAGAACCATCACAAACAGATGCGCACTCCGTATATCGTTTACGCAGACTTCGAGGCGTTGAACGTGCCAGTCATCAATGCGGCCATGAACCCTAACGAGAGCAATACAAGACAGATAGCTGAGCAGAAACCATGCAGCTTCTGTTACATAGTGGTTCGATGCGACGGCCGCACGAAGAAACCAGTTTTATATCGTGGAGAGAACGCCGTGCAAGAGTTCCTGCAACGATTACAAGGCGAGCTGGCCTCTATCAAACAAAGACTGGCCACCCCAGCTAAGATGGTTATGTCAGCAGTTGATCGCCAATCATTCCGCGAGGCTATCGAATGTCACATCTGCGGAAATGCTCTCGAAGCGGATAGAGTTCGCGACCACTGTCACATTACCGGTAAGTATCGAGGTGCCGCTCATAACGCCTGCAACCTCAAACTTAGAATATATCCAGATAAGTGTAAGGTACCAGTGGTCTTCCACAATCTGCGAGGCTACGACAGCCATCTCATCATGCAAGCGATCGGAGGCTGTGAAGCCGCACAGGATGAAAAAACTGAAATTAACTGCATCCCAAACAATATGGAGAAATACATGACATTTAACATTGGACAACTGCAGTTCATTGATAGTCTCCAGTTTCTAAACAGCTCGTTGGATAAATTATCAGGAAATCTTTCGCTTGAGGATCTGAAAGTCACAACGGCATATATTAAGGAAAATTTCGTTTACAATGATAGGACAAAACTTGATCTGTTGAGACGAAAGGGCGTATATTGTTACGAATACATCCATGATTACCACCGCTTCGAAGAAGACCGACTTCCACCCAAGGAAGCGTTCTACAGCAAGCTCACACGAGAGAGCATTTCTGACGAGGATTATCAACACGCACAACGAGTGTGGGACGAGTTTGACTGTAAAACTCTAGGTGACTATCACGACTTGTATCTCCGCACGGATGTACTCCTGCTAGCCGATGTATTCGAGACCTTCAGATCGACATCGATGAAGCACTACAGTCTCGACCCGGCTAACTACTTCAGCCTGCCAGGAATGGCCTGGGACGCTTTGTTGAAAAAGACGAAGATCGAGCTCGAACTTTTAACCGATATAGATATGCATTTGTTCGTAGAGAAAGGTCTCCGAGGTGGAATCTCGATGGTATCTAAGCGCTTCGCAAAAGCCAACAACCCACAATGCCCCGACTACGATACCACGAAGCCAGACAACTGGATCATGTACCTCGATGCTAATAACCTCTATGGCTGGGCGATGCAACAGTCATTACCAGTTGGAGGATTTAGCTGGGAAAGTCCAACTCTCGATGAAGTGTTGGAAACTCCAGACGACGCGCCTGAAGGCTTCCTGCTCGAAGTCGATCTTGAGTACCCGGAGCACCTCCACGAATCACATAGCGACTATCCCCTAGCACCGGAGACCCTGACAGTCCAAGAGGGGTGGTTGAGTGACTATCAGAATGTGCTTATGAACGAGTTGGGAGGCAAGTTCACAAAGCATGTGAAGTTAGTACCAAGCCTACGACCTAAGGAGCGGTATGTGGTCCATTATAGAAATCTCAAACTCTACCATTCGTTGGGCCTACGAGTTTCTAAAATTCATCGTGTCATTAAGTTTAGACAGGAGGCATGGATGGCTCCATATATCGAGATGAATACGAAATTGAGAGCGAAGGCAACGTCGGAGTTTGAGAAGGATTTCTTCAAGCTGGCTAATAATGCGGTCTTTGGAAAAACCATGGAAAATCTTAGAAAAAGAATCAGAGTTAACCTGGTACCGACCTCAAAAGTTGACAAACTTCGCAAACTAATTGCTGACCCGGCCTACATATCACACAAAATCTTCAACGACCAACTCGCCGCGATTCATAGTTTGAAGAACAAGCTCAAGTTAAACAGACCTGTATATGTCGGCCAGGCTGTCCTCGACCTCAGCAAGCATCTGATGTACGACTTCTGGTACAACGATGTGAAAAACGAGTACGGAGAAAAAGCCCAGTTGCTATATACAGACACAGATAGCCTCTTATTTCAGGTGGAGACTCCGAACGCCTATGCCGATATGTGGAATAAAAAACACCTATACGACCTCTCCGAGTTTCCTAGAGACAGCCCATACTACGACGTCGAGAACAAGAAAGTCGTGGGCAAGTTCAAGGATGAATGTAACGGAGTGGCCATAGCCCAATTCGTAGGATTGCGTCCGAAGATGTACTCGATCTTAAAATCGGGTGGTTCAGAGATCAGGAAAGCAAAAGGCGTTCAGAGAGCAGTTGTGAAGAAGGATCTGCACCACGAGCTATACAAGGAATGCCTGTTCGAACGAGAAGAGATGCGGCACACACAAGTCGTGATTCGAAGCCACGACCACCAGATCGGAGTGTACGAGCAGAATAAGATCAGCCTCTCTCCATTAGACACAAAAAAGTGGATATCTCCGGACGGGATAACAACGCTGGCATACGGGCACTACAAAATCAACGACGGTTGAGTATTCTATCGGGGGGTAACTCAGTGCCCATTGGCACCAGAAGCAGCTCCTCACGTACAAATCCGCGGCCAGGCCCATCAACTAGATGGTATAAAGCCGGCTGGTCAGCCTGTCGCACAACATCCAAAATAGCGTGGATGGTGAGCGACCAGTTAGGGTCGGTAGCGCGTTTGCTTCCACCCTCAAGCTCGCCGGGAGCGTACAAATATCGAACGAGAACGTCATGTCCGAGAATTGGCTCATCCATTCCCCACAAACGAGTTTTCATTTGTGAATGAGAGGGCTTCTGTGTCACTTTAGCAGCTTTCATCGCTTCAACCGGCTTCATGTCGAGCAAACGCGTCGGCTCATTGTTTAGTGCAGCTACAACTTCAGGCAAACGGCGAACCCATTCCAC
Source organism: Allolobophora icterica (assembly GCA_963556255.1). NCBI lineage: Eukaryota > Metazoa > Annelida > Clitellata > Crassiclitellata > Lumbricidae > Allolobophora > Allolobophora icterica. The sequence goes on from OY744606.1 coordinate 16,239,070, forward strand.
TGACCGTTCGGATGACCCCCTTGCATCCAGGAGCAATTCCTGAGCGTATTGAGCACCGAAGAGTCGCTCAGCTAGAGTACGGTTAAAGCGTTCAACGATGCCCTGTTGGCGATGATTTGCGGCCTGTCCGCGTCTTACAAGAACGTCGTGCTTCGCCAGCAACGGTGTAAAATCACCCATAAATTCGCGGCCAGGGTCGACCTGAAGAAGTCGAGGCCAAGTCAATGGACCCCTCTTATAGATCCGGCTTAAAGCGGCGGCGACTTCGGTCGCACTTTTGTTTATCAACGGTTCAGCTTCTTTGTATCGTGAGGCAACATCAACAACAGTGAGAGCGTATTTATAAGTCTTTCGACCTACTTTATCGTGAGGTAAAAACAAGAGATCGGCTTGGTGTACGGCGTTTGGTCGATTTTCATCGAACTTTGGACGCGGTATGCGGCGTGGAACGGGAAGATAAATCTGCCACACCGCTTGTTTCTTCAGCCAATCACGAGCCTCCGCCTCGGAAACTTTGGCGGCTGAGGCTAGTTTCTTCACCGCAGCCTTACCTCGCCAGTAACCTCTAGGGCTGTAATAGACGGCTGAAAGGTGCTTAGACATTTCAGTAATACTATATATTACAAACAGGTAAACACATACACAAATGATTTTCATTAGCGCCGCCGTCCAACACCCATCCCTAGCCTCGACTTCGCTGACATAATGGCCGATACCAGCCGCGCATCCTTCTTCTCATAATCCGGAGTTTCATCGGTGAGTGCGATCTTCGACGCGGCTGCAGCGAGGATGTCATCTGCGTGGTTACGCCCTGGGGTATCTTTATGAACTGCATAAGCCACATCGTGGTGGAGGCACGCACGGTCGAGCTGATTAACACCGCGATAGCGCTGTGACAGCCGTTTATCGAGTTTTGTGAATGGTCCACAGTAAGAGTACTTTCCCGTATTCTGAAAAGAACCTCCCGGATTATCTTCCGAAGACATACCGGATGGAAGACTCATATGCATCTCAGGCAGAGGAAGAGCGTTGAGGGCCCTATTCAGTAGAGAACCTCCAGTCTTTCGCACTTTAGAAGGCAAAATTTGGCTCTTCTTTGCACCGCAGACGGCACAGGTTCCCTTCTTGGCTGGCCGACCGTTTCGTAACTCGACGATTGTTTCATTTGAAGTCTCAGTATGTTTCTTACATCGTAGGCAATACATTGTTTTCGTTGAATACAATCATAACTCGTTGTCTCTATATGGAAATAACAAATTTCGATCTCGAAGCCGACGATGGAAAAAAACACCACCATTGGTTGTTGCCATCAAGCATACGATGCATAATCTGTGGGCCTAGCGGATGTGGGAAAACAAACTTACTGCTTAACCTTCTGTTGAATAAAGGGTACCTACGTTATGACAGGCTGTACCTATACTCGAAATCTCTGGGACAAGAAAAATATCAGTTTCTCCGTGACTGGGCCACAGAACTCGAAAAATTTGCTGGAAAAGAAATTGCGAGTTTTCACTCTTCCTCCGATGAGATAATTCCAGTGGAATCTCTTGATAAAAACGTCAGGAGCTTATTAATCTTCGATGACGTCATGTTACAAAAACAGGGGCCGATCGAGAAGTACTTTTGTATGGGGCGTCATGGTGGAGCGAGCTGCTTCTACCTAACACAAAACTACTTTCACATTTCTAAACAAGCGATCCGTGACAATGCTAATCTTATTATCCTATTCAACCAAGACAGTAAGAATTTGCGAGCAATTCATGACACATTTGTGGCAGGTGACATGAATTTTGATGAATTTCGTAAGTTCTTTAGTCAGTGTATTGTCGAACCATATGGCTTCGCAGTCATAGATCTGACGTCCAAAGTTTTTGATGGTAAGTATCGAAGCGGGTTCGATCGCTTCTATAGACCTATGGCCAATTAAAAGGCGCAATATCGCAAATGAAATTCCTTTGCGGCTAGATAAAAACACCCTTAACTTCTTGCTTTTTGTTTTGAAATCTTGCCTACGACTAAAAAATAAGACCCCTAGGTTTTTTGCTTTTTAAACAATCAACATTCATCTTTCCTATGGTTTTCAATGAGAATAAAGGCGCTATATGAACCCTCCATTGTTTAAAAATTAGCTGTTGCTTTTCGCTTAAAACCCAACATTCATTTTCCCAGGACTAATAAAACACCTGTATCTTTTGCTTTTCGCTAAAATCTTCCCAACGGCTTACAATGAAGGCGCAATATAAATGTTTTTAGCCATTTTAGATAAGTTTTAAAATTTATCTATTATTTTTGATGTAGGTTATTAGCCTGGTGATATTTAATTTTGTTTTAAATTTACACTCCTTTTTTCAATTATTATTACTTCTATGTTTTTATATTTGTCTATACTTCTTCATCGATCGGTTCGCATTTGGTTTTTCAATAAAAAATTAATAATAATGGCAGTTGCACAGTATAACTAATTATTTATACTGTGGTGATGGTTTAACGAGTTTCAAACAAAGACCTTTTTTCTGATCACATTTACAATTCTTTAATTTTATCAGAGAGATCTATGGCTAATTTAAAATGGCGCTATATAAATGTCTAATGGCAGTTGCACAGCATATAAGTAATTATTTATACTGTGGTGATGGCTTTAACGACTGTTTTAAAAACACACACATAGGCCTTTTTCTGACCACATTTTATAGTTCTTTATTTTATCAGACAGGCCTATCTCTAATGGGAATGGCGCTATATAAATGTCAAATGGCAGTTGCACAGTTTAAGTAATTATTTATACTGTGGTGATGTCGCTGAATAAACTAATTAACAATGATAGTTTCTAACAAAAAGGCGCTAAAGCAACCCGTTTGCGTTCATTCATATCAAGGCCTAATGCAACTAGCTTTCATTTTCGTTTCCAACGCAATGGGATTTTACGATACTGTGATCCTGAATGAATGGCAACTTTATAACTAATTGTTCTACAGAACATAACTATCACTACAGGCCTTCATTTATGTAATTCCATAAGCAAATTCCAAACATAAAATTATACCGTTGAACTAAACTAAAACCAATCAAGCGGTCAGAAAGATTCCGTTGAACGGTGCAAAGGTCATGGCCGCATACAGCCTAGCCCTACCTGGATATGTGGCTCTGTTCCGGAACTTTTTCAAACACAAACTGGACAATTGGATGGAAGGTTATAGGCACTAAAAGCTTATATAGCTTAACTAGCCTATTAACTGTAACTGTAACTGTACTGAGAGATTTATATAGAGGTCTATCTGATTCCGTAACATGGATTTGAATGCAATATTATGTGAACTTGAATATGTGGCTGGTATTTTATTTAACGGCGTTGACATATCAAAGATGATTGTGTCTGCCGTTGTGATGTACAATTTATATAGAGGCCTATCCCATTCTGTAGCATGGATCGAAGGAAGGCTTTCTACATGTAGGCCTACCTTTGAAGAAGAATTTTGGCCTAAACTCACAAAGTTTTTCACACGTTGTAATAAGTTCCCATAAGTTAGCAGTGTTTTCAATACTTGTTTATTCTGCTTATTAGACCTAATTGAAAATATTTCTAATAAGAGGCTTAGGTTTTTAAAACCGCAGCTTGTGTTGATAAAATTAATGCCATGTCTTCAGTCCAACTTCTAGTTTTAACGCGGTGAAACGCAAACTTCGGCTTTCCAACCACGTATAGATTTCTACAGATTTTCTAAGTTTCTTTCATTCATACAGCTAATTTGTTTGTTCCGCGAATGAAACGTAAATGAAGCTCATTTACGATCGCGTCAGCGTGTGTTTTCGTTTTTTTTTTCTTCGCTGCGACGTCCTTGCAAAAAAATCTTGTCCGAGTAGAAAATTTTGGTCATTGAAAATTATTTTGGTCATTGAAAATTATTTTGGTCATTGAACATTGTGTTGACCCAGATATTAAAAACTGGTCATTAAATATTCCCATGACGGAAGTGGATGGTTAACGAGGCTCTGCATGTCGATTGGCCACAACTAGGCTACTAGACGCGGATTGGCCAGAACTAAGCTACTTCCGGTGGTGAAGGCGTCTAAATTTAGAACACAGAAAACCCGAACAAAATTAAACTACGCCGATTGCTCATATAACATATCCTGTGCGCTTTTAAAAAATCAACTTGCTTTCTTTACCGATTGTGAAGTCAGCCAGATTTTTTGTCTGAACTTGTAATCAAAATTGAAGCAGAAATCGGCTTTGTTTGCAATTGCGTAGATGCTAAAAATAGTCAATGTTGTGCAACCCAGTGAAGGCCTCGGTTTTGTGGCAGATTCTGAATATAAAACAGAAGGATATATTTTAAAAATAAAAGGCTCTCTTCATTAAAATCTGATAATTACTTAAAGAAAAAACGATGTAGCTAACATATAAACCATATATAAACGACTTTTATCACCAAAATGTGGACCAAAGTTTCGTCTAAGCAGCAGCGGGACGCGTTAACTCAAGATTATTTAGCTCGCAGAGATCGATTGAGAGAACGCTTTGTGAACGAGAAGATCGGAGAGGCAAACCTTCAGTACGATGCGGCAAAACTGTTTAAACCCCTCGCCACAGCCACGGCTGATTCACAAAAAGAAACTTCTAAAGAGCTACAGAAAGTTACCAGCGCTTTACAGGATTTGCCGACGCAAATAGCAGAGTCAGCTAATTTTAACCCGATAGCAGCATTGTTCGGTGATTCTGCAGTTTCTGCACCCCTTCCAGCGATTGCGGCACACCCCGCACAGGAAACATTGCTCCTTAATCCAAATAAATATCTGAATGTCGACGCAATCAGGCGTCACGGTTTTACACCACCAAGCGACCTTGACATGAACGACACGGTAGCTGTGAAACAGATTATTGACGCCATAAGCCAGTACAACCGGCACACACTGGGCAAAGAGAGAAAGAAAGCCACAAAGCGTGCAGATGAAGAAAAGATCGCTTCGCTGACGTTAGATATCAAAGCCCTAAAAGACTATAGAGAACGAATTCGATTTCTTTTGAAAGGCCATAATCTCACTAAGCAGGGGAAAGGTTTTGTTGTTCCATCCGTTCCTCTGAAATTACAAGATAACGCCTTGGGCGAGCTCTCCGTTGACCCCGTCGCGCTGTCTGCTGGTAGACTGAGAGTGTTTAAAGGTGGGAACCTCGTGCTCGAAGCTCCTGCCGATGAGTCGCTGTTCAGCCTGTTAACGAAACGATTCGTTAAGACAAAGATGTACTCACCTCAGGCAATTGAAACTTTCAAAAAGCTCGTAGAGATGTCTGGTCTTCCTATTCATGGTCGAAGAAGTAAAAAGTTCCAGCTGATTCGTGGCGGCGCGGTGCAGTTCTACAACGACCCAAACGCTCTGGTAGAGAGGTTGCAGCTTTTGGTGGCCTCTAAGGCCGCGGGAAATACTGGTCTCGGCAACGAAATCTCCGCCATTCTTGACGAGTTACTGCGTTCCGGTGCGATCTCCAAAGAGCTGGCACTCGAATTGAATAGAAACATGCTCATAAAATAAAGTACACAAGATGGAACACTCAGAGAAACTACTCGAAGAAATTCGAGAACTTTTGCAGCCTAAGGAAAATTTTAGTATAGTTGTTTCCTCAGATACTACAGGGTGGAGTACGGCTTTTTCACCACCGTTGTACCTGGATCCAAAAAGACGCTTTGAGGTTGCCTTATTACGTCTTGAATCGTACAATTCGATCCCAAACATAGACCGTTCAAATAACAAGTTCGTCTACAGCTCCACCAATGGACAGACGTGGAAGACGATCTTTTTGCCCGACGGAAGCTACGAGATCGCACAGATTAATGACGAAATCGGCCGCCAGTTAGAAATGCAAAATCCGCCGACAGGTACTGCTCAACTCGGCTTTAATTCTCCTATTACTATAGGAGCTAACGCATCTACCCTACGCGCCTTCGTAAAGATAACGAATGCCCATTATAAGGTAAATATGACCGCATCTACCATCAGGCAAATGCTCGGCTTTAGCCCTCAGACGCTTGGCATTGGTTATAAAGAGGGAGAAAATCCAGTCGATATTCTCCGGGTGGACACAATTCTGGTAAACTGTGACATTATCTCTGGATCGTATCGCAATGGTAGCCAGCAGCCAGTAATCTATAGTTTCTTTCCCGATGTTTCTCCCGGTTATAAAATAATTGAGTCTCCGAAAAATTTGGTATACCTACCAATTGTACCCGCTGGCAACGTACAGGGCATGCGTGTGTGGCTGACCGACCAGAATGGTGAACAATTAAACCTCCGCGGTGAGACAGTAACTATAAGGTTTCACATCCGCAGTGCGTAGATTTTCACACTTAAATATTCTCATGTTTGTTCTTGGAATTAAAAAGCGGCGTCGTGTCGTGGGTGGTGGACTTTTCGACTGGATACCCAAAATCGCGGGTTTCCTTGGCCGTGCAGGCTCCTTCATTTCGGCGAATAGAGGCACAATCACAAACGTTGCCAAGGCGGTTGGTAATGTCGCGAAAGCCGGCGCCACAACAGCATCTGCCGTCAGGCAAATTGTTGATGCCGTGAAAGCGAGACGCGCTGCGGCCGTAAATGAAGCTCATTTACGAAATGAAAATTCATCTGCCGCGCCTGTTGTTCCCGCACCTTTGGAGAAGGCGCTCAGCGACAAGAGCATCGAATACTTAAAACAACTGGCTGTGAGTCCGCCATCAGTTGTTCCGGCAATGGCTGACATAAACAGCCGTATTGCTGGATCCGGTTTCAAGACTATAAAGCCGAGTCGTTGTGGTAGGGGTCTGTTTCTTGCAAAATGAAAAAAATATTGACAAAACGCAACAAAATGTTTAACCCACCACATATGAAATTAATTTGTAACATGATTAATAATTGAAGCTTGAACTTTTTTACTTATAATAATGGCAGCATTTGACGTGCCGAGTGAAATGTTGGACATCGCTTCGGCGGTGCCCGATGACAATAGCATTGAATCGTTTGAATACCGCGAGTATGAATCGCAAAACCCTGCGGCTATTAATAACGGCCAGGCCATACAGATAGACATCCAGAACCAAGACATTTTCACGCAACCTTCTAAGAGCTACCTTCTTGTGGAGGGCAGGCTTATAACAACTGGCGCGGCCTACATCGCAGACTCGTTGGTGTCATTCATCAACAATGCTATCCCGTACATGTTTTCTCAAATTCGATACCTGGCTAACAATACCGAGATAGAGAATGTCATGTCTCCTGGGCAAGCCACGACGATGAAAGGCATGCTGGTTTACGGCGATGATTTTTCCAAAGGCGAAGGTTTAAACATGTGTTGGCAGAAGGACACGACCGCGGCAGCGGCGGCTGCGAATATCGGCTTCGAGGCCCGTCGGCTGATGATCATTGGAAAACCCGTCCCTATTGGAACGTTTTCATTCATCGTTCCCTTAAGACATCTATTCGGTTTTTGCGATGATTATCACAAGGTCGTATACGGGATTAAACACTCCTTACTGCTGAGCCGGCAGGGGGACGCAGACGCGATCTTCAAGGAAGCCGCAGCGGCCAATGGCCAGATCGCGCTGACTAAACTCTCCTGGTTCATGCCGCATATAATACCCGCTCTGGAGTATAAAAGCATGCTTATGAAGCAGATTGAAGCCAAGGTTAAGGTACCTGTAGCATTCCGCGCCATGCAATGCGACAACATTGCGGTGCCACGAGCGACGACTTTTTCCTGGCGTTTGAGCGTTAAGTCGGGCTCGGAAAAGCCACGCTGGATTCTTGTTGCTTTTCAGACTGGAAAGAATGCACATCAAGGCCAGAATCCGGCACTGTTTGACCATGTGCAGGTTCGCAACATTTTCGCTATGCTCAACAGCGATCGCTACCCGGTGGTTGACATGAATCTCGACTTCACCAAGAGGACAACCTCTCGCGCTTACAAGGCCCTACGTGACTTCAAGGAAGAATATTGCGGCATAGACGCGCGTGAATCGTCATGCCAACCGACACCAATCGAATTTGTAGATTTGTTTCCGATCTTCGTCCTGGACGTGCGCAGGCAATCCGAACGACTTAAAACCTCTGTACAGGACATACAAATCAAGGTGGACTTTAACGAAGGGGTACCAAATAATACGACGGCATATGCCGTCCTGATCAGCGACCGACTCCTGAATTTTGAATCGGATGGCAGCAAATTCAACGTCGTTTACTAGAAATCGTTTTTTCACATTTAGATACAAGGCCCTCTTTTAGATATATTTTTTCCAAAAATGAAAACTGAATACGTTGCGTTCGGCCTTTCACTGACCGAAGGGCAAAAGCAAACATTGGCTAAAGCTGCGCGCGATGGCACTGGTGCCACGATCCGACTCGCTCATGGCCAGCTTCGTGGAGACGATAAGCTCGCGCTTACGAAAGTTCAAGCCGCCCGAATCGTGAAGAAGATTTCGGAAGGCGTTGGCATGGAGCTGAGATTCACCAAAACGCAATTGAAAAAGATGACTAAAATGGGTGGATTTCTTCCACTACTGGCTCTCCTCCCGCTGCTTTTTGGTGGGTTATCCGCGGCGGGTGCCGTGGCTGGTGGGACCGCTGGGGTAGTAAAGGCTGTGCAGAGCAAACAGGCCAGCGACGCTGCACTGGCGGAGGCGGCGCGTCACAATCGCGAACTCGAGGCCCAGGTCCGCGGGACTGGTTTATATCTCGGGCGTGAGACTCGTGGTGGTTGTTGCCCAATGTGTAAAGGATCGGGTCTCTATATCGGACAAAAAAACTAAAACCTCTTAGCAACTTCGATATAGAGAAAGTTGCCGGAGCGCTGCCGCATTTCCGCGGTGTTTTCATGCGAGATGGTCTGCCCGCCGTGGCTCGTGAGAAGGAGTGTGGAGTTGTTAATCTGGATTCCGGTTCCGGCGATGGTACTCACTGGGTCGCCTATTGGATAGATGGACCTACAGCAGTCTATTTTGACAGTTATGGGCTGGATCCGCCTCTCGAAATTTCTCGATATTTAAAAAATCCTATAAGAACACAGACGTTCCAGCTACAGGGGCCCGATGATGTGGTATGTGGTCATCTCTGTCTGCTCGTGCTAAGAGAGCTCACTGCCGGAAAGAATTTTGAAGATATCGTGCTTGACCTATGTTAGACTTCCATCACCTTTTTGTATATAAAAATGCCGGTTGATAAATTTGGAAGAGACGGTGGAGGTGGGGTGGGAGGGGGGCAGATAAGCGCCGCTGGGCTCATCCACAAGGCTGGTGATACCATGCTGGGAATTCTTTCGGCTGGAGGTTTTCGGCTGACAAATGTGGGAACGCCGACGATGGAAACGGACGCCGCGACAAAGGCTTATGCAGACATCGTAGATCAGGACAACCTGCAACTCACCGGTGGAACGATGTCTGGCGTTCTAAAAATGGGCGGCCATAAATTGACTGGTTTGCCCACGGACACTCCGGGATCTGATAGCGAAGACGAGGGTTGGGATGAATTGGTGGGGGAGTCCGACGTTGGGAGTTGGAAACAAATAACGGAGTACGCGAAAGAGCGGGCGCACCAAGCTGAGTTGTATGCAGACGGCTTAAGCTCCGAGGTAACTGGTCTCGTTAAACGTTACGCAGACGATAAGGACGCTCTGCTGGACACTGCCGTCAGGCTGTACGCGGACCAGAAGGCGGCCGCGGCCGAGAGCCATGCAGACCAGAAGCTTATCGATGCTAAACAGTACACGGACGAGAAGAACGAGGTGCTGAGAGATTCCGTTAGGCAGTATGCGGACGAAAAGGATGTTATTGTAAAAAGTTACGTCAACGAGCAAGATGTTATCGTCAAGAACGCGTGTGTGCTAAAATCTGGAAGTGTAATGACTGGAAGTTTAGTCATGGGTGGCCACCGAGTAACTGGACTTCCAACAGAGATTCCAGGATCTGATAGCGACGCAGCGAGTTGGAAACAAGTGTCAACAGCGGTCGCCGGCGCTCTATTGAGCCTCGATAGAGTTCCCACGGAGTCGTTGCACGTGGTTAACAAACAATATGTTGATGTTCAACATATTGCTGCTAGACAGTACGCGGTCGATCAGGACACCGCGATTAATTCGGCCGTGAGGTTGTATACAGATCAAAAGACCGCCGCCGCAAGGGGGTACGCAGACCAGAAAGCCGAAGCTGCAAAAACTTACGCCGAAGAACAAGACGCTATGGTCAGGAGCGCTTGCGTGCTTAAAGTTGGCGACGCAATGACTGGAAATTTAGCTATGGGCGGTAAGAGGGTGACTGGGCTTTACACGGGGGCCTCAACAACTAATACCGACGCGGCGAGTATCGGGCAGGTGACAAGGATCGTAACCGGCAAAATGACAAAGTTAAATAAAATACCGACGGAGCCTTTGAACGTGGCCAATAAACAATACGTTGATAATCAGGCTGTTGTGGTGAAAAGGTATACAGATAGTAAAGATACCGCTGTAAGACAGTACGTGAACAACATCAAGTTTCTCAACTACGGCGGTCACATTCCACCCCTGTCAAAAAACATTTCCGAAACTGGTTTTAAGGTCACAGCCAGCGCATCTCTTCCCGATTACCCGCCTTATATGGCATTCAACTCGGGAGTAATAGGTGAGTGGAGGACCACGCCTGCCGCACCTGGTAGTATTGCAAGGGCTTGGTTACAGATTGAATGCCCGACGCCTGTACGAATATGGAAGGTTAGTCTTGCTGGGGTGGCTGCTAGTCGTATCACGTATTGGCAGTTTGTTGGGGGTACTCGTACAACCCCGTCGGTTATCTCATCTACACCACTACTCTCCCCCCATACCGCTTTGACTGATTCTGCGCAGGAGTTTACCATCAACACTGACACCGCATTCAAAATATATAGCTTGACGGCCTTTACAATAGAGCCATCATCATCAACTACTCTTGGTTTAACTCACTTTCAGATCTATACATATTTTAAAGTTGGGGAAACATAAGATTTAATAATGGCGGACTCACACTACAAGATTCGTGGTTATCTCCGGCAAAAGGGAGAAACAAATATGCATAAATACAACCTCGATGATTTGGTTGGACTGACCAACTGGGGATATACAATCCCTAAGCCCACCGCAGATATGTTAGCCGCGGTTCCCCAAATCCACATCGATTTCGTATCGGACGATTACCACAGCCGCGATATTTACACAGCGACCAAAACTGTGACTCAAAGTTCGTGGCAAACGCTTCCATTGACCGCGGCACGTTATCCATGTATTACGTTGCAAACTAATAATGAGGTTATTTCATTAGACCGCGGATTCTGGAGGCTTACAATGTTTGGTGTTAGCACCGGTGATGCGTCAGTTCGCGTTATTACAGCCGCGGGTAGCATCGATCGTACAGTTGACATTCAAAGTGGACAGTTTGATGCATCTAGGGCAATATTCATTCCAGGACAAACGAGTTTCAGAATTGAAGGAAAAAAGAGAGGTGTTTTAAGTACTTCAACTATTGAGTTAAACGTAACGTTACTGATAGAGCAACTGTAAAAAGTATGTCTTTGTACCCACCGCTTATGGAGTCAACAATTTCGTCAGACACGACGTCGCAAACGTTTCGCTTGCAGAAGATCGGCGAAATAGAAGCATTCCTGAGGTCAGAGGCGATAAGTCGGGGACAACTATGCAAGAAGTATAAGAGGGTTGTAGATGTGGCTAATGGGGCCTCGGCCGGCCTTGCTATAGTTAGTCTTGGAACTGGGGTGGGTGGGGCAGCTATGCTAGCCACTGGTATTGGTTTTATTCCTGGTATTGTTCTAGAGAGTTTGGCCATAGCGACGAGTTTTCTGGATATTATTGGAAATGTTGTTAGCCGATCGTTTGTTGCTAAAGCTTCAAAACACGACGAAATTTGTATTTTGGCGGAAAGTAAGCTAAACACAGTTCATGACCATATTTCTCGGGCGTTAGAGGACACGGCTATTAGCGATGAAGAATATAAACTTATTCTGGGAGAGGAGGAGAAATATAGAACGATGAAACGTGATATACAAAGCAAGAATGGAAAAAAAGAGTTGCCGAGTCAAAGCAAAGACCAGATGGTGGCAGAACTAATCAAGAAACTAACCAGCGCTGGGTCTTCTCCGCGAACCACGATATAAAAATTTTCATCGTAGGCGGTTGGAGTAGTGAGTCTGTTATTCCTAGCGCACCACCGCCGTACGATTAGGGGGCTATAATTTTTACTGGCACACTCCAATGGTTTGGGCCGGCCTCGTGGGAGGGTCTCGGCCGGCAGCAAACGACACTTTACATTTTAAAAAGCTTCTTTGGCAGACTTGTGGCTGGGAGAGTTCTAAGCAATGATATCCAAAGGCACAGCTTTAAAGCCAATCTGTTTATAAGGGCTAGTTGGTCACGAGAAGGCTTGGATGCACTGGCTTCCCGCCGCTGTGATGTGAAACCGCTACTGGTCAACTACTTTTGCATGTACGGCTTGGTTTCCGTCTGCCATCGGCGCTGCCTTGTGAACTAGACACCGGCGCTATAAAAGTTGATTATAAATAATAACATTTATTATTATTGCTATATTTTCCCGATTTATTTAAAGTGGCTCCGGGAATTGTTAAATGTCTGAGTTGACTAAGCTTCGTGAAGTTCAGGAAGGTAGAGGCACCTGAAAGATGACTTTCTCTTGCGTCTCCAGATAAATGTATTAGAAAGCTCCCAAACCCCGTGATACAAGCAAACCCAGCGTTGTTTACAGGGCCCAGAATTTCAAAAACCAGCGGAACGAAATGATACTGTGTCAGGAGTGGATTGTATTTGGATATTTTCCATGGTGCCACCAGTTCCGCAGCCCCACCGGTCGAACAAGAAGTAGGGCCTAGCAGCCAAGTGTGAAGAAGCCACCGTGTCAGTCACATTAACATCCCAAATCAAACTATGGCCATTGCGTCATTTATAGATAAGGAAGGTGGTTCTTTGAGTGCGAGAAAACCAGCACTATAGTAAGACATATTAAACCATCTAAACCAGCGGTGCGCAACCGGCGGCCGTACGGCCGCATGCGGCCGTGAGAGGGAGAATTGGCGGCCGTGGACGCATGATCCAATTGTAATGTATTGGCGGCCGTGTGTATTTAATTCATAAATATATTTATTCCCTTGTTCTGAAGCTGAGGTTTAAGTGAATCGATTAGTTGTGTCTGTCTCTGTTTGAGTTTATTTATTTATTTACTCTCACACAAATAGCACCGTATACACTCACATACCGATGCACCCTTTGAGAATGCACCATCTAAGTATGTGCATCCCTGCATAATGCAGATGAAGCCCAAAGAGGCAGGCAGACTAATAATAATTATCTATATTATCTAGCCTTGAACAGCCGACCACTGCCTATGTTGTATGAGCACTGAGCAGGGCTGATGGACCTCACTGAGAGAGTGGCCAATGAAAGTTACAGTGTAGTAATGCATTTGCATATAGGGCTGTATGCAAAATAAGAGGCGTGTGTGGCGGGGACTCAGCTGTTGATCAAGCGGCTGTAAGACCGGATAGGTCACCCACCTCATGACTCCCCACAGTGAACAGGAGAGAAAATGAGCGCATAACTTTTCTGTATTCTTTCTGTAAACTTTGTGTAAAGCAAAATCAGTCACCTGTCGATTAGTGATGTCTTTGAAAAGAAAGAGAACGTTGGAAGAGAAGAGGACCTTCAATGTGAAATTGGAAACGGATTTTTTCATTATGGAGACTGCAAAGCAATCAATGATATGCCTCATCTGCAGTGCAGTTGTGAAAACTGTGAAAGCGGACAATTCCAAGCAGCATTTTCGCCGTCACGAATTGCTCGAGGATGGTTTATGCGTAGAATTTGAAGAGAAACTCCCGACATTCCTACTGCGTCCTTTACCACCCTCATGATGCCCTGCTGCAAGAGTTCACTTAATGATTCAATGACTTTTATCAGATTTTGCCAGCACTGCGACTTGTTGCTTCTCACCATAATGGTAGAGACAGAAAATGCGCCTCTGGACCTCCAAATGGAATTGGTTGAGTAGAAGAACGACGAACAACTTATAAAGAAGTTCGAAGATAAAAGCGATCGATTTACTAGAGGTGTGAATGTTAGCGGTGGAATACCCTAAGCTCCGAAAACTGGCAAGAAATACTCTGGTCCTCTTCGGAGGCACTGATGTGTGCCAGACAACATTTTCTCGGATGAAGTACTTGAAAAACAAGTACTCGATTGAAGGACAACACAGATTTGAATTCCGGACAGAACTCGATTGATGGACAACAACTTGGAGTCTGGAATACAGATGAAGGTCTCCAGCGAGTCTTCAGACTTCTCACGCCTTGATCCAAGACTAAGGCAGACATTAGTGTGGAATGTTTTAGTGTTCCGAACTTACATTAACTAGGCTACACATTTGAGTAGGATTGAAGACGTATAAAAAAATTTATCGAGCCTTTTTTATTAATCTTTTAGTAATTTTATGCTGGAAAAGACATGGTAGACCTACTGAAGTTCTCAGAGAAGCAATGGACTTAAGTAGGCCTAAACATAGTCGTAACAGTAAACATGCTTATTTATGGACGTCCAGGACCGAGGCTGCAAGAAAGGCCATGCAATCCATCCGCCGCCGCAAGGGCAACTGCGAGGTTCGCAAATAAGACTTAGTTGTTCATAGACGGTGACCGTTGCTATGTTATATATTATTGCTATTGTTATTACTAGGCCTATAGCTTTCCTGAATCACAATGCTAATGACAATGACAATGACAGTGACGATGAATGATGATGACGATGCCTATGGTGGTAACGATGATTACATTGATGATGCCTACGATGACAAAGTTAAAAGGAATATAAGAAAACCTGCGGATTTTGCATGGTTAGAAAACCGTTAAACTTTGACGATCGCTTTAAGTTGGTTAGCGCCAAAAACCGTCGCGTGCTAAAACTTCACAGATCAAACAAACTTTTACCTACCGACGCACGTGTTCACGTTATTATTATTATTATTATTATTATTATTATTATTATTATTATTATTATTATTATTATTATTATTATTATTATTATTATTATTATTATTATTATTATTATTATTATTATTATTATTATTATTATGGTAGTAGTAGTAGTAGTAGTAGTAGTAGTAGTAGTAGTAGTAGTAGTAGTAGTAGTAGTAGTAGAAGTAGTAGTAGTAGTAATAATAATAATAATAATAATAATATTAATAATATTCTCAGGCAAAAAAAATATAACAATAGTGAACATGGCTACCTCGGGAAAATAATAATAATAATAATAATAATAATAATAATAATAATAATAATAATAATAATAATAATAATAATAATAATAATAATGATGATGATGATGATGATGATGATGATGATGACAGAATGCAGAGTAATACATTACGGTAGATTAGGCCGTATACAACGCCAAGCAACACAAGACAGGCAACGCACTACAGACTACACTGAAGCGCATTCTGACAAAAACACACGAGGGTTATTCTAATAACCTCCATAACCATATCATGATCATAGTCAGGAAAACCCGGAAGTACAGGGTTTACTTCATCGTTGGACCTTCATTGGAAGGAACTGAGTTCACTCTGAGTTCACTCAATTCACTCTTCAAGGTAACGTCGGAAAACTTTTTATTTTAAGAAATAATCTGATGCATTAGTGGATAGGTAGTCATCTACCTCCATTTCAGTGAGACATTTGAACGATTTTGTCAGTGTTTGAAATCAAGTTCAGGTAGAGGGACATAAAGGATTCAATAAAGGATTCTGCTTTCGATAACACTTTGGAGATGATTTGAAAATTGTCCTACTTGAAAACCTGTTTGCTTAAAGTTATATACAAACAATTAAAATTGTCTTCTCCGCCGTTACCAGATGCCTTCTTTAGGGCCAAATCACAAGTGTTCACCTCTTAACAGTGTCCATATAAACCAGTTCCGTAAAATTAACAGCAACAGGAAATGGTAGCCATATTGCAGGCCTAAGTTTTGTGACCTTCTTTGAACATTTCATCACGAAAACATTTTAGTTTTATAATTATTATTATAATGTCACTAGGGATAGATTGTTGTGCTTCATACAACAGAATCTAGTCAAATAGTAAATGGTTGATTTGGTGCTCTTAACAATATTCTTCATATTTTAATGGTGAACCATAAGCAATATTATATCAGCTTAATGGTTTTTACCATGATGCGGATTTCTTATAATGCGTCTAAAATAGCTTCGGCTTGCTTGCTTCCGCGGCACACAGGCCTGCCGAGATTCAGAACCTGACATCGCCAACACCAGAGAATATTCTAGCCTATGCATGTCTGACGTCGGGTAATTTAATCTGAAAGTAGGTTATCTAGAACAGTGTTTCCCAAACTGTGGGTCGTGACCCAAAAGTGGGACGCGAAGCTCTGGCAAGTGGGTCGCCAAATTTTGTCGAGAAACATTTATTTTTTGCAGCAACAACATTTGGCTATGATTGGGCTATAACTAGTTGGATTGCAATAAATTGTAAACTGTTTTTTTTACATAAATTTCCTTTTAATGCTTTAAATTTCAAAGCGCTGTACGTAAATCCGCATATTTCGATACCAATTTACGAAGGAAATTTTAGTACACAATGCTTAATTTTACACAGTGGGTACCGAGACTGCCAAGATATTCACAAGTGGGTCGTGACCCAGAAAAGTTTGGGAACCGCTGATCTAGAAATATATCGCCTCAAATACTGACGCCAATAATATTGGAATTGCTAACACTTCGTACCTACGACTCCCTCTCAGCAAAGTTCAATGGAATGCTCTTCTTATTCTCCTGATCTGGTGCCTGAGTCTGGGCCTCTAATAAGTCCCACGATATCGGAAGACAAGCTGCGGGAAATTATATACGGTAATCCGAAAAGGTTGGAACCTGACCTAAACGACATCACGGAATTTGCAGAGAGCGAACGGAACAGAGAGAGAGAGAGAGAGAGAGAGAGAGAGAGAGAGAGAGAGAGAGAGAGAGAGAGAGAGAGAGAGAGAGAGAGAGAGAGAGAGAGAGAGAGAGAGAGAGAGAGAGAGAGAGAGAGAGAGAGAGAGAGAGAGAGAGAGAGAGAGAGAGAGAGAGAGAGAGAGAGAAAGAGACCGGAAACCCAGCATTGTTCTGGTTCTGGTTACTACATCAAGAGCATTCAATGGGAGAAGCTAAGCCAATGACTTCTATAGCGCCTTTATAATAATGCACAGAGCATCAAACGATGGTCGTTTCCAGAAACCATTGTCAATAGTTATAGTCCATTGCATGAGCCAGACCGCAAACTGTGATATTTGTGAGTCTAATCGCAAGAAAGTAACAAAGATAACTTTGCTGGGTAATGTGCATTCTTTGGAGTAGGCCCATGTAGAAGAAGAAGAAGAAGAAGAAGAAGAAGAAGAAGAAGAAGAAGAAGAAGAAGAAGAAGAAGAAGAAGAAGAAGAAGAAGAAGAAGAAGAAGAAGAAGAAGAAGAAGAAGAAGAAGAAGAAGAAGAAGAAGAAGAAGAAGAAGAAGAAGAAGAAGAAGAAGAAGAAGAAGAAGAAGAAGAAGAAGAAGAAGAAGAAGAAGAAGAATTCAGTTCTTCCTTCTGCTGCTGCTGCTGCTGCTGCTGATGATGATGATGATGATGATGATGATGATGATGATGATGATGATGATAACAATAATAATAATGATGATGATGATGAGTTTTCAGGATGTAGAATTGTAGATTTTTTCATTTAGGATGACGGTACACGTGGGTAGATCGTACGAAGAAATGGCATCTGGGTTCATCGTTAGCACGTGCCAATTACTTCCAAAGCCATTTCCTCTTGTGTTTGATCATGTTCATAACTTAATAGGGAACCCGAGCACTGCACCAACTGAGTATTTATTTTTTTGTGGCAGCCATACTGAATTCACTATCCGACCGCCGAATTTATGCATTGATGACATGGATGCCTTATTGGCCAAAGCTGATGAGCTGGTCTTCAGTGGCGACTTTCCAGTGTTGCCAAAGGATATGAGTGGCCTATCAGATACAATCGAGTGCTTCAAGATTGAATCATGCCATGGCTTTCCAGGTTTTGTTCGATTACGATATTTCGGGGAAATGAACTATAATTGGAAATATAAAAAGTATAAATTTAAGCATACAGCTCTTTCAAACAGATACGCGGTGCTGGATATGGATTGTGTTGCAAATAGTTATTCCCCTTGTCTAATCGAAAGAACTACCTTGCCAAAAATCCTTAGTGGTCCAGCAATTAAACATCGAAACGATAACCGTGATGGTTATTATTTCGCATGTGATTTCGTCCACAGCATGTGGTGCCCACAGTGGCCTAAAGAAGCCCAAGGTTGGCTTAAACGACCTAGGAATAATGGATGGCCGACCATTGATACAATCGCCGAGGTTACACAAAATGGTTGTCATGTTGTCTTCGTTAAGCATCGTTCTTGCAGAGACGATAAACTACAATGGAGGTTTTCATTTTCATTGGCGGAGGTAATTTTACTTCGGAGTTGGACTCAAATTCAACAGCTTGTCTACCATTTGTTAAGATTCTTCTGCAAGAGAGAATTGATACAAAAGAATTGCCGAAAGGAGGATGAGGTTCTCTGTCCGTATCATTTAAAGACGCTGATGCTATGGACTTGTGAAGAGATGTCTCCTGAATGGTGGAATTCCTCTTCTGTTATTACAATCTGCTGTGAGTTATTGAAGAAGCTTTCAGACTGGCTACAGAAGAGGCACTGCCCAAACTATTTTATTCCTGAAGCAAATTTATCTCATGAATCATCGAGCTCCACAGTCCATGACAAGACTGAGAAACGACTTTTTGAATTCCGAAATTCTGGAATTCTGTGTCATTGGTTCGTGGAAAATTACATACTGCCGTTCATTCGGAGAAATTTCCAACTTAAAAGCGCAATGGAGGTAATGCCACATTTGATGGATTTCATGCTGCCTCTCTTTGAGTTTTGGAAAGCGACTGAATCAGAATCATTGGATTCATTGTTTTATCTCACATTCGTGTATTCACATAAGAACAGTCGTCGCATAATAAAAGGTGGATTAAATTCAGGACTGCGCCAGAGCTTCGTAGCGGGATATAATTCAAGATGTTTTGCGTCTATTACACACTGGCGACTGAGACAGCTTCCAACAATACAAAACGTTTTATGTTTCACGTACTGTGACATCCTACTGCTTATTTTACATACAGCATATGGTTTAGGCTCCGGAGAGATTTCATGGGATAGCAGTCTCTTTGTTGAATTTGTCGGTGGAATTTCGATACAACCAAAAATTGTAAAGTCTGAGTACCATAACTTTCCGAAGGCGTACACAGCACACGGTTGTCGGTTTCAATTTCTGCGTGCTCAGGATCTGTTGAAAAATTTAACCGGATCAAATAGTCATCCGGAATTTCAATTACTGTCTCTAATGTCAAAAGAGTTTCTTAGAAGAGCTTTAGAACACGAAGATTCTAAAGGCAACGGCATTGCTCATGCATCTTTGGCCTATCTGGCTGCTATCCACTTTGCCGCATCAGAACACCAACTAGCAATACGCTTCTGCTTGCCAGTTCTCGTGATTCGGCCTTCCCAAGAGGATAAGGAGACGCTGAATGCAGGTTGTTTGTTGTTTATTGACGATATCGCAAGAATCGTTGGATTGTGTGTGCTTCAAAATAAGACTACTGACAATACTCTCCACTACATTGGCAGGCGGCTTTACCTTGATCTGCGTCTTTCACCCGAGGTGTTTGCTCATTATTTAGCTGCATTATCTGCCGAAAGAATATCCAAGCATGTAGATTTTTATCGTGATTTACCGGACTCAGTATTTCCAATGGACGAATATTTGAAGGCTTTAATAAAACCGAAATGCATTGTTTCGATGAAGTCAGATTCTCGTTTGAATGCTCCCAGACAGATCGTTTATCACAGAACAGATGCACTGACAGAAACCGAGGCTTTGATAGTCAAAGAAACAGTAATTGATGTTCTAATGGAATATGCTCTGGAAAATATGATTTCGTTCTACAGCGTGATTCGCAACGACTTTGGCATCCAGTGCAATACAGCTGACTGCTATCGTGCTTTGCATCTTTACAAGTGTCGCCAATACGATGAAGTGCAGTATTTGTGTGAGAGAATTCTGCAAGAGCCTGATCTGCAGAGCGATCTGAAGGCATTTTCATTTGCGAATGTTTTGTTGGTGCCACCGCTTGACTCTTTTTTCGATAGAGACGTACAGTCGTTGCTTGGATTTCACACACTCTTTTATTATTTGTCACCTTCGAATGACGCTATGGGCAAGGTTAATTTAACTGCAGAGTCAACGTTTGAACACTGGTTTGCCCGATTTGTGAACTATCACAGGTGTGAACCATTCTTTTCTCTTGAATACTCGATTAAAAGCCACTATTTTCTTGGAAGATATTTTCTCGCAAAATATTTGAGAGTTAGATGTTATATCGATTGCAATCTTCAATATTTAGAAGCGCTGACTGAATTTACTGCTCAGGAAACAAATCTTCCGTTTGAACACATCATTCGCAGATTTCTTCTACGAAAGCTTCGTATTTAAAAATGGTCAAGAGTTTCGTCGTATCAATGACCATATTGAGTTTTCATTTGAAAGTTGCTTTTCGTAATGTGGTTCCGAAGAATGAAAACTTACTTCTAAAGTATTGCTGCGCTATCAATGGAGAGCCAATACATAGCCTTGAGAGTTGACGTCGTTCTATTGGGGAGACTTGGAAAAACGTCAACTCTGCGACACAGGCATACAGGAACCCGAACGGTTGAAACAGACTTCCATCAGTTGAACCACTGCAATACACTTCATAAACTTGGCGCTTAATGTGATTTTCGTGTGTGTCCCAACTCTTCTAACTCACCTGGAAGAATATGTATTGTTATTGGGAGCGATGAAGCGTAGCACGCGACAAAAAAGAAAGGAGAGGACCCATTCTTTGGCAGACGGTTGCGATAACAAGACGGATGGATTTGTGTTCGGTTAAAAGTTTTTCTTACATCAGTTATTCGCCCCATTTTATAATTCTACCAAGACAAACGGCTTTTTAATGCTAAATAGGGGCCTACTTTTAGTTTAAATGACTTTTAATTTAGTATATAATTTATTTTTGTTGGATTCGCCATGTGGTCAAATAAAGCATTTGCAAAAAGACAACTACGACGATATTGGTTGAGATAATGATGATGAAAATAAAAGATGATGCAACTATTGACAGGAAAGGAAGTCGAACAATTCCTTGAACCCCGACGTAGGGCAGCCATGTACGTGAAATACTGTAATAGTGACTTCATTCGTTGATCTCCTCTCATGGGCTTTGTAACAGAGTGGCTATTATAGCGCGCTATTACATGGACATTTATTCTGGGCCACGCTGCATCAAAGTAGTAGGTCCTAGGTGCTGATGGATGTAAGTAATTCCAGGCGATCCAATGTCTTTACCTTACACTACTTTCTTTTGGAAAGTAGTCAGCAATCTTAATCCGTTGCAGAAGTATGACCGAAATCCGAATAGTCAGAGAAATAACAATAACACCAACAACAATAAAAAATAACAATGTCAACAATAATTCCTTTGTTGTGTTACGTTAATTATGGTCTGAATTTGAATTGAAATGACTTTTTCGATCGACCATTTACAATAAGTAATCTGCAATAGTAGACGTAGGCTGTGTCTACTCATTGAGTCACCCAACTGATTGGGTTCTACACGTGTGTGAGAACACGACGATGCAGACTTTTTCCATTCGTTCAAGCATGGTTTGTATTCGGATGTATTTGTCGTACTTAACAGAAATCTTATATGACCTGGAAGTGGGGCGCTTCTCCAGATCCTCTAAGACGGCGTTGTGTACATTTCTATCTAAATCGCGTTACTTTCCATTAGGTAATGCAACATTACAAATTACAAGGTGTAATTTAGGGTAAAGTAAAATCAGACGGGACAGTTACCTACATGTCAAGTAGATCTGATCCGAATCTCGACTGATCTCGCTTATATACTGCGATATGATGCTGCGGAGAGATTTGCGACTTCATTTTCTCAGCCTTGGCACACAAGGAAGGATGTCAAATGTACGCTTTAACT
Source organism: Allolobophora icterica (assembly GCA_963556255.1). Taxonomy (NCBI): domain Eukaryota; kingdom Metazoa; phylum Annelida; class Clitellata; order Crassiclitellata; family Lumbricidae; genus Allolobophora; species Allolobophora icterica. The sequence goes on from OY744606.1 coordinate 16,261,227, forward strand.
TGTCTCAGTTAGTGGGGCTCAAGTCGACTCTCTCCCCAATCAGAGCTTTATTTCTTTCTACTCTTCCAACCTCTGACGTTCGCCCTTGATTCTCAAATTATCGCTCACATTTCCCTCTAACAGTTGACGGTTTTATAACACACTTCTTCAACTAAGAAGAACATAAGATTATTTTTTACTGAGAATCAGATTTTTCTTAACCAGCCCAAGAGACTACGAGGACCAATCAGTCATGCTCTAGATATGGAAAGAGGGAAATGGTCAAAATGATCTGATCGAAATATCTACGTAAATAACCGCAGTCAAAATGCGACAAACATATACGCACTGAGTCACACATACACACACACAAACACACAGAGAAACATACACACACAGAAACACAGACACACACAAACGCAGACACACACAAACACAGACACAAACATAAAGACAAAGACACATAAAGAAGAGGATGATGGCTCGCGAGTCTTCAGGCGATAGGTCTGGCACTCATGTACCAGGGACTTAAGAGTATGAGGGAGGCCGAGCACAGCATCAGCAGAGACACAAGAACGAAGAACACTCGATCGACGACCCTGGCCAGCAGATGCCACTCCCCAGTCGTATCTGCGTCGACCGAGGACGACCGGTTGTCCTTGACCTTCGCCAGTTTCTCCTTAACAGCCTGCGAGACCCTCGACGGATCGACCTTGTGGTACTGCATAGTTTCCTTGAGAAACAGATGCTCATCGTGAGAGTTCGAGTAGCCAAGGGTCTTCGCAAGCGTACCTCTGGCCAGTCCAGATCCGCCCATAGGTGTTTCTGGGCAGCCAATGACGTCTTTGAACTTGTCGAGGGGAACGTTGTGCTCGCGACAGTGGACGCTGTTTCGACAGGACAGCCGGGCTCCGAACCCCAGGCGCTCTGGTTCAGGGTGAGTTCCCTGCATCGTGAGGTCATCGCCTTGAAGCAGTCCGAAGAGACGGGCACCGTGCTGCAGGAAGACGATGCGTACCCAGCGGGGTACACCGACGGTACTGGTACGATGGTGAAAGTTGAGGACAAGGACCGTAAGACACACGGACGCTGTACCAAGAGCCATCGTTGAACCCAAATAGATCACTGAATCAAGAAACATAAAGTGACCAGTAATTAATTAATTAAATAGGATGAACTAATTTGAACAGATATTACTTTCTATTGCCAGTATCTCGGAACATGGCATTCCTTCATTCATCCGCTATTTAATTCCGTAAATCACTGCCTGGAACAGTAAAGAAACCGGTAATTAATTAATTAGGCCGAGACCTTTTGTGTAATTTTATGATTGGCACTGTAGTCTGATTACCTACATCAGTCTTCAACGTTAATAAAATGTAGTTTATAGCTAAACAAATAAAATGAAAGGATCTTGAAATGGAAAGATTAAACAGATGTTCAAACAGACAAACAAAACAATTAATTCTACAGTAAACAGAATAACATCATTGCCAATTGCCCCTATTTCACTACAGTCATTATCATTATTATCATTACCATCATTATCATCACCATCATCATCAACAACATCATTATCATCAATATCATCATCATCATACTAATAATAATAATAATCATCATCATCATCATTATCATTATCACCACCAATGCCCCATCATCATCATCATCATCATCATCATCATCATCATCATCATCATCATCATCATCATCATCATCATCATCATCATCATCATCATCATCATCATCATCATCATCATCATCAACAACAACAACAACAACAGCAACAACAACATCATTAGTATTAGTACTTAACAACTTCTGTAGTGCCTGTTACTAATGAACAAAGCATCAACGTAAGACGCAGCAGGTAAGAACTGACCTAGTATCGGAACGACTAGTGATGTTCTCGGTACGTTATCGGCCAACATGAGTAGGAATACGGTGAAGGCGAGAAGTACGGAGATTCCGACGGAGATCTTCTCTCCGGCGCTCGGAGGTACGCAGAAGACGACGAGGATGAGGACGGACAGAAGGGAGCACGGGAGGATGATGTTCATCACGTAGAAGATGTAACGACGGCTCATGCGGATCGTGAAGACGACCTTGGAGTAGCCGTTGTCAAGGTAACCTGGCAGAACGACCTCCCTCCACTCGACCGTCGTTCCGATGATGTTCCACTCGCCGTTGATCTTGAACTCACCGATCTCCACTTCCGTCTGAACGTTCGTCAGGTTCATCCGCGAACTCTTGTACGCCCAGGCGCCTACACGATACCACAACGGCAGAAAAAGAATGGTTACTGAACAAGACACAGGTGCTACAAGGAACCACAAGGCCAGAAGGAGAATGGTTACTGAGCAAGACACAGGTGCCACAAGGAACCACAAGGCCAGAAGGAGAATGGTTACTGAACAAGACACAGGTATACAAGATAACACAAGGCCAGAAGAAGAATGGCTACTGAACAAGACACAGGTGCTACAAGAAGGAGATTGGTTGCTGAACAAGAAAGAGTTGCTACTATAATAAACACAGCCAGGAGAAGTTTGCTTACTGAAGCAGAGCAGAGTTGTTCTAAAGAGACTAATAAATCGTTGTCGGTTGAATTTGTAGTCCTCAGTTTCATGGATTATGCAGCTGAAGACAGCGCAAATGCGATCACACCCATTTGGCAATAGGATAACTTTACTATGGCTTAACAACGAATTATTGACCGGTGATTAAATCAATAAATGACGGGTTTCTACAGTAATGGTAATGACTGACGTAGGTGACAATATATTCGACCCCAATTCAGTGCTTTTTGAAAGGTTCTTATACAAATGCGCTCTATAAAAGTCCAGATACGTAAGTACACAAGAAGCCACGACTTAAGCTTAGGGAAATCTGGAGACTCTCTGTTCGAATGAGAATCCTAGCTTTCACTGAGGAAAACGTATACGGTGTACGCAGCCTTTGCATACGTGTATGCATATATTTGTAAGTTTTTTAGAGTCCTTTTAGACCTCATAAGACGTCGTATGTTCTTTACACCTTGACTCCGACCTCAATTCCAATTTATAAGGAGTAATCTGATTGATAGACAGACCAGATAGAGATGAAACTCGACAGAAAGACAGCTATAGAAAGCCTTGTTTAACTGACAGAGACAGAGATGATGGTGGAAATTACAGACTGTCAGCCATGGGTACCAACCTATTTCGATGGGACAGGCCTGAGTGTCAAATGGGAAGTAGAGGATGTCGATGTCGCAAGTGGTGGCGAAGACTCCCCCAGGTTCCCAGTGGGCTTTTCCTGTTGAACTGATCTGCACTCGAATCTTCTCGAACTCTTGGATCATTTCTTCTGCCCTAAATACAGACAACCAACAACATAAATGTCTGCTCTTTTGTAATACAATGAGAAGTATCATTACAGCGGTGTTATAGTAATTCTTATAATATCGGTCATTAGCAAAATTGTTAAGAAAGAGGCACAAAGTCACGAGGATTAACACAATTGGACAATTCTCCAGGCCACTAAGAACTGGATGAAAAATTGTGTTGTCGTTCACAAATAACGTGTTGCACAATTTTGTTATGCATCCCAAAAAAACGGAAATACTAGGCCCTATTGAATTTCAAGCAATAACAAAGCTATGATGAAAAACGCTTATATGAGTAATAAAAGCATTACCTGCAATTAAAACAGTATATTGAAACTATAAAACTTTTATTGCAGGTTGTGATTGACGCGGGCTCCTCCTTTCCAACAGTCATACAAATTGAAAATGCTGCATACTCAATCAGAAGAGAATTACTGCGGTTAATTGGCAATGCATCATTTGACAAGCTTGAATACCTGTGTTTCAATGGATGCATAGTCTACAGATGCTGTCCAGCTAGGCCTACCTGACAATTGCGGAAACAAAATTAGTGCAAATTATTTTCTGTTCTCTAAAGAACATTGTTAGCGCTGGAGGAAGTGATACCATCCAAGCCTGCTACGGTGGGGCTTGTTCTGTGAATAATATTTCAGAGAATGGTTGTATGATTATTGCATTGCAGTAATTGTTTTTGTTGAGTTACTGTGGCTTTACCTCGCCAGAGCTGAGGGATTATGTCATTATGAGCATAGCGTTGAATAGATTAATTAATATTGATTAATATTCGCGTTTAAAGGTTTGACTGAGAGTTTTTAATTTGCCTTTGATCTTCCATTGAGCTCCATCTCAGCGTCCTCTATCGGTGCTGAACCGCCAGTGCACACCTTCAGGTAGCAATAATAAACGAGAACAAATCTTTTGTTCTCTGTTGGGTTTGAACTGTCAGTCGATCAGGCTATGTGCAACATTCATGCATCCTTTTAAATGTACCGACTGTGCACTGGCGGCGATCTTGTTTCACAGGTGGGGGACACTTTTGAACTGATCTGGTCAAAAAGAGTTTGAACTGATCTGGTCAAAAAATTTTCTTACCTTTTATTGGTTTTCTTCAAAATGTGGGGAGGTAAATGTATGGTGTGTGACCCACTCTCAAAGGTGGAGGTCTTGTCCCCCTCAACCTCCCTCCCGGATCGCCGCCCATGCGACTGTGCGTCAACTTCTACAACGCAAGCTTTGATATTCACGGGATTGTGTTTCACTTTCCTCATTGTAGGCCCTATATCATCAGAAACAGATGCACCCGCACATGACAGTGATGACACACAACTTAATGCACACATTTTGACATGCATAGCAAAGCCATTGCCTTATTTTACTAGGGTGCAGATTCGTAATCTGATCATAATATAGCTGCAGGGCTGAATTTGTCTCAGAGTCACTATTTTTTTTCGCTGAGGCTCAATCTGTTTTTGATCAGACATAAGCGCATGAATGCCTTCATTATGAAACTTCAGTCGAAAACGTTTGAATGGGAAAGCTTACCCAATTCTTCCCACATTTCCCTTTCTGTCTTTGCAACAACTCTATACTTCGCTTCCGAACACTATAGCGATCGTTTACAGGCCATCAGTCTGCCACAGTTATATTCATTCGTCCATATCTCTTGCTACTGGAGAACAGTTGAACTCTGTTTTACTTAGGCCTATTTCTTATAAGGTTTAGGCCAGGATGCTGTTTTATGAATCGTCTTTGAACAGCCTTAATTAATTATGTACACCCGGAAGCCATAACATCTATTAATATAGTTTCCTTATATGCAAATTTGTCTGTCGGAGGACGCTACGTCACAAACGGCTTCTGTTCTATTGTGAAACATAAACCGGTTGTCTTGACGACGGCGGTCTTGATACATATAGGCCTATAATATGACGTAATAATATGATGGGCAAATAATCTAACACTATATACTGCCGTCATAATTTATGACGGGAAAATACACTAGTTGAAATAATAATATGCGCTAAATATTGCAAAAAATTAGGCGAATTTACTGTTTGAAATGTCGTATCTTATTAGCTTCAGGGAGCAAACCCCTTGACAAAGGGCTTTGCCTTTGGACCCCACTGGGGCACAGCCCTCTGACCCCCTAATTCGCCCCTCTTGTACAGTTGAGAAAATTCCTTAGAATAAGCCCTGCTATACAAGTCCTTTGATTATTTATCCAACAATTTAAAAATCTCGTAGATAAATTAACGTCGCGTTACCATGGACACTATTGTACTCTATAAATAATAGCCTATAATAATAATCTGACATTTGTAGCGCGCCTAAACAAGAAAGCACGAAAGCGCGTAACACTGCCTGATGGCAATGTTTGTCATGAAAGCGCAGAAGTGTGGCCATTGTCTTTTAGGCCACCGTAGACTATTTGTCTGTTATTGTCAGACAAAAACGTTATCACATATTATAGTGTGTGATAATGTCACACATAGGGCCTAGGTCTACTTTGTACAACCAACGAGAAACGTTAATATGCCGAGAACAGGCATAAGACTAGACTCATACAAACCGGCATTACAGCTTGTCTTACAATGATTCGCAATGCAAATGGGAGGCGGTCCGTGGGCGCTATGCCTACGTCGAAACAGTGTGACATAAAAGCACGCCTCCGGCGTGTGTTCACCGGCATCAGGCCTCTTTTACGAGGGCTCATTAGCATTATAAATCTTTCTCTTCTTGTTCAGGATACACAAATCTAACGAATAGGTTCGATTTCGAAAAGCAGATGCATTGGGCGGACTGAGCAGCACTTTCCTAGGTTTCGATAGAAAACCTAAGTCTTGGGCACGGTGAATAACGTCTGGGGCTGCTCTCCAACGCTTTGCCCTAGTAGCATCTGTGAGAAGAGACGGACCTCCAGCAATTTACCCGCGAAACCCTAAAGCGGCGCAAGGCATGTCATTTTTATAGGGGGTCTCTGACTAATCCTAATCTCAGCTCACTCTTAATTAATCTGCCTGAAGATCAAAAAGTGAATGGTTTTTGAATACATGCACTCTAAAACATGTCGACGCTTGGCTTAAATAGTAGCGCATTTAGTGTGTAATTGTAATTGTAGTTAGTAACTTCTATTGCGCCGGTGTCTAATGCACAGGGCATCAACCGATGGCACACCAAAGCCAAGCCGTAATCAGGCCAATATCCGGTCAATGGACAGCCGTGAAATAAGCATCGATCCAGCTGACATCGTGTCTGCAGAAAAGTTCCCTTTCCTACGTATCAGGTATACCAGAATAAATTGCACTAAATAACTGAAAATGGCTTCTCCTTTTACATGCTAAATTATCATAAAGTTTCAAAACATTTTTTCCATAGGCATTATCGCCATGAGCGCTCCCTCCTGTGACAGGAGTCCTGTCTCATAACACACTCTTGCATATGCCATGGATTATCGCCGCAGCTTCCAACGGCCTATAATCAACAGTAGGCCCTAACGGAGGGTCCAAACCTAGCGCTCAAAACGACAGACAGGAAAACTTCTAGCACTTTGTGCCTGCAAGTGATCCAATTCATATCGATGTCCTAGTATTTCTCGATCATAGTACAGACTTCATTCTATAGTTCTGTATTCGAGGCGGCCATGTTAAAGACTAGGCCATGAATTGTGCTCCGCAGAGACCATAGATAGGCGAGCTTTAGGTATGCCCTTGCCAGAGGGAGCTTTGGTTCTTGAAGAAACCATTAGAACTCCGAGGATCTCCCTTTTCCTTTCCGTTTCCAGAGCTTGTGACAAGGCCTGCGACCAGATCAACCGTCTCCTTCCCGCGCACGATATGTGGAATAAGCTTCCCATCAGAGTAGAGAAGGTCGAGAAACTCTTGTACCTCTAATCGCAATGCCAGGTCGCCGAATTTTTTCACAAACGCGCATCAAAAATTCGGATACGAGTAGGCCTATCAGTGACCCAGAACTGAAATCTGGAAGTTTCCGCTTAAGTAGAGTTACGATCCACCACTTAATATCAGCGTATATAAAACATAAATATGAACATAAATATGAACATAGATATGAATAAAAATATAAACATATATATATGAACATAATTATGAACATAATATGAACATAAATATGCACATAAATATAAAAAGCATGACATCTCTTATATATCAAATACATGAGACGTCCAGTTTACGTGACGCAGCGCTTACTTAGGCCTATTCTTTACTCGGCCATTTTGTTTTTATTTATTCGTGACATAATGCCTTTGCCAGCCACATTCTGTCGCAGACGTAAGCCATTGCACAGACCATGCACGGCTCATCTAAGCAGTAGGATCTGTCTATCATACGGCGGCATATCCATAGAACTTGATACGAGCGCTTAGGAAAATTAATTGGATCCATTAATTAATTAATCCACCCGGATAGAGATGCAATATCCGATAGGCGAACGGGAGTGGAATATACGAAGCACGGTGTATTCGTACGCAGTGTGCCAGAGCTTCGTCAAAATACGGACCGGATTTCTTGGATTGCCTTACATACTGATCGGACAATCAAACCCAATGGTCCCCCAATATCTTGGTTCTGGCCTTATTGGTGTTGCTGACGTCGCCTTGGTTCTGTTCAAGCAGATATGGTTCCTTAATCGATGATTCTTGTAGACCACGTATGACTATCAAAGAATCGCCTCACTTACTGCATTGCATAACAAGAAGAGTCTTTTCTTGTGCAGGACAGTGGTCCTTTAGGTACGGCACTGGGTCCGTATTCCAACAACTGCGAGTTCGAGCAGGCTGAGCGGACTCAATATAACGATCCTGGACAAGTTTTACGAGGGCACCTTGCCTCGCGCCTCAGTTTTCCTCTTCCTCTTCTTCTTCTTCTTGTTTTTCTGTTTCTTCTTTTTGTTTATCCAGTCCTACAATACACTTCTTTATCTTTCTGGGGGTTTCTTCCCTTCAATTCTTCCTTTGAGCACTGTCCTCATTTGTGATTTTTCTCGCAATGTGTGGTCAATCCAGTTCATTTGTCTCCCCTTTATTGTATTGAACATTGACCTGTTCTTGCACCAATTGCAACATCTCGTTGGTTTTGTAATTCATCCAGTCTTCTCCAAAGCCACATTTCAAATGCTTCGAGCTTCTCCATTTCTGACTTTCCATGTGTCCAATCCATATAGTGTCACGCTCCGTTTGAGGCATTTCGCCATTTTTTTCTTCATATCGAGATTCGGTTTATCTCTCAGAAGCTCTCCTGTCCTCCAGAATGCCTCCTTTCGCATTGCTATCCACCGAGTTTCAGACTTACTGAACTCGCGTGTAATAATTGCGATAATTGAAATGAAATAAAATAATCTGACCTAATCTGATACAAAATAATCTGTGTTCTTTAATCTAACTCCATTAAATGAACGACATCTCAATTATATTTTCTGTAATTTATCTTGTCATATTTTAATTTTTTCTAACGCAGTTAAGATGAGATGACCTTATAAGACAATCTGTTGCTTCATAGACCTAATCGTGTGCGCGTATTAATGCAGTATATGATAAAATAAATTAAATAAATGATAAATACGGCAAATTAAACTAAAATGATAGATAATTCCGAAAGAGTTGCTAGCTTCTTGCCAGCTCAAAAAGAGCGACTGTCTGAATGTCTGTTGGGTGATTGTCAGTCTGTCTGACTGTCACACTGCTTGTGTGCTTGCATGTTGCTTGTCGATCGCGATGGTAATATTGAAAATTCGACGACAATGAAATGATGATGAAACGGCGATAGAATGATGATGATGATGAAGAAGAATATGATGATAAACTGCACCCGTTAATGATGGCGAGTTCTGGCGTCCAGATGCGATTGGCGCGTACGACGATGTCTTTGATGTTGTTGTAGAGCGCTGGGTCCCAGGTCAGTCTCTCATCCACCCAGTCCTACATCAGGACAAGATCACAGGACAGACCGCTATAGACATACACAGGGACAGATGGACGGGCAGAGAGTAGGGAGAACGCAGGACAGTTGGATGGATAGGAATACGACACATAGAAGGACAGCGAGTAGAAAGGTCGAAGGGATAGATAGAGCGAAATACAAAACTACAGACTTGCAAAGACGAACGGAAATTCGAGCAGGCAGGAATATATAGACAGAAGCACAGATAGAGAGATACATAAAGAGGTACTGATAGGTAGACAGGCATGTATAAAGACAGAACGACAACAGAATCAGACAATTACACGAACAGATGCGCAGAGTTAAACGGGATTTCTCGACCGTCTCTCACTTTGAGTGCGTCTTTCCTGCTGACCCTAATGAGACAACAGCAGCAAAGATGGGTTCACAAAAGACGCCCTGAAGAACATTCTGGCAGACGGAAGAAGTCAGGCGAACGGAAGGACAGACAAATACACACAGAGACAGACGGAAAGGTATAACTAGATAGCAGTGACAACCAGCAGGGTGAATGAGATGAGAGGGAGACAGACAGAGACAGACAGAGACAGAGATATAGAAAGAAACAGGGAGAGAGTGAGAGTGAGAGAGAGTGAGAGATAAATATATATATATATATATATTTATATATATATATAGATAGATAGATAGATAGATAGATAGATAGATAGATAGATAGATAGATAGATAGATAGATAGATAGATAGATAGATAGATAGATAGATAGATAGATAGATAGATAGATAGATAGATAGATAGATAGATAGATAGATAGATAGATAGATAGATAGATAGATAGATAGATAGATAGATAGATAGATAGATAGATAGATAGATAGATAGATAGATAGATAGATAGATAGATAGATAGATAGATAGATAGATAGATAGATAGATAGATAGAGACAGATAGAGACAGATAGAGACAGATAGAGACAGATAGAGACAGAAACAGACAGACAGACAGCAGTGCAATTCAGACCGGACTATAGGTCACCAGACCAGAAAGAACCCAATATTTGACCTGACTAAATCAGCCCAGACCATAACTGACCCGATCACAGATCAGACCAATTAAAGAAGCACAGGGAATAACAAGACCTACCGTTAGTACAATCGCGGTCGTTGTCAGAACTTGGCTACGTTCGTCCTGGAAACAATCGAAAGCCAGCAGTTAGTTTTCTGTAACGTTATAGCAAGCTTTTAAATCACGCATCACAGAAAACTACCGCAGAACTCTTAAAAGTAAAACGAAATGCATTTGTCGAAATGACTCAAAGATGAGCAACTGAGTAGACAGTCAGAAAATATACCGAAAATAAACATAAATCAAAAGATAATTTAAGAGGTTGCTGCGCATATTACGATGACGATTGTGTTACCAAACATTATTAGGCTGATGAGGACGACTGATGATGCCAAGTATACCAGTCGCTGAATCCGCAGCATCATGTAATTGATCTGAACGTTGACGGTGGAAGAGGAGTTGACGACTGCGCGTGCATCTGTATCGTATGACCGGAAGAGGTCGCTGATCAGCTGCTCCTCTGACGTCAGACGACGTCTACGTGATGAAGATGACGACGAAGAAGAGGGAGAGGAAGAGGAGGAGGATCGATCGGCTGCAGAGGAAACAACTCCATTAACTACTCGTTTACAAAGTCAACAATAGCAGCCGCATCAATATCAATAACTATGACGACTACGACTACTATATATTTATAAGCTACATATCAACATATCTATAGCTAAAACTACTGCTACTGCTGCTACTACTACCACCACTACTGCTATCACCACCACCACTAAAAGTGCGGTTAGCAGTTGGTTTGTTAATAAAGGATATACTTACTTACCTACTACTACTGCCACAGCTGCTGTAGACCATTTTCGCTCGAAGGCCGATAGAGGCTTGGGTGACATCATCAGTCAGCTTTTATTTGAAATTTCTTAAATACGTAACATTTTCGAAGCCTAAATGACGGGTGAAATTTTTGAGTCTCCGTAGAAGCGCGAGATTCAATTACCCGGGCACTTTTAAACCTTTTTCATCAATTCCCTACAGAGATAGTGAACAGGCACACTATATATTCAGATAAACTCAGTAACGGTTTTAGAAAGTTAATGACTAGAAGAGATTGTGAAGATGTACGAATATATTCATCTAACCTGTCGTCTGTGCTTGATTATTCTGACTCAGGTGAAGAATCACACATGTCAAGATGACTCTACCAACCATCGCCATCGGTAGCATCGTTTTAGTCACTTCCCAGTTGGTGCAGCCGACAACTTTACAAATCAAGAAAGAGTGCGCTCAAACCTAGCTCGCTGAATAATCAAACAGATAATTGATTGTCGTAAACAAATAAATTTTAAGACCAATGAGGTAAAACAAAACGAAGCCTAATTCATGCATATCAACTTAACTACATAAACCTTAATTTCTGCTCTACCTAAACAGTTGATATTAATTATACGACTGCTGGATTGAAGGGCGGCACTCAAATTGAAGATGATAACACATGTCAGAGATGCCTTTGATGTAACACACATTCGACAATGCAACGCACGTCGATTTTCCATGACATTCGAATCCTGGTCGCATAGGTGAAAAATCAATTCGCTTACTGTTTGGTCACCGGGCCACTCTTACAGCCGATCAACTTAAGCTGACCGCAGTTGGGTTTCCATGTTTTGACGCAGTATGAAGTAACGCATCCTGTGATTTATGTTTAAGACTGGGCGAAGACCCAGTTGTGACAGAGAAAGGAATAAGTATCCAGCATCGTGAAGACCCAGTGTACGTCAGAAGTATCAGCCTGCTCACAGGCAAAACACCAGAAGATGTGTCACATCGACAGCGCATTGTGAGTTTCTGACGCGCTGAAATTCGAATTTCGCATAATCAACGCGCGGAGATGATGGCAGTCACAGCTGCTGACATTATGTTTGCGATCCATTATGTGCCACAAGAAGACCTGTTTAGTTGCTGCAGCATTATTAGTCCTAATAGGCGAGGAAATCAATAGTAATTTACGACTTGCTGCTTGTTGAGAACTTTAAGATCATTTAAACTAAACTTAAATGCTCATTGAAGGTTCTTGATAGGCGCTGAAGAAATGTCAATACACAAAGCACACCTAGTCCTACAATACGAAGTATAACCGTGCTTTACATAATTATGTAACGTTAGCAGCATAAGAAATCTATCATATCTGATTACAAACGTAACCTACAAGAAGCTTCATAGAGACGCAACGAAGAAGTTATAGACGAGAACAATGTCAAAACAGTTTCCAAGTGGAAGTAGACTACGATCCTCCGAACGATGGCGCTACAACATGTCTCTGTGTGCACTAAACATGAATTTGTTAATTGCGCAGTGATCTACCAGCCACTGCTCGCGTTGACCGCGTGATAGAGTTCCAAAGACTGCTAGACATTTATCATTTTAGACAACCTCTTCGTATAGCATCCCATTATTAGCTCTTATGGACTCATAATCAGACAATCGAACTACAATTTTAACAAATATTGCTACTATCAACGGTAGTAGCACACAGACAAACACAGGAAACGTAGAGTATCCCATAAACAAATCTATCTTATTATGCGATTCTTCTTTACATAATCTTACTGTTCACAGATTTTGATTTATAATTCAGCGATTTCAGGCCGACTCCAATTTTTCATCTCAGTCCGGTAATGAACAATGTCCTAACGGATTTCAATTCACTGAATTCACCGAATTCACTTAATTCACGCAATTCACTCAAGTCACGCATTTCACTTAATTCTCTATTCTATTAACGACCTTAGAAAGCGCAAGGGTCTTTGGCATCAACCAATTTGGCCCAACGTATGCAATGTGCTCTAAGTAACATTAACTTCATCAAATACTACTGTCAACAGTTTAAACTAATATTCCGAGTTGAGCGCGGTCTTCAGAATCCTCGCAGAATCCTCACATACAGTCTTACCGTAAATCGTAGCTTATCTCAAGATGCTCCTGTTAGATTAAGTCGTTCGGTTGCAGACGCAGAATAAACGCCCGTCTCTGATCGACCAATCGAGAAGCCAACGGAAGACGGCACCATGGCAACCAGAGATGGAGGCTGAGGGCTGTATAGCTAGGCGCCCCTGCAGCGGAAGAAACCGGTGACAAGTGTTGTCCGGTGGCACCATAATGGCTGCCTCATACGATGCATCATAGGCTGCTGGAACAGAAACTGCATGCCAGTATCTGATCTCCAAAACCTGTGGTGAAGATTATTTGAATTAGACCAGGCCTATACTGGGTAAATGAATTACGGCATACAGCTTCCAAGAACTAATAACACTATAGTAGTTGGATCCCAGCCACGAAATCAAGCTTCAGATGGAATGTGTATTTAAGTTTTGTGGCATTAAAAAAGACCTGTTAAGTGGATTTTTATATGAGCAGAAGTCTCTTTCACGTCAAGGAAATAGCCTATTTTCACATCAAGGAAATATAGAATCCAACGTTCTCTTCAGCTTTAGACTATTTAACTACAGGTCTTGACAAATCAATTTAAAAGTATTTGAATAGTCACTGCATATAACTTAAAGACCACATTATTGTTAAGGAAGTGATCAATTTTGGAGAGCCAGTTCTAATGACTATTCTAGATTTCAAATACACAATTACATCCACGTGGGTCATATTAACATGATTCGTGGAACTGATGTGCTGTGTAATATTGGTAGGAGATTGCTGTTGCTGCTGTAAAAAGCCTTTCGTTGTTGTGCAATTTGCGTCAACATCGCAATCATTAGCAATTATTAAAAATTAGCCACTGACATGTATATATGTATGTAGCCTACAATGTAATACGGCTGCATATATTTATATAAGAGCCATCATTAATTAATATATGTGTGTAAAGCTCTCTGCATGCTGCGATCGTTTGGTGAAATAGTGATGATGATGATACCACTAATGGCAAATCCATAGAGAATTGGACACCCGAGGAACGAAAGGATTCAGTGGCACCGACAACGGTCCAGCGTTTACGGATAATGACGTCCAGTTATATTGGACAAAAACACCGGGCACTTGGCTGACCACTGCTGGACAGACAGACCATCGTCATCGTCGTCTAATTCAGCGCATAGCCCCAGGCATCGACGACACCACTCCTCACGCCTCGATAACGCTCAGGCTTAAGACAGGAGGCCTTGTACGTAGGCCTACTGTAAGGCAATGCATCTAGACCTCTCATGAGTCTGTTACTGGCGGTCAGCGTAGATGATGTAGCGCCAGGATATTTATCTGAACTCTCAGCGATCACTCGGCTGCAGCTAATTGAATCCGGTGTAACTAATGTCCAGTGTTTCCGTTCAACCAGCCAGCCACTACCGCCTTCGTATTCATCACAAGTACGGTATACGTGGATTGGAGATATGTTCCTTGAAGCGTTCTGCGTCTGGGAAGCATAAATCGCCATTAAGTCCAGGGAAAAGATGAAAGGGTTTGTATTGCAGAATATAGGTATGTCGAATTAAGGAAATTAAGAGTCAAAGGGAAGAAGAAAGAAAAGATGATTGTGTTGGGTTTGATGATGATAATTATGGTCTTGTGACGGATTAATTAGTTTGACCCTATGTCCAGTGTCACAGGTTTTCTGAGAATAGAACATACAATGTCATGTCTTCGGTGAAGTAGACAAGCGTAATCATCAACATCGATGTTTGTATCATCATCTGGGAAGCGTAATAAATGGAATACAAAGGCCATTATGGAATGGAATAAATGCTGTTCTTAGCGTAAAGACGGATTGCAAACACAAAACCATAAAGGACAGGATTTAACAGGAGTCGATTACGTATCGCAACGGAAAAATAGAACATTTAAGTAATGCAATGAAGATGGAAATAGGAACAGTGAGAACGTGCATGTTAAGCAGTGCATTTAACCATTATATGAAAATCGATCGCGCAAAGACAATGGCGTTTGGAATGTAGCCTATGATGTTCGGTGCTATGAAAAGCATAGCAAGAAGGCGCTAACTTTGAAGAAAATGGCTTGACGGCTTCGAAGACTGATCAAAGAACCTTATTGTTTAAATCTATGCGAAATCAATCGATTGACTGGGGTGGTTACGGATGCCAGGCGCAAGCTATTCCGGACCGGTGGTCCAGCAACTGAGAAACGTTGTCAACCATGTCGTCTTGTTCTCATCGCCGTTGTGAAATAAAGCTATCGTGGTTGTAGTCTAGGAGCTAGCTCATGTTTCGTGTGCACTTCAATGTACCCTCAGTTTGACCTCACAGGGTTATTATAGGTCATGAAAGTGTGTCAAAAAAATTGGTCACATGACCCGCTTATTGATCGCTTAGCCGCCATATTGGATTCAAGATGGCGGAAAACGCACTTTTTAAATCACTTGTATCTTGGCCATTTCTTATCCGATTTCGATGTGTTCTTTGTTAAATTGTAGGTCTTGATAAGAGCTATCTTTTTGGTCTTTATGCATTTTTTACTAATTATAATCGTTTTTGAGTAATTTAGCAAATACAAATTTTTCAACAAGAAATTTTTGTATTTTTTACTTTTTGCCACTTAAGGAGTTGAAAATGTGAAAATATTATTCTGACAAAATATAATCAGCATTTAATAACCTTTCAAATGGTACTAGTGAAAGTAATATTATCTTGTGCCATTTTCTTCTAGGATTCAAAATTGAAATCCAGTGCAGTGCCATTCGAGTAACCAAGCGTACCTTTCATATGCCTGTTCCACAGCTGTTTTCCATTCGATTTTGACGTTTTTTTCTTTAAATTGTATGTCTCAATTAGAGCTGTCTTTTTGGTCCTGGCATATGTTTTGCTAATTATAGCCGTTTTTCAGAAATTAAACAAAAACAATATTTTAAACAAATTTTCTGTAGTATTACACCAATTTTTCAATCTGTTTCGTTTTTTACGTTAAGGTTCAGGGGCCCAAATGGAGAGGGTACATTTAAACAATGTTATAAAGAAGAAACATGACACTTCATGTGTTATCTGCCAAAATAAGGGGGGACAAGTTTCCCGCTTACAGTGAGAATAATGGCAGGAAGAAAATTCAAGAAGCATCTGTTGTTCTCCGGGATGATATCTTGTCAGAAGTCCCAGAAGATGGTATGGACTGTCAGTAAACGTCCAACCTTAAACGAGCTGATCTGAGCCACCCTCCACCCAAAGCCTTGTAGCAGCAGTAATTCTGAACAATCGAAAGATTCTTCATCTTGGTGCGTGATTTGTATGAACAGCGTGATTTATGGACAAAATAAACTATTTTGTATATGCGAGAAAATGCGCTCTAGATTCATAAATGCTACTTGATACTATCAAGATGATGTTCTGAGAAAACTTCCACCCTTCAAGATGATGAGTCCGTTTTTGCTGGTGACATTATGTCTCACAAGAGGTGCATGAACAGGTATATACTGAATTTCAAAAGAGATAATGAACTGAAGACAAAGAGCCCTGATGACTGTATTAAAAACGGATTCAAAGATGTAATCGCCATATTGCAACTTGAAACAGCAGATTACAGTATAATCTGCCTCAAGAGAGAAGTTGAATAAAGTATCTTTCTGGAGATTTATGTATGTTTCAAATCGTCCGATGAAGACAATGTTGATTGAACTATTTGGTTCATCAATATGTTTCACTTACACAAGAAACAAGACACTTTTCTGGCAGCTTCAAGCAATCTTGAAGAATTATGCTACCCAATCATGAGAAATTAATCTTATCAAATCCAATGAACATTGGTAGTGATCTTTCAACAGAACTGGCGTGAAGCTCCCAGTTTCCATCTCTAAGAGATCTGTGAGGTCTCGGAGTATTGGAATAAAGGCAATGATGAAGTGATACCAAAACTTAAATAGAAAACTTTTGTTAACACCTTCTGCAACATGTTCAGCCATCTGACTCTGAAGAACATGAAGATCTTCATTGACAGCGCTGGTGTAATGATGTGTTTCCTATGGATCCTTTGATGTAACAGCTTCCTGTAGAAAAACCAGAGTCCACTAATTCTTGCTCCAGTAGGATTTCATTACACTCCATGAATGCTTTCCACAGTAGCCTTTCCATTGCCTCAGCTAACATAAACTGACTTCTAAAGGAACGTGCATAGCTCCCAGCATGAGTGCTCTGAACTATTACAGGACCAGACACCAGGTTCTGTTATAATACTGTCAGCACCACTGTCTGATAGATATGCACCAATGCAGGCACATACTTCTTTAACAGAATGGAAACCTTCGAGACCAACAAAAACGTTAGTCAATTCTTGTGGCAGAAGCAGTTGCAGCTCTTTTGCCACAACTTCATCACACCAGAGAGCACCAGATCGTTGTCTCACTTGCAATAAGCAATCCTGGAAGTTCTTCATGCACGTATATATTGTGTCATAAGCAGTTGCAGGGTGTGGTATTATAGGAGTGGATGCTGTGATTGTGAGTGGTAAACTTTGACTTGAATGCACTGCATGATGGGGCGATTTGCTTGTGAGTCTCTTTCTTGGAAGGAAAGTTTTTGCTGTGAAAGAATCTAGCAAGAAACCGTATTTATCCATGATTTCTTGTGCCTCTCTTGTTGCGTTAAGATCCTCTGTCCTCTCTGCTGGAACAAAGCCTATTTTGAATTTTACCACGCATGCAAGGTTTACGATAGTGGAGTAGTTCCTGGCAATGCCTGTCCCATTTTTGGAAGTCTGCCAAAGTAGCTAGATTGTGCTGATGACTTGGGTGACCAACACATCAGTTTGTTGTAACTGTATCAGTCACTGTATCATGACTGTTACCTGTTACCCTTTCCTGATAGAACATGCTCATTATGGTCGAAATAGTCCAATGCATCTGAAATGGGCACATTTCTCTGCATTTCAGGTGGAAGTGGTGTTCATGAGTAGTTTGATTCCTGTACTGTTTCAGTCAGTAGAGTATCATTCTGTCGTTCCACCTCATCACAGCGAACACCAAAGTAAAGTTTCTTCATGATCTGTAGTAATGTCTTTGATCGTGTCATTTTGTGTATACTTTGTGATATTATTATCAATAAGGAGGCTTTCCTTTATCCATGATGTATTGGAATACTAAATCACATTTTTGTTTTACAGAATGTGATGCAGAATATGATGGTAAAAGTTTCCCATAACTGTGGTGTCTAAACTCATCAAGTGATTTTCTTAGATCATAGGCATTGCCAACTGTTCCTTTTAATTGGAAATCGTACTCAAGTAACTGTAACTGCTTTGCACATTCCTCAACAACTGGAGTATCTCTCAGCCTTTCCACCAGAGTAACTGCAGTGACCTTCGTGGCTAGCACCATTTGGAATTCTGTCTTCTTGCTTGTGTGAGTGAAACATATTGATGAACAAAGTTGAAGGGTGGAAGTTATCTCAAAACATCACCTTGACAGTATTGAAACTGTAGCATTTAACTGTAGCATATAAAAAATCTAGAGCGTTTTTTTCGCATATACAAAATAGTTTATTTTGTCCATAAATCACGCTATTCATACAAATCACGCACCAAGATGAAGAATCTTTCGATTGTTCAGAATTACTGCTGCTACAAGGCTTTGGGTGGAGGGTGGCTCAGATCAGCTTGTTTAAAGTTGGACGTTTACTGACAGTCCATACCATCTTCTGGGACTTCTGACAAGATATCATCCCGGAGAACAACAGATGCTTCTTGAATTTTCTTCCTGCCATTATTCTCACTGTAAGTGGGAAGCTTGTCGCCCCCTTCTTTTGGAAGATAACACATGAGGTGTCATGTTTCTTCTTCATAACATTGTTTAAATGTACCCTCTCCATTAGGGCCCCTGAATACCGATAAGAACCATAACGTAAAAAACAAAAAAGATAGAAAATTTGGTGTTTAATATACAGAATTTTTTTTTAAATATTGTTTTTGTTTAATTTCTCAAAAACGGCTATAATTAGCAAAAAATGTGCAAGGACCAAAAAGATAGCTCTAATTAAGACATACAATTCAAAGAAGAAAGCGTCAAAATCGAATGGAAAATAGCTGTGGAACAGGCATATGAATGGTACACTTGGTTACTCGAATGGCACTGCACTGGATTTCAATTTTGAATCCTAGAAGAAAATGACGCAACATAATGGTACTTTCAATAGTACCGTTTGAAAGGTTATTAAATGCTGATTATATTTTGTCAGAGTAATATTTTCCTATTTTCTACTCCTTAAGTGGCAAAAAGTAAAAAATACACAAAATTTCTTTTAAAAAAACTTGTTTTTGCAAAATTTCTCAAAAACGGCTATAATTAGTAAAAAATACATAAAGACCTAAAAGATAGCTCTTATCAAGACCTACAATTTAACAAAGAAAATCTCGAATTCGGATAAGAAATGGCCGTGATACAAGTGATTTAAAAAGTCCATTTTCCGCCATCTTGAATCCAATATGGCGGCTAAGCGATCAATAAGCGGGTCATGTGACCAATTGTTTTGACACACTTTGATGACCTATAATAACCCTTTGAGGTCAAACTGAGGGTACATTGAAGTGCACACGAAACATGAGCTAGCTCCATGACTATTGTTATTGGCCATCATCCTCAACGCCACACTGATCAGAACCCATGAAACAGAATCCGTTACTTTGGTTCTAACTGTAGGCAAGAGAGTTTGCTAATGAAGATTGCTTCAGCCAATTGAGAAATATTGCATATATAGACAACATTACGGTTCATAACGATGTCTGGCGTCATTTATGTTACATGTGACGGCCATCCAGAGGCTTTTTAAACAAATTGTTGACAGGGTTGCATTTCGGAATATGACTTACATAAATTAATATTAGTATAAAACTGCGCAGTTTAAGAATGACTGTTAACGGCAATATGATACAAATGCCGCAAAAAATCAGAAAATATTAAACATCAATACTCTTCAAAACTTAGACTGGTAATTGGCGCTTAAGTAAGTTTATGATCTTTTAAATGTGTCTTTTGTTGCCGTTTACAGCCATTTTAAACAGTTCGGCTTTTTTACATTAATATTCACTAATAGAACAGTAATTGTTCATAATGGAGCTATTTCCATATGTCATGATATTTAAATTGATAAACAATAATTCTCATTAGACAGGAGTGCCAATCAGCATCTCGGTACCTTAAATCAGTTGTGTCTAAAAATTAGCAGACTAAGTAAGAGACAATTAAGAACATGTACAGAAGTACATATAGATCAACGATTTAAAATATTTGCAACCTCTTTAATTATATCAATGTATAACTCCTTTAACTGTTAATAATAACGTCAACTGTCCACGCAAGCGGACCAAATATGGAACAGCACTTTTCAATGTTACGACCAGTCTGCTCTTCTCAGTCTCTCAACTGTAATATAACAAACATTCTAATTAGCACAAAGCTCTAATTAATACGTATGTAGGCTACGACGACCACAGGTTGTTACTGCTCCAGCATATTTGATTACAGTTGCGAAATTCAAGCCAATCAGCAAGGTTGTTAGTGCCTGAAATAAGTTTAGTATCACATTACCCCCAGACGTAGATTTCACGGTGAATTTTGTGAACTCATTTTACGTAAAATTTTACATTAAACTTGTGTTACATTTAATTTAAGTTTTAGGCTACAGGATGTCAAAACCACTTTCCAAAACAGTGATAACTTACTTAGCCCTGTGTATAATTACACGCTTGCAATGCGCATCTTAATCTTAGGCCTACTCCGCTCTGCGCTTTTTTTATTCCTGTCCTATTGTAATTAATTACCTGAATGGAAATGAACAGATAGTTTTGGCTAACGATCGCCAGGAGGCGACGCATGAAATGTGTTACTGACTGGTACTTAGCGTAGTTTGTGCTCTTGCTTGCTGTTCTTGGAGCATTTACTGCTGGTAACGGTTTTACTACTATTGCTACGTAGATGCTATTGCTGTAATTAGTATTGCTTTAGTTGTTACTACTGTAACAGGCAATGCTGTAGTTGAAATTACTATATATTGGCGATTGTTTTAACTGTGCTGGTGCCATTGTTTTTATTCCAAATTGTATAGTTTAACTGTTTAACTGTTTGGTTTAGCGACAGTCAGTGATTATGCTTTAGCTTTAGCGTCTGGTGCTGCAGCCAAATCCGCTGCTCTCCTCGAGTGGGTGGATTGATCTGCGATCAGAGAGCGAGCGACACTTGTCCGCAGCCCTTAGGCATTTGACTTTAATCACTCACCGTCTCCAACCAAGCGCTGCTTCGACATGGCAGCAGCACCACCCTCCCACCGCTCGACTACCATCCGCAGGAAAGCCTAATTGGTCTCGGTTAGAGCACTTACATCGACCGTAATTGAAATACGATGGATGGAGTCTCCAGAGGAGACGGAGAAGGATGAGATGGAGAAGAAAAAGGAGGAAGAGGAGGAGGAGGAGGAGACAAGGAGTCTGAAGTCGGTCCATGTAGAATGCGACGAGGGAGAGATTGAGTACAATCGATGCTCTACGTAGACCAGAACTACAGAGCACAAATTAAGAAGTCCTTTGCTGTTGAATCTTTGAATTTTTGTATTGTTTGTCCAAGTTCAGCAAATCAAAGAGAAATCTCGTCTCATTTAGCCCATGCAAATCCATACGTATCACGTACTTATCTGAATTTAAGCCAGACATAGGGCCTTGAATTTTTGTATTCTTTGTCCAAGTTCAGCAAATCATAGAGAAATCTCGTCTCATTTAGCCCATGCAAATCCATACGTATCACGTACTTATCTGAATTTAAGCCAGACATAATTACTGACTCCAAGATTAGGGAACGTCGCAGAAATGTTTCGCTAGGTGGCCACATTGATGATGCTCGTCTATGAAACCAATTATGTTAACGAGTCTTTCTTAGTCATTGATACCGTGTGTCGTATCCTTACTTTAAGTGTTTCCTATGTTCCTATATGCAATCATGCCTATGTTATCTCTTACACAATTATAGGAAAAAATAGCTTTCTTTTGTACGGTCGATCTGCTGCAATCTATTAGACTATTACTGTTGATCTATTGCAATCTACACTGTGTCCCGATGAAAAGTGGACCCCAAGAAAAAGTGTCATAACTTGGTCAAAACTTTTAGCATTTGCCTGAAATTTTAAAAACAACAACAATAGCCATATTACAACCAAATCCTAACGCCGTTTGGAAATGTTGCCGAGTTTGTCAAGTTTGTGAATGTTTGAGACGCAGCCCTGAAAATGGGAAGTTTCCAACATACAAGAGCCATAAGGAAGTGAAGTTCAGCTACAGCTGGTGTTCAAAATGCCCTTTTTGTTCACGGACACACGACCGTGGACGTGGACGCCACTGTTTGATGGCCCGATCGATGATCACGTGGTCAAACAGCTGCAACTCTTCAATCAGACGCGAAATCCAAACCTGGAGTGTACTGGAGGAGCGCGTTTATCGTTCCCGCATTCGTGACGTCGATCACCGGAGGCGCGTCTGATTGAAGAGTGGCAGCTGTTTGATCATGTGATCATCGATCGGGCCATCAAACAGTGGCGTCCACGTCTACGGTCGTGTGTCCGTGAACAAAAAGGGCATTTTGAACACCAGCTGTAGCTGAACTTCACTTCCTTATGGCTCTTGTATGTTGGAAACTTCCCATTTTCAGGGCTGCGTCTCAAACATTCACAAACTTGACAAAATCGGCAACATTTCCAAACGGCGTTAGGATTTGGTGGCAATATGGCTACTCTTGTAGTTTTTAAAATTTCAGGCAAATGCTAAAAGTTTTGACCGAGTTATGACACTCTTTCTTGGGGTCCACTTTTCATCGGGACACAGTGTATTATTATTATTTTATTGCAATCTATTACTGTTCATCTATTGCAATCTATTACTGTTCATCTATTGCAATCTATTAATGTGCATCTATTGCAATCTATTACTGTTCATCTATCGCAATCTATTACTGTTCATCTATTTTAATCTATTACTGTTCATCTATTGCAATCTATTACTGTTCATCTATTGCAATCTATTATTATTATTTTATTGCAATCTATTACTGTTTATCTATTGCAATCTATTACTGTTGATCTATTACAAAACTATTACTGTTGATCTATTGCAATCTATTACTGTTCATCTATTGCAATCTACTACTGTTCATCTATTGCAATCTATTACTGTTAATCTATTGCAATCTATTACTGTTGATCTAGTACAATCTATTACTGTTTATCTATTGCAATCTATTACTGTTGATCTATTACAAAACTATTACTGTTGATCTATTGCAATCTATTACTGTTCATCTATTGCAATCTATTACTGTTCATCTATTGCAATCTATTACTGTTAATCTATTGCAATCTATTACTGTTGATCTAGTACAATCTATTACTGTTGATCTATTGCAATCTATTACTGTTGATCTATTACAAAACTATTACTGTTGATCTGCTGCAATCTATTACTGTTAATCTATTACAATCTATTACTGTTGATATATTGTAATCTATTTCTATTACAATCTATTACTGTTCATCTATTGCAATCTATTACTGTTCATCTATTGCAATCTATTACTGTTCATCTATTGCAATCTATTATTGTTGATCTATTGCAATCTATTATTATTATTTTATTTCAATCTATTACTGTTTATCTATTGCAATCTTTTACTGTTTATCTATTCGTCCCAGGACAATTCGGCGCGGACAATTCGGCGCGGACATTTCGGCGCGGACAATTCGGCGCGGGAATGTCCGCGCCGAATTGTCCTGTGACGAATTATGGGTATCATAAAATGCCGCAGAAGAAAGTATACCGTATACCTGATTAGCATTACCTTGTGAGTGGGAGTTGAGATTGTGCTGGCTTGCACTCTCTACGAGAATTAGGCCAACTTAGGGTTAAATTAGTCGCTCTCTTGTGCAGTTAATCAGCAGTTGAAATAGAATTCGGAAAAAACCGATCTAGTTCCTGGATGACAGACTGTTTGGAGAGGGGAGACTTTGAAGTGGAGAAGCGAAAACAGTTGAATTCCTTGTTTGCTTTTTCGTAAGTCTGTAATTACGTGCGTGTGTTGGTTTGTTAACAATACTAGCCTATATATAGGCCGATATTTACATATCTTGGGTTAGCTAGAGTTGAGTAGGCCTATATGTATATATGCATACAGCAGCTGCACATGGTACTCGAAGTTAAGGGTTTCGATAATTTGTTTAAATATTGAAGAAGCACAGTGTGTATCAATCAATAGAAGATATTTAGGCCTATGAGCAGTTCAAAGTTTCTCGTACAGAGACACTGGAACACTTAAGACAGAGGCTAATTGCGATAGCATATAAACACTCTATCGAATTCGAAGTCTTATCTTTAATAAAAAGTAGGCTATGCATTGTTTCGACAATGCAGAGGACTATGTTGGTAGATACGTAAAGGTTCGAGGTGCTATGAGAGTCTATGGCGTAGTTAGGTGTAGCTCGGTGGACGGAGGTGAGTCTAACTGGTTCTCAGATGATCGGAGTACTGTGGACAAGTAAACTGGCGCTGCCTGTGCCCGGATGGTTGCTGATCGAATCTGAATAGAATCAATCTTCTTTGGGATGATCCAGAATTATAGACTGAGCTGCGATAACACGGAGTACACGGGTTTCTTGCAGCTTCCATAGGACTCTGTGAATTTTCTTTGATGTGAAAGTGTCTTGGTTTTTTTTATTTGCGTTAGACTCTAGGTAATAAAATAATAGCAGCCTCGATATATTTGAGAGAAAACTGTGTTTGCATTCGGAGTCAGTCGCGCTGAGAAACGCTTGGATTTAAGGAGAGGCTGGAAATGGTTTTCATAGGTTTTATGTAATCGTAATCGTAAACTCTAAATTTATGAAGCGCCACCTGAAAGTTAAGCGCAGGGCACCAGCTTATTCACGATCGCTCTGTCGAGTCAGAGGGGTTGTCACATGGAGATCCAAGTCCGGTTGCCAGAGAGACCAGAAAGCGGGTTTCGTCTATAGGTCGAAAAAGAAAGTAAGGCGGGTTAGTCAGGGTAGGAATTCGTGAAGAGGTGGGACTCTAATTATTTTTCAGTGTTTGAACAGCTACGACGAAGAATTACGCAGAGCAACCGAACAAACGAATTTTAATGGAACTTACTTTCCGAACGAAATTCAGAGAGCACATCTGGCCTTTTATTTTCAACGTAGTTCTGTTTTACAGTATATTTACATCCGACATTTACAAGGTGAAATTTAAAAGATATGTTTTCTTTAGTTTAGCCTCGTAGCTTTGCAGTTCACCGAAACAGACCAGAGCCTGCGCACTGAAACTCTCAACGAAACAACCAAAATCGAAACATAATTCCCTGCAGCCATGGAAGAAGACGCAAATGCGGACAGTCGCAACGGTTCCAATGTGATCGCAAAAGAAGACATTCGTGTCAGCTCAATGGAACCCGTTGCTGAGGTCATCAGCAACGTTACAGATGGCTGTTCAGATGCAAAGGTGAACAACTCGACAGATGTTAAAAGCAGTTTATCTTATGATGATGAAGCAGAGAAAGATTCGAGTCCATCCGAAGCTACTGAGACGACCGGCTCGGCCAAAGCATCAAATCAGCTGACGTACACGATAAACGACGTTCCACCGTGGTACCTCTGCATTGCACTTGGATTTCAGGTACGGTAGACACTACGTGATGTCCACAAGTATACTGTGGATTATTCAGTAGAATTAATCTATCATCTTCCAGGACAGTTAGGGTTAGGAACCCAGTTTACACTACTCATAACACGTAGCAAACATGGTGGAGATGTGTAGGACCTACATGGGTCACTGAAGAAAGCCTAGTTCTTGCAAAGAGCCACCTATTGTCGACATGGCATTCTAATTAAGCGACCTCATCTGCCAGGAATTAAAAAATTATCCGGAGAATACAAAAAACTATTATGGGACGGCTATAACCCGTCAAGATCTTCACCATCATCATCATCATCATCATCATCATCATCATCATCATCATCATCATCATCATCATCATCATCATCATCATCATCATCATCATCATCATCATCATCATCATCATCATCACCACCATCATCATCATCATCATCATCATCATCATCATCATCATCATCATCATCATCATCATCATCATCATCATCATCATCATCATCATAGTCTGGAGTACGCCCACATGACTGAAGTATAGTTCGTTAGAAAAATGAGCACAATAACTGCCATCTGTTGCAATCCGTATTCTTACTCATGGTCATGTGGTTCGAAAATGAATTGCTTAGCGATTCGACATACAGGGGAAACAAGTTGTGTTAGGTACTGACTGAGCTGAGCAGCTGTTAATGACACTGCAGGAGATTACAAGAGAACTGTGCAGATTAAGTTTATGTAGTTTTTATAAGGCCCCAAATAAATCCTTGGTACATACAACCATTAGGGCAGACCTGTACCGAAGCCCCATTAAACTGCTACCTGGCCTGACTGATTTTGGGTGCGTGTGTTGTTATTTTTTAGCAATTTCTAACGATGCTTGGTAGTACGCTTACCATTCCTTCCGTCATCGCTCCAGCCATGTGCATCGGACCAGATGACATCGTCGCATCAAGTGAAATCCTTGGCACGCTGCTTTTTGTCAGTGGTTTCAGCACTATCATCCAGACCACTTTCGGAACCAGGTATCAGCGTCGACGACGACCACAAACGATGATGGTGTGATCGTGGTCATGATGACCCTGATTGGTCATAGTGAGGAATAGGTTTTTGTAGGTTTCCTGTTGCTGTTGTTGATGATAATGACGATGAAGTGATGATGATGATGATGATGATGACGATGATAAAAATTATGAAATCGATCACCCTAATGGTGATGATGACAGCAACTAAGGTGTTCTTTGATCTATTTAGGTTGAGAAACAAAAGCAAATGTTACAAACAACAGAATCATTTGCTCCTGATGATGATGATGATGATGATGATGATGATGATGATGATGATGATGATGATGATGATGATAATGATGGCTGACGATGAAATGATGATATCGTATCTTTTGTTTCCCTTAATAGGCCCTATAACGCTTAAAATGCACCATATTAAGAGTCTGGATATACATTTACATACATGCATGATAATAGTGGTGGTGAAGGTGAGGATGATAATAATGGTGATAATGATGACAACTAAAGACGAACCCTTCGTAGTGGTTGCGACTTGCGACTACTTTGATTACGTTGATGGCTAGGCTGTTAATTGTAACGATTTATAAATGAATCGGAAATCACCAACAATGATTGTGGTTGTGTTCATGGTGACCTATCTGTCATTGTTGTCTCTGTAGACTTCCCATAGTACAGGGAGGTACGTTCACCTTTATCACGTCGGCACTTGCAATTCTGTCTTTGGATAAATGGAAATGCCCAACGGAACCACCACCACGTCAGTATAATACAAAACTCTTCTATGTATATAGAGTTTATAGACTACATCTGATGTAGCGCGGAAAGAAGGTAGGCTATATATCTCTAGGAAGTACTGTTTTGGACAAATCTGAAGTGCATGTACGCCTCGGCCAAAGCACTTGATCTATTTTAACACCAAGAATAATGAACTCAGATGACTCAAGTACCAATAAATCAGGAATCAGACGATACTTGAATTCATAGATTGGCTCAATGCTGATATTACATGATCTGTTCGCTCGTTGAATCTCTGTTGTTTTCTAAGTGTTCTAATGAACTTAAATCGATCTCATTATCAGTTTAGACTACAACAGCATTTTAAAGCTTCTGTTTCTTTCTGAAGTCTTCACCTCATACTAAACTTGACCTAAATTCACTTCGCCCACTTGCCTAGGTTCTGCATAATCTGACGTGTGGAATAAGCTACGGTACCGCTGCTAGCTAAGAAAAGTTAGCATTAGTTTAACTTAACAGATCTATTAACTTGCGACGCTCTATTAGATGAAACAATTGAGTTTTATGTGATAATTACAATTGGTACGATCAATGGCTCCCAACTGCACACGTGAAATTTAATCTAAGCCATTAGTTCTAAGTTATACGTGGATCACTAATAATAAAATCTCTAACGCGTCCCTGCGTCATTGAATAGGTAGAAGTACCAACCGGGATGGATTTGTTTTAACTGCGAATGCAAAACCAACTGATTATGGTCTAGTTCTCTTGTGTGATCCTTGTCCATCATATAACTGTCTTGGTCGTGATCTACATTGACATTCCAATCTTATGACTGTAATGGTCTACATTTAGGTCTTAGGTTCCTACATGAAAGTGGTCTTAAGTTTACTTTGGCCTTGGCGATCATTTGGCACGTATCCTTTTCTTCAATTTTGGTTTTCTCGTTAATTTTTATCCACTGGGACTTGGTTTTCAACTTTATTTTGTTTTACCTTACTATTGATCTTGATGTAAAATTATCTCATAATGGCAATAAAAACGGTCCTCAGCCGATCCAGAGTTGGATGTTAATTGGCCATACCGCGATGGGTATACTTCACCAAAACTTCACTGTGCAGAACTGAACTCATCGTCTGGTCTGGCAAATGAAACGGCGAATGCGACAGCTGCAGGCGAGGACGTGTGGAAGTCCCGGATGCTGGAAATACAGGGTGCCATCATCCTGGCGTCACTCTTCGAGGTGCTCATAGGAGTGACGGGAATGATAGGAGTCGTCATGCGCGTCATCAGTCCGATAACAATTGCCGCCGTCATCTCACTTATTGGATTGTCTCTCTTTCGAGTTGCTTCATCCAACTGCGCCGGAAACTGGTGGATGGCCTTCATGTAAGAGTTCTCAGTGGAAAGAGTTTTAAAAGACGGTTTATAAAATGTAATTAAAGTTCATGACAATACAAACTGATTCTCTATTAGGTAAAAAGATTAAAAAATTCTTTAAATTTATTAATACAATGTCATGTTCACGTGATTTAAATTAGGGCCTACGTTAACATGAAAGTCTAACTAAATCTCAAAGTAATTCAAATAAACTTTACAAATACACAAATTTGCTTTAAAATTTAGTAAATAGCTTTGTTGAAATGCAATTACAGAAACGGAGAGGTTGGCTTTTGAGATGCTTCTATAGAAAACTGAACTTCATCTACTGTATAAAATGCGTGACACGAACATTGAACAGCAGTAGTAGGGAATAAGGAAATAAAATAATTTTATTAGCAAAGTCCAGCAGCTCTGTTGTAGAACTGTTAAGGTATGTGGCCAAATAGTTCTAAAGCATCTAGCATTTGCTTATTATTCCAGTTATTATTGAAAGGTATTTAATTTTTACGGATGGAATTAACTCCATGTGAATTTAACTTTCTTAATTTTGCTGTTGTAGGACCATGGCTTTGATCGCCTTGTTCTCGCAATATCTTCGCAACATTTCGATTCCGTGGTGCACGGTCAAAGACAAAAAGTGTGGAAAAACTGACGTTTTCTTATTCCGGCTTTTTCCAGTTGAGTATCAAATTGGAAAACAATAATATAATAATTTAATACTATAATACTGTATCTAAAAGTAAAAACGTTTCTCAAAGTTAAGTTCCATATGAATTTCTTTTTCACTTAGTACCAATTGCTATGTATTAAGAACGGTTGTGTTGAAATAGTATTTTAGAATGAAAATAATGGATAGTATTTATCTTTTGTCACTTTCAAATACTTCTGACTGATGAGTCATTTATAGATTTTCCACATATTATCTCTCTTTGTAAATTATTTTTTAATTCCATCAAGATTATACGTACCTAGTTAAATTGCTACAATTTCTGCGCTGAACAATTGTGACTTTGTGAGTGAAGGACTTGTTCAATGTCTCTACACAATGACCCTTTCGGTTGAACCCGTCCTCTTCACGTTACAAGGCGACCGCTCTAACCAATCGACTACCGGCTATCAACAAGTAATAACAATAGCAATTAATAATAATGAGATGACTGCTGTTGCATATTGTTTTGCAAAGACGACGACTATATTGATGATGAAGAGAACGACAATGATGGTGTAAGATATTTAAGCATCAAATGTTTGTTTGGATAAAACAGATTATCCTCGCAATTGCTGTGTCATGGTTCATCTGCTACATTCTGACGATAACTAACGCTATACCTGATGACCCCAATCACTGGGCCTATGCAACAAGGACGGACTTAAATGAAAAGGCGCTTGAAGAAGCAGCCTGGTTCCGATTTCCCTATCCATGTGAGTTCAATTTCTTCACATCGACAGATTGCTACCCTGCCAGTATGTTCAGGAGCATTCACTTGGACCCCTATGGGCTGTATGCGGGTCCCACATGGGAATATTGGCCTATCCACCGACATCCATGCATTGATTTTGATGAATTGTTTAATACTTCATTGTTGATTCATTAAAGATCCTAATTCTGTTCTTAGAATCTTAAATCAGTTAGGCCTACTATTAAGCTTCAGACGCAGCTGTTTCAGTAATTTCAAGGACTAAATTTCTACTAAATTGGCGCTATAAAAGTCAGAAGATTAGTTATTATTACGATTAAGAGATTCACTCCTACTCTGCGTCAACAGAAACACTGTTGCTACTCTGCATATGATTATGCTAATTTTAGTTCAGTGGGGAATTCCGACGTTCAGCGTGGCCAGCGTTTTCGGAATGCTACCTGCTGTTTTGGCGGGGATCGTGGAATCGGTTGGCGATTACTACGCATGCGCAAGACTTTCTGGTGCACCGTCGCCACCTGTCGACGCCATTAATAGAGGTACACGTATGCCACCCGATTTTGTTTTTAATATGCGACAAATAAATTACAAATTACGCAAACTTTATTATCGGGTATTAGTTGGTGATGAGTCGGTTTAACTGATAGCGAACCGATATCGCAATATTCATAGAAACCGAATCCGAACTCGGTATTCAGTAAACTGAAATGTACAGAAAACCGAAGAATAACGAGAACACATTATAAAGTCAGAATTCACATATTTCAAGTATAAAATTATTATTATTATTATTATTATTATTATTATTATTTTATTATTATAATAATAATACTATTATTATTTTTACTACTACTACTACTACTACTACTACTACTACTACTACTACTACTACTACTACTACTACTACTACTACTACTACTACTACTACTACTACTACTACTACTACTACTACTACTACTACTACTACTACTACTACTACTACTACTACTACTACTACTACTACTACTACTACTACTACTACTACTACTACTACTACTACTACTACTACTACTACTACTACTACTACTACTACTACTACTCATAGGCGTAGGGGAAATTTCAGCGGCAGGGGGGCAAGATTTAATTTCTGCCCGAAAAAAATTCCGAGTAATTGCCATGGCGTCGTGCATTTATGGTGACTGACTTCACGTCTCTCTAGAACAGCCCCAAAAGTCGCCGGGCCCCTGGGAATTTGCCTCCCCCCCCCCCGTTCGGCGGGCCTGCTCTTGAACCACTCACGGTTAAAATCCTTTCGAGTTCCTTCACGTCCGGCCGATTGGTTTAGCCATCCTTCATTACATAACGCTAGAGGGAGTGTTGAAGTTCTCATTCTCAGAGTGAGGTTGGTCGGCATCATCTTCATCAGAACTTGAACTTTCACTAGGGTCGTTTTCACCAAACACCTCGTTTGACACAACTGTTATCTGTCGATAAGCTTACATCAGATGTGTCCGGTGCAATTAGCAGACTGAGCATAGGTCTATCTGAGGCAGATTGTGACAGTGCATATTTTAAGGAATTTAGACTACTGGGACAAAATCAGCCATGGGTCTAGATTATGACCTTTTCTTGGAACTACTGCAACATTTGTCCCACTAGTTATACTTTATACATACATTGCCTGGGACAAATCAGCCTAACTACTAGGACAAATCCTAAGACTACTGGGACATTTGTCCCACTAGTTATACAGTTAAAATATGCCCTGGATTGTGAGACTGTGGTTTGCTTTGGTTGCACGAAAAAGTCAGCTGCTTTTGGGACTTTTCACGCACAGCGATGAACTTAACATTTTTACTCTGGTGATTTTTACTATGCTGATCTGCGTAGTCTGAATCCTTACCAGATTCACTGCACGTAACACGCTGTCGATACCTTCGTTTCCGCGAAGGTTCAGCCATTACAAAGTTATATTTCTAACTTGATTACTTATGTTAACAATTAACACCTAGTTTTGAGTCACAAATTGAAAACTAATATCAGACATGCGATAAATGTCTGCACACAAGGCTGACTTCGGGAACTGCACGTTGAAAAGTGGAGTGCAACAGAATTTGAATTTACCTCTTTTCTGAAGTCGGTATCTAGCCCACATGTTGGATGCTATAATTAGGTAAGTAGCCTAAGTAACTAATTACTTAGTACATCATTGAATAAAACTGTAAATGCTGTCGCGTCTCTCTAAGCCATGTCGTGACCTATGGAGAGCGCGACGTATTCAAACTTGGACCAAATGAGGTTTTAGAGTTTTATGTAACGACCTACATAAATTATACAGTTTACATATACCAATCTGTATCGTTTCTATCTATCCCAGTTCCTCTTCACCGTTCGTCTTTCAAGTCCGTCTGCGTCGTGTTCTCTGTCCCACAACCTCTGTGTTCCCCTCCCCTCCCCTCCTCCACAATCCCTTGTATCGCCCCATCAGTCTCGCTGAGCCGACTAAAGGCCGGTAGGGTGGAACGCAGGCAGGGAGGCAGCTGCCCAATTTACAGACCAGTCGGCCGATGTCAGATTCCTCGACTCTGTGGTGAATACGGCGAAGGGGTGGATGGAGGGTACTCTTCGATTGATGTGGCCTCTTGCGGTATGTGATATAGTTTGAGGCATCTGCTGTTCTTCCATCACCACGATGTGCTGACCGTTTGTCATAGGCCAAATTGGGAGACGAAGCCGTGACAAATGCTATGGTGGTTTGCGAGCTAGTAGCTACTAAAGTCTAATACTAGTCCGATTCGGGCAAATTGTTCAGCATTTTTCCCGGTGCCAACTTGCCCGAAAAACAGGAACGCCCGAAATTTGGGGGGGCGTTTGCCCCCTCTGACCCCCCGCCTCCTACGCCTATGCTACTACTACTACTACTACTACTACTACTACTACTACTACTACTACTACTATTATTATTATTATTATTATTATTATTATTATTATTATTATTATTATTATTATTATTATTATTAAGGAACACTTACTTACGCCCCTTCACGTCAGTCTAGTCAGGAGCGCTCCCTGTCCAGCCACAGATTTAAAGAGTAGTCTTTAAATTAACATAAAAAGTAGTAGAATTACCTAGAGGGACCAGACGATACACTTGCTAAGGTGAAATTCTTCTACATTGTTGACAGCTTTGAAATTGACTCTATACTGACTAAAGGTGATATTTCTTATTAAGAACTAGCAAAGTTGAACACATAAAATATATGTGCTCAACTTTGCTAGTTCTTAATAAGAAATATCAGCTTCTTAATAAGAAATATCAGCTTTATTTAATACAAGCTGATCTTTTGCCGTACAATTCTTCTGCAGCCACAAAGCACTGCATAATTTGTAGTTTCAAAGTGCATGCCGCACACCAAATTAGAACTTTAAACTTGAAGCAAAAACACAATCTCACAAAATTTAGAAAGCCAAAACCGAACCGAATTTGAGAAAAGCTAGGAAAACCGAAATCGAGTTCATAGACTGTTATAGACCGAGCTCTAACTATAGCACGGTGCGTGAGAAGCCTTTCTGATGGGAAAGTCGACTATTAGTAGACTATTCAGAGTAAAGTATGCAGTGACATCAGTTTCTTTATTTAGAAGGTGGCGAATGGTTGTTAAACGATCACGTACGTTTTTGCTTCTACCTACTGAAATCAACATACTTTGTCGCTAAATTATTTTCTTTTTTCAAAAGCGGCATATTATATAAAGTTTATATAACACATTTTCCAGACCAACTTTTGATCTGGGCGCAAAAAAGTTATGATGACGAAATGCTATATTTGAAATGTGATTAACATCTAAATGTTACCGATGCTTCGATGTTGTCATGTCAACGTAGGAATATTCGTGGAGGGAATCATGTGCGTTTTGGCCGGAATGTTTGGCAGTGGAACGGGAGTGACGTCGTACAGCGAAAACGTTGGAGCCATTGGCATCACAAAGGTGAGATGCGACGTTCTTTACGAAAACCATAGATATCTCCAATGCTCCTTTTGTGAACCTCGCCACACAACATAATCTTTAAACGAACATTTTAAGATAGCCTGAAACTGTTGTATCATTGTATGTATACATAGATGCTTAACCCAGACGTCGATATATGTATAGCGCCTCTCAAATACCGGGAGAGGTATTTGAGATAATCTGGAAGGAATGTACATTAGTGTGAGTGGACAGAGATAGAGAGAGCAAGTAACGGACAGACGGATAGACTGACTGACCGACACACAGACGAGGAAAGCAATTGTGATTACGAGATGTAATTCTTTAGTCGACAAAAATCATCACGAATCGTGCACCAAGCTGTGCAATATTGCTCTATCACAAGTCACAAGAAATCTTGAGCATATAAAAGAGCAGCAATACTAGGTTTCATTAGAAAAATAAATTCCGCTTAGCTTACACGCCTGCTGTACGCGTTGCTTGTGTACATGTACAGTTGTACGTCGCTTTCTGTAGACTGCATAACCCCCGAGGAGTTAATCAGTTGAGATTCTTTACAACTGGTCCCGTTTGAATGGACGCTATGTCTTTAGGTCCTTATGTAAAGACTGTGCTCACTTGTGGTCCGGATCGGTATAGGAATAAGTAGCCAGGCTTTGACGTATCGCTCTGACTGAAAGAACTAACGAGCTAGGTTAGTCAAGAAAAGTCTACCCTGAATGTGATTGGTCGTGGTCGCAGAGTGGATGACGCTATAGGTTTGGAAACACTCTGAAAGGGAAAACGAACAACAAATTTATTGTCTTCAAAAAGCATAGCAAAAGAGATACCGTTATTCAGAAAATGTGTTCGAATAGTTGCATGGCACGCATCTGAAGTGAAGTTTGCGCAATTACTTTAGACCAGGGGTTCCCAACCAGGGGTGCCCGCACCCCAAGGGGGTGCGAGATGGCATTTCAGGGGGTGCGAGAAAGAGTAGGTAAACTTTTTTATTGGCCGATAGAAAATCCGTCATGTTTATACAAATGCCACGAAATTAACTCGTTAGAAAAATTGTTTGCATTTAAGGTGAGCTCACGTTTTATTTTATTATAACAGAACTTGATATTAATAAATGTAATAATTGTGTGTGCATGTGTGCATATATACTTACTGAGCAGTATTTGTATCATAGTGCAACCGGTGTCTTGCAGTGTGCTGGCATTTGTAGGTCATTATTTTTGCTTTGAGTGCAATGTCATATTGACATCATGGGCGTCCGCAGGAATTTTTTTTAGGGGGCGCAAATTTTTTTAGGAGGGGCAAAAAAATTGGCGGGGGGGGCAAAATGACGCCTTTGCATAAAAAATTTGGCATAGAAAAAATTTAAAATGATCAAGGACTTTACCTAAATAATAAGGTGTTTCTTCGCATTGAAAATCGTGTTGGGACTGTTGTAAAAATCATAATAATGAAAAAGATTTTATTTTTATGAAATATTTGCAAAATCGCTCCCCTCCGGACGCCCATGATTGAAATTATATTTTGAAAGAAACAATGAGCAGAAAAAATTTGTCAAAACAGGCTTTATGAACAGGTAAATTAGCTCATATTTTTCTATTGCTGGTTCGCAGATTAACCCTTCATTTTTCATCATGTCAAAAAGAAGGAAATGGAATGATGAGTATGTGCGCTTTGGTT
Source organism: Allolobophora icterica (assembly GCA_963556255.1). Lineage (NCBI taxonomy): Eukaryota > Metazoa > Annelida > Clitellata > Crassiclitellata > Lumbricidae > Allolobophora > Allolobophora icterica. The sequence goes on from OY744606.1 coordinate 16,297,399, forward strand.
TCACTTGCACAACAGGAAATGATGACTTGCAAAAACCCTAGTGCATTCTTTGTAGCGTTATGAATTTATATGTGCATTTTATGCACTGAGTTAAAAGCTCATTTTTAGTTCAGTTTGTTCACCCACAGTACTGTATGAGTGTATGTGGTTCAGTCTGTGGTTCAAAAAAGAGAAATGTGACTTAGTCGTCTTCAAATGTGATATGACTTTTGTAGGGGGTGCGAGCGCTAATCAAATATTTCCAAGGGGTGCGAGGCATAAAAAGGTTGGGAACCCCTGCTTTAGACCCTTATTTAACACTCTGCAATACAGCTCGACGTCACAGGAATATTAGTAAAATATTTGAGAGGTTGTGGTGGATTGAATAAGTCAGATAAGTCCAGAAAATTTTACCTCTAAACATAGACACGCCAAATATCGATAATTTAGAACGGCTTCGCCTCAAGTTTACCAGGACCCATTGGGGATTTTCAGCACAGAAATTGTGTTGCATTCTAGTCCGGGAGCCGACGGATCATTCAGACTTCTGGCATCATCATGCTTATCTTTGGCGTGCTGGGAAAATTAAGTGCACTGTTCATTACGATACCAACTCCGGTGATTGGCGGCTTGTTCATGGTGATGTTTGGTAAGTCACAATTAACAGATTTCAATAAGATTGTCGTGTTAGCAATAACTGGAGAAACATTGATGTTTCATATTTTGAAATGTGTACAATTTTTAGGCATAGCTTTGCGTAAATTTCTGATATTTTCTAACTCGATTTCTCATATATACAGTCAACGGATGATCATCTTTTGAATTAAAGTTTAACATGAGATTGTGAACATAGGCCTAGGCCTATAATTGAAGTAAAATTTGATAAGTTTGACCAATGAAATCACCAATTCTGGGGTCATCTTAATCCAGACCCCAGTATTTCTCCCAGTTGGTCACATCTTATCGATAGAATACTAAATGAGAATATAGAAACACGCATACCTCGCTTGCAAATAATCAGCCTATAAAGCCTATAAAGTATAAAGCCATAAGCGAGATTCTTATAGCAGTCTAAGCCCAGTTAGTTAAAACATTTCTGCAATTGTACGAAATTAAACTTTCTTTCCTGTTAAGCTGGTTTGTGCTGTGAACAGATACAGTTGCTAAACTTGGACCTAAACATGTTCGTTGACAGCGACCACCTGATCGTATTTGACATGTCAGTAAAGACTCTATATAAATGACCAGATGCAAGAAAGCGTTGGGCTTATAGGCTTAATTGGTTTGTGTTGGTGAATAGGTATGATAACGGCTGTTGGCATATCCAACCTACAGTACGTCGATCTAAATTCATCGCGGAATTTGTTCATCTTTGGATTTTCGGTTATCCTAGGCCTTGCCCTTCCCGACTGGCTACAAGCAAATCCGGATGCAATCAATACGGGTAACAACCTCTTGCTACAAGCGTTGGTCTAAGCAAAAAGTCATCAATCGTTTACTGGGCGCAAGGATAGGCAGTTTGGCATGCAGCAAGATTCAGAAAGTTGAAAATCGTTTGTCACCAACTTCATCCAGAAAACTAATTTTTAGGTCCGAGCTCAACTTTGCTACGAGGGGTTGCAATGCGAGATAAGAATCTAGGGGAACCATATCCTTGTTGGTTGCTTCGTCTTGCTGTTTGCTTTTCTCTGGTCGTAGATGTTTAGGCTACGCAACAGCATTGGGCAGTAAGATTAGGGCATCGTGGGTATTCTTTGCAGTGTTCAAGACTAACATTCGAGAACAGGCTATGATCTGTAATACTGTTGTATTGCTGCTTTGTGAGTTTAGTAAAATTATGAACGGCGATTGATGTAAGACCACTTGTAAGACGCTCGAATGTTAGCGCTCATAATTAGATCGCACGGCGTTCGAGCATTAGGTCAAACTGCAAGATTCTCTTCTCTCAGCCTGAAACATAATGCCGACATTCACCTGAAATTCTTTGTCTGTTATTGCGAGCGGTCGTATTCCTATTGCGTAACCTGAGGCCATGTAAAGAAAATTTGGTACATCAGCATTGCATTGCTTAGTCATGGTCTAGACTCTAGAGATCATGACTCACAAAGATTTCTCAATGCAGCAGTTACTCAAACGCCCGGATATACACACGTCTCTGTATTAATACCACCTTTTTGGATTTCTTTGTGTGCGTATGTTTATTGCTCTCTATCATTTTTTTATCTCTTTCTCTTCCTCTCTGTCTAAACCCACATCATACCCACTTGTGTGGCCTATTAACATCCCATACACTTAATTGATGAGTGTTGATTTCAGGCGATGAGATATTCGATCAAATCGTCTTAGTTCTTGGCAGTACCAGTATGTTTGTCGGAGGCACCATGGCGTTGATACTCGATAATACTGTGCCAGGTAAGAGGCTCTACCCATCTCAACTCATGAACTAATCTTGATTTTGAAGTTAATAAATTCAACGGCAGAGCGCAACCGTTTATTTCCAAATTAAGCCAAGACAACTGACTTGAGTAAAAACTGATCATAGAGTTGACTGCATTTGGAATTAAATAGATTCGTTTAGGAACAAGATTTAAACTTTATCACTTGTGGTACATTGCAACAGTCTCTTCCCTTTCAACCAGTTAAAAAATTCAACGTGAAGCTGGGCAATTGTTGCTGAGTGTATTGACTCAACGATCGTGTGTACGACATATTAACGTCTACAAAGAACTTTGCATCTAAGCGATAACCACTCACGTGGTTTTACTTCAGTTCTATAATGCCATCTGATTTGAACAGAGATTGCACAAACGAAATATCGATATGCTTTTATTTTCTTTAGAAAAAAGCTCACTGTATATTGATAGTGAACATGAAATGCTGAGTAAAATAGTGAAACATTGTCTTTGTTTCATAAACTAAAATTTCACGTAGGAGATGCTAGCCCACAATTTAATCCACGTCACGTGGCATGCTTCGTTACAGGGACGGACGAAGAGCGGGGTATATGTAAATGGATTGAAGAACACTCAAAACCAGACGAAGTGGCAGACAGTGAAGCCGACAAAGTGCCAAACACAACCTTTGACCTCCCGTTTGGAATGGCTGCCGTGCGTCGATGGAACTGGACGAAATACTTTCCCATATGCCCAACGTTCACTGGGTTTTCCGTCTGCAAGGAATCATGCTCTTGCTGCGGAGGAAATGAAAAAGACGAGTCTAATGAAGATGGAATCGAGTGCCTCGCTTACGACAACTCGTTTATAAGCACCGAAAAACTAAGCTCACAACCAACGCTCGTGAACTTTGACAGTTCGACCAGTATTGCGCTCTAAGAAAAAGTATTTTTTTTATATTATTATTATTTTGTTTCGAGGTAGTTATGATCCCTCAGGCTCTCCAAACAATGTCCGGAGACAAGAGAATGGAACTTCATGTTATGGCTGAGCATCGGTGAGCTAAGCAAATTTCTCGGTTTTGTCATGAAAACAAGTTTTGCATATTATTATTATTATTTGCCCCAGGGTATCAAAGATCCATCAGGTAGGTAAAAAATTGTCCGGAGACATTATTATTATTATTTATTATTTATTATTATTATTACTATTTTTATTATTATTATCAGTGCTTTTTTCAGCCGGAACGCGCCGGAGCGGTGTTTCAGCACCTTTTTCAGCTACTAAAATAACTTATTTGTTTTTATAATAAAAAATAACTTAGTGGTGACGTCAGACTTTCGAACCTGCCTGAAGGCAGAGAACCAGAAGAAAGTTGTTTTAATTTAATTTCAGTGTTGTGAATTATTTTTAGTGTTTATTGAGACCCCTCCTTACTTACTAATGTGTTTATGTCAGATAAATCAATCGATGTACTGGTTAAGAAAATTAATGCCGAATTAAGACTAGTAGGAGAATGGTTTAAAGCCAACAAACTGTCGTTAAATCTCATGAAAACGAATTTCATATTGTTTCATTTACGAAGGAAATGAGTTCCAACTTGCAATCTAAATATCAATATTGATAACCAAAACATAACTAGGGTATTTTCTACTAAATTTTTGGGTGTTCACATTGATGAGCACTTAACATGGAGTGAACATATAAATGTTATATCTAAAAAGATGTCAAAAGATATTGGTATAATTTCTCGTATTCGGCACCTTCTACCGCAATATATACTTGTGAATTGGTACTACTCCTTAATATACCCTTATATATCCAATTGTAATATCTCGTGAGCTTCCACGTGTCATACTCGCTTAACAACTCTTAAAACTCTGCAGAAGCGAGCCATTCGGACTATATGTAATTTACCCTTTAGAGCTACAACTCTGCCGTTATTTCTTAGTTTGAGAATATTGCCTTTTGAATGCATAAATAAGTTGCAAGTTGGGTCATTTATGTTCAGATTTCAATCGAATCTACTGCCTGTGAATTTTAAAAATTGTTTTTGTAAAAATTCTCACGTACACAATCATTACACGCGATCGCTCAACAATTACCATCAACGTAGTGCCCACACTACTGTTAAGCAGCATAGCATCAAAGTCTGTGGCCCGATATTCTGGAATTCATTGCCTATTGAAGTTACTGGTTTACCTACTATGCGTCAATTTAAACAAGAACTGAAACTCTATCTCTTGGATGCACTCACATGACTGCATTAGACCTATGTGTTTATTTGCACAGTCAGTTGTTTTTGTTGTTTTTTTTGTTTTTTTCCATCTCTTTTTAACTAATGAAAATTGAGCTGTATACCTTAGTTGGAATCCATGTGTACTGATAGTTAAGTTCTTTAGTTAAGAGTTCTATTATTGTTTCTTTTACCTGCTGATCATATAACTTGATCGATGTTACCGTTAATAGTATTGATTGTGCTGCCATTTACTTGTATTACGATAAATGTTAACTAGGTGGCCCTGTTAATCGGGATCAAGATCCCTTTTGGGTCTCCTCTTGTTGCCAAAGTTCAAACTTTATGTTGTATTTTCCTTGTACTTCAAATGGCTTCAATAAAAGGATTGATTGATTGATTGATTGAGGTAGGATGCACGGGTAGAGCTAGATGATGTTGCGAATACTTTGGCTAAGAGTATTTATTGTGAAGAGTTGTAAGTTAGTGATAGGACCTTGAAGTGGATGCACTTATGGATTTTCAGCCACTGGAGTGATTTAAGGTCAGGGTTGGGAATGGTGGTGCTTGGGTATCCTGATGTCGGATCAGGCTATAGTTAATTTTGAATGAGTTTAAACATCTTGTTTTCTAGTGCAAAATTTCTATACATATAGGGGCCTCTACTCCATAGAAACCTTGAAGTAATTGCTCCAACCAAAAAAATAGGGGTAAGATCTGTCAGTGTATATGCCATCATTATTGGGGAAGGAAGGGGAGGGTGGAAGAGGAGGGAGGGGAGGTTGCTCCAATGACTTCGTTCGGGGGGGGGATAGACGCCTCTGTATACATACATATTTGCCAAATAAGTTTAATAGTGCTGTAGGCTTAGCCTATTGGTAAAAATGAAGATGATGAGGCATATGTAGTTATAATAATCCATTATTGTATTGTATTGTATTGTATTTGGATATTTATAAAGCGCTTCTAGCGGGAGGGCCATTCAGAAGCGCTCCCAGTGCGAGAGACCCCGAGAGAAAAAGCAAGTTTTAAGAAAGGTAAAAGACGAAGAGACGTTACCTGAGAGAATACAAGAACGAACGAACGGAGGAAGCTCATTCCAAAGAGCAGTGCCAATGGAGGCAAAAGACCTAGATTGAGCCAGAGAAGTCCTGACCCGGGGAACGAGGAGGTCAAAACGGTCAGATGAACGAAGAGGACGAAGAGAACCAGCAGAGTGAGGGCGATGAATTAAGTCACATAAATATTTTGGAGCGAAACCAAGTTGAGCCTTAGAAACAAGGATGAGGACCTTAAATTGGATGGGGCAGAAAGCGGGATCCAGTGGAGTTCTTCTGCCATAGAGGTGGTGATATGAGAGAATCGAAGAAGACGGGCAATTAATCTAGCAGCAGCATTGAGAACGGACTGAAGAGGAGCAAGACGGACTTTAGGAAGACCAATGAGGAGGGAATTGCAGTAGTCAAGTCTCGAGCAGACAAATGCATGGACAATTGAAGTGAAAATTTGAGATGAGAGAGAGCGTTAAAATTTAAAGGTTAAAATTTATGGAAATAAATCTCTACTATAATAATTGCTAATAAATGAAAATTTTTCTAATTATGAGAATTTCTACATAACAACACAAATTTTGTCATTTTTGCTGTATATTGACAAAATGCTTCCAATATGCAGCATAGCAAATGACCTTTAATAAACACTAATACAAAATTACTTCAACTGTAGAAACTGAACTCATAACTCGACATCATTATAAGAAGGTTCTTGGTATGGTTTTTTTATTAATGTATAAAGTTATCAATGTGTGTAAACTTGGAATGCCCATAGCTGGAACTTAATTATTGAATTAACCTTATAATTTCATTTATAAGGTTAATTCTGGTATGGTCCACTCGCTACGCGGCGGCGGTGGTTTAATGAATAGTAGGCCGTGATTTGGCGCCGTGTGTTGGCTGCCGCATAAGCAGTTATATTCGACTCCTGTAAAACTGTTATCATGTGCTTCTACTTAATACATGTATGTAAGGCGCCCTGCGTGGCTGCCGTTTCTACTATATGTATGTTCACTGTACAGCGCAGTGCGTTAATTAAAGAAAAGATTATTATTATTATCATTATTATTATTATTATTATTATTATTAATTATAATCCTACTTAAAGATCAGTACTATATAGACCTAATAAGTTATTTATGTGTACTGACGAGATCACATACAAATACAAATTTAAAAACTATACTTTCAACAGAAAACTTTCTCAGAGAAACTGTACAGCTTGACTTAATATTTACTTTAAAAACGAAGATGGTTATCTTCCATTAAGTGTACACGTACAATTGAAAACATGTCTGATTTAAGTCCCCTATTGATTCTTAAAAAGTACAGGCTTTGTCAAAGTGTTTCGAACTCGGGTTCCCTGGAGTCGAATTGTTTCTGTACTTGCGATATGGTGAACCCGGACATCAACATAAGAGTCAATAATTAAATTAATCAGCAAGACCATATGATTGTCCTCCACAGGCAAATCTTCAAGGTGTGCTTTCAGACCAATGAATAGCTGTTTTCCTGCCAAATGTTTTCCAATTGCTAGCTTCGTCGGCTGGCACTTTCTTCATGAAGTCCATTTTTCACAAAGACCAGCAATTTTTGGAAATCTAACAAAAACACAAGACATGGTAAATGTTTTTGCGCTTGTGATGCTTGCATGGTAAAGGTTGATTTAGAAGGCCCTAATGGTGACATGAGGTGAATGGAATCTGGCCTAACCAATTGTTTACCATATATCTCCATGGTCAAAACAGTGCACAGTAAACTCACATGATTTCCAAAGTGCACTATACTATGCCTTTATAATAGCCTTTCTTAAAGCCCGAGAACATGTAGGTAAATAAGTAAGTAAGTATATTCTTAAATGAATGCTAGCAAACGCACAGTGCTTTATATGCAATATTACACAGAGAGGAAAGAAAATAGAACAATGAAGTAATAGTAATAATAACGTTAGATCAAACATGAAATAATAGCAACACAGCCTAACTGTACACCATCCTACCCAAGAAACCTCGTCGGGTCTGAGTCAAATCTAGGGAGAACCAGATTATGAGAACGCGGGCGTAAATCATACCCGGTCTTTAGAACGGGAGGTAGAAGGTCATGGAGGAGGTGACTAGGGCTTAAAGAACATTATTAAAGAGATCACGATCAGCTTTTTTTGCAGAGTTCCTCAAATGTTGCAAAAGAAGGAGGGAGGTAGCCAAGACGAACCAGCTAAATGCAACGGCTCCATATCAACAATCATCAAAATAAATGCTAGCATTTTACAGGGCTCTGGATCAGGCCCGGTCAACTTCATATATTATTATATCAATCTTTTGTTTACCAAAATATGGTAACTCAAAAACAAACGATAAGTACAGCATTCACTAGACATGCAGTAGACCTGCCCATACAATGCTAATTAAACATAATTATTACATAGTCCGCATTTATAACAACAATTTCACAGCTCAAACTGGTCTATTCTGGGTGTCTATATTACATGTGATTATTCAAGTGATCATCACATTATGTTATGTTGTCCAAATTTGGATGGGCCGTATTAAGAAATCGACTAAATGTAAATGAACACGTTTTCTATAGCGATCGCGTTGCCTCGATTCTGCTAAAGTTTACTAAATGTAAACGAATGTACTAAATGTAAATGAACACGTTTTCTATAGCGACTGCATTGCCTCGATTCTGCTCACATTTTCTACGAACTGGTCGGGTAAGATTTAGCGCATTATACGTTTAGCAATATTAGTCTTTACTAACCTGTGAAACGTGCGTAATCCTCCAGTAACATGCTTTGCTGTGCATCCGTAAGCAGCACATGATTGAGTCATTTTCGATAATATTTACTTCAACTAATCGGCTCAATTTAGATAAACAACGCTAAAATTCCATCGCACACCATAACCATATCAAGCTTTCTTCAACCCATGACGTCATACACCATAGATAAAATTTCTAAAATTGTTGAGAAATTGGTAGCTTGCCAACTGTTTAATTATGTAGACTCCAACAAGCTTCTTCCTCCATGCCAATCTGGCTATCGTAAGGGGCACTCTACTGAGACCCTTCTGCTCCATCTCCTCTCTGACATCTACCGTGCTATCGATAGATCCGAGGTCACTCTCTTGGCCCTCTATGACGTGAGTGCTGCCTTTGATTCTGTTGACCATGAAACTCTTCTGCGCCGCCTTTCCTTATCGTTTGGCATTAAGGCCTTGCCTCTAGCCTGGCTTGCATCCTACCTGACTGACCGCTCCTCTTCTATAATCTTTTGCTCTACTCGTTCTCCTTGGCTTCCTGCACCTTTTAGTCTCCCCCCAGGGTTCAGTTCTTGGTCCTCTACTATACATCCTTGTTACTGCTGATCTAGGTTCTCTTCTTGCATCTTGATCACTGCTGAGTCACTGCTATGCGGATGACGTCCAATTCTACAGCCATTGTTCCGCAACTGAGGCAGCTGCAGCTGTTCGGCTCATGTCTAGCGCTACTAGCACCCTTAATGATTGGATGTCTTCAAATCGTTTGCGTCTCAACCCCTTGAAGACGCAATTTATTTGGTTTGGCACTCGCCAACAGTTGGCCAAGATCGACCTGGTCTCCCTTGCCACTGAATTCCCATCCTTCACTTTTTCCTCTTCTGTTCGTGACCTTGGTGTTATTTTGGACCAGGAACTTTCTTTTACTCAGCATATCCATGGGTTGACGCGTGCTTGCTACTACCAACTGCGTCAGCTCCGAGTCGTTTCCCGCTCTCTTTCTTTTTCTGCAGCCTCCACTTTGGTTCACGCATTTGTTGTAAATCGCTTGGATTACTGCTCTTCTCTCTTTGTTGGACTCCCTCAGGTCCGTCTTTCTTGTCTGGAGAGGGTTTTGCGGACGGCTGCACGCTTGGTTGGGTGTATCTCCAGATTTGACCATGTTTCCGAATACATGAGAGATGTCCTTCACTGGCTCCCAGTTCAGCAGCGCATCCTTTACAGGGTCTCCTCAATGGCCTGGCAATGTGTCTTAGGCCGGGCACCGGCTTACCTTTGTGAGTTCTTTGCTCTTACCTCTGCTTGTGCGGGGCGTAGATTCCTGCGCTCAGCATCCCGGGATACTTCGTTGTTCCTTACGCTCGTACTGCCATAGCACAGCGTAGGGCATTCTCGGTGGTTGGTCCTGCCGTTTGGAACGATCTACCTCTTAAGATTCGCTCTCTTCCTAGAGATTTCTCTGGTTCCTTTTACAGTCTCCTTAAGACATTTCTTTTTGACTGGGCCTGGGTCGGGAGTGCCTCTGAATAGATTCCTTGAAGGGGCGCTATATAAATGTTTTAGATAGATAGATAGACAGACAGATAGATAGATGGATGGATGGATGGATGGATGGATGGATGGATGGATGGATGGATGGATGGATGGATGGATGGATGGATGGATGGATGGATGGATGGATGGATGGATGGATGGATGGATGGATAGATGGATAGATAATAGATAGATAGATAGATAGATAGATAGATAGATAGATAGATAGATAGATAGATAGATAGATAGATAGATAGATAGATAGATAGATAGATAGATAGATAGATAGATAGATAGATAGATAGATAGATAGATAGATAGATAGATAGATAGGTACTGACTTCATGAAAAGTTCAGATTTAGCCTGGGCGCTGGCTTGCATGCACCATCCAGGTTTATTATATCTATGATGCCATATGTCGGCTTTCAATGGCTATCCGTTGGTTGATTCCACGTGTGTGCCTGGTCCCGCCACTGGTGACTCTTCCAGCTAACTGAGCGTTGTCTTGCTAACTGATGTAATATTTTCGTTCGTAATGACATTTAACATCATAGTTAGCGCCTCTGATTTGGTTTGCCCTTTGAGTTGCGCTATAAAAATATCTAATTACAATTACATTCATCTCGAGGCCAGCACGGTCCGAAGAAGAGGGCCTTATTCAAACGGGCAGCGGTGGTGGTGAAGGAGCTCACCCGATCAATTCAATAAAAAAATGAGAAGGATCGTGGCATTGTGATCGCTACAGGAAAACGTGTATATTTAGGTTCATAGCCTTGTTTATTTAAGCGTTGAGTCATTGGGTAGAGAGCAGACTTTACCAAAGTTAAACCATGGTTCAGTTCGTTGATATTCAACCTGACAGTGGACCTACGCAACACACTGGCCCCTCTATTACATTTTCACAAGGTGCGACAGTACGTACTGTACGTACGTTATTTTTTTCCATAACGTACGTACAGTACGCGTACGTTATTATGCCGTACGTTACCGTACGTTCACATCAATTCATGACGAAAATAAATACATAACATTATGCACAACAAAAGTCAATAATAGTTGGTGATTGACGGTCGTAACCAATTTTAACCATTACATCAGTCATCTGTGGCTGTTCAATGATCTCTACTTTCAAACTTTTAAAATCCAAATTGGTAATATTCTGTCTAATGTGAAGAATATTAAGATTTTACGGCACACTTTATAGGATGGTCATTTTATTGGTAATACTAAATTTCCGTACCGTTCGTAAATAAATATGCCTGCGTATACGGAGAGACTAATACTGTAGAGTTAAACTGATCATTTTGACGTACGCGTACGGTACGCGTAACGTATAAGACCATAGTTATATTGAGGTTCTTTGTGAATGACCAGATAAATTTGTGGCATTTTTACCGTACGCGTACGGTACGCGTACGTTATTTTTTCGATAACGTACGTACAGTACGCGTACGTTATTCCGGGAGGTAACGTACGGTCGCACTATGCATTTTCATCTATGATTCCGACACCAGCTGTCTCCACACGAAAATTGAGTAGTCCGCATAAGGATAAATTTAGGGGATCAGTTGATTAGTTGTAATTTAAAGTAATTAGAAATTTAAGGTAGCGCTACTAGGGGCCTACAAGAAACACTAATCAGAACCCTTTATTAAGCTCTCCTAAGCGATGTTGTGGGGTGTCATAAAATGCCGCAGAAAAAGTAGACCGTATACCTGATTAGCAGTACCTTGTGAGTGGGAGTTGAGGTTGTGCTGGCGTGCACTCTCTGCGAGAATTAGGCCGACTTTGGATTAAATTATTCGCTCTCCTGTGCAGTCAGTCAATATTTGAAATAGAATTTGGATAAAACCGATCTCGTGCCTGACTGACAGACTGTTTGGAGAGAGGCTGTGAAGGGTAGAAACGAAGACAGTTGAATTCCTTGTTTGCTTTTACGCAAGTATATAATTACGTTGGTTTGTTAACAATACTATATATAGGCCTATATATTTACATATCTTGGGTTACCTAGAGTTGAGTCTGTTTAAGTAGTCCTATATGTAGGCCCTATGTGCACACTGCAGCTGTACATGGTACTCGAAGTTGAGTGTTTCGGTAATTTGTTTTATTGAAGACGCACAATGTGTAAACTTAACTATAAACGGGTCTGAAGATTTATAGGCCTATGAGCAGTTCAATTGCAGAGGTTTCTTGTACAGAGATACTGGAGCACTTAAGACACAGGCTAATTGCGATAGCATATGAACACTCAAACAAATTTTAAGTGTCTTATATGTAGCGCCACCCTATACTAAGAGTGCTTAGTGTTATGTTCTACACCCACGACTACTTTAGTTTTGTTTCATCTTGTCTTTACTGGACAAGGAAATGCATAGGCCTATCTATTTGACTAGGGAAAAGAATATTGAACACCTGTGTTTGCATTTAAATGAATATGAATATAATGTATATCAAAGTTAAAGCATGTAACAGTTCAATGTCTAGTTATCCTATGTCTACTTTGCCTTATTCCTTACCTAGCCAGCATCTTTGCTATCTAGATTTTATTGCCTAATGCTACCTCCCAGTAAGACCCTTTAGCACGGAATGTTCTCACAGTTTGTTCCTCGTGGAAAAGCTGTCTTTCATCCGTTTGTTCATCTGATGAGTTCGCGGCTCCGTTCGCAAATCGCCTTGTTTCTCCCTCGTCGAAGCTCGACTGTCCACCGTTCTCGTGACTTCTCGTAGCTTGATGTCTCTCCCAAAGAGACCGTCGTTACAACCCGAGTGTGTGCTTTACTACTCCAGAGTAACGTACACTTCACTCGCGGAATAACTCCTTAAGTCCGTTGACAAGATCGCTTCGCAAATGTCGACTTCCTATGATGGAAAGTCACGCTTCGCAACGGTTTGTTACGAGAGCGTTTCACTCGAATTATTCGATCCTCGCTGTCCAACGTCTCGACTTATCAACTCAACTGCATCGATCGTTTCGCAAAACCGATCGTACTGACTAACGATGCCCTCATCGACTTAGTCCAACATCCACCGAGTCGATCCACTCAAGATTTCTAGAACGTCTTGTTCAGTTGAAATCAAAAATCGAACTGCCGCATCTCCACGCCACGTCACCACGGTTGCTTGGTTACCGAGTCGTCAGCTGCTTCGCCATAACGGTTTTGATCAGCTGTTCGTACTGACCAATGAGGTGAGTCCACATCGTCTGCTGTCCTTTGCGTAGATATGATGAACCACTCTATCTGATATTAATTAATCCCTACAATGCTGGCTTAGCTGCTGGCATTTTAATTAAGTTACATTTATGTAGCTCTATTATCCTACATTATATAATCTAAATAGATTCTTCTCTACACTATAACATCTTATAGCATGTTGTGTAGCTGGGAATCATTGTGTGGTTTGGGAGATCATTACATCACCCCCCACAATCAAAGAAATAATACAATTTTTCTTAAAATACTATGACTCCTTACCTAACTACACAATATTCTTATCTACACAACTTATGTTAACATATATCAGTTATCTAGTAAAGCCATTTACTGTTCCAATTGGTCTAACTTTAACTAGTGAAATATATATTAACTTGACTTAACAACCCCTTAACTTATATTTTAAAGCAACACACATTTTAATCTCTTAACTAGTCATAAATGAAATGATAATCTATCCTATCATGTCATAACTTACGTTACTATCTTACTTATGACTATTCTAATTGGCTTATTCTAGTCCTCTACTTAAGTAATCTGCCACCACATTATCACTACCTTTAATGTATCTTATCCTAAACTTGTAGTTTTGCAATAACAGATTCCATCTCATCACACGATCATTCTTCACATTACCTGTCTTCAAGTATTGTAAACTACAATGATCTGTTTCCATCACAAATTCCTTTCCATAAAGATACCTGTTAAATTTCTTCAACCCGAATATCATTCCTAAACACTCCCGTTCCTCTACAGAATATCGTTTTTCTGCGTCGCTCAACTTTCTGCTTACATATGACACCGGATGCATCACTCCGTCGTATTCTTGCATCAGTACACCTCCTACAGCTGCATTCGATGCATCTGTTCTAACTACAAATTCTCTGTCTAGGTCTGGTAGTTTTAATATTGGTGCTTCTGATAACACCTTCTTGAGTTCTGTGAATTCACTCTCCAATTCACTAGTCCCTTCAACAATTACTTTTGCATTTTTCTTGGTTAATTCTGTGAGTGGTTTCATTATCATCACACAGTTTGATATGAATTTCCTGTAATAGTTGATTGCTCCCAGAAACTTCTTACTTGTCTATTTTCCTGAAATTTTCCTCACTACCAAAATTAGGTTTCACCTGACCAATTACTACAAGGATTCTCTCCTTGCATCTTAACCTTAACTACATCTTACCTCTACAACTACTTATTTTTTAATAATTCCTGAACTTCATGTCTGTTTATCTCAACACTAAGTTCCACTAACTCTCCTGTACTTATTTTCTCTAAATTTCCCTACAGCTGCTTTTCTGTAGCTCTTGAGTAACTTAACTCATAGATCACGCCTAGTGACCACTTCCTTAACTCAAAATATAAAATAATTGTATATCTATAACCCTTAATTACAGAATTTTCCTCGTTAAATTGCCTCATGAAATTACTTAAATACCTCGCACTGGGCTTATCTTTCAACCGTACTCCAATCATTTCGACATTTCCATGTCATATGATACCTGGGATTTCCTTTCTTCCTGTCATACTTTCCTCTCTCCCTCCAACTCAACCATTTACCACCGACCGACTCATCGCTATCACTTCTCGAATAGCTATCTTCACCTTTGCACTTTACAGACTCCTCTTCTCCACTTCTTCTCCAGGATCTTTCTAGGTTTCTCCCAGAATTTCTCCATCTGTTGGCCTTCCATGGTCTGTACTGCTTTCTATTATCATTACTGTAATCTTTCTTCTCATAGTCCTCATGTATCTTCCAGCTTGACTTACATTTTGGCCTTCGCCAATTCCACTTATTATCTCCGTATCTATAATTTGTCTGCATCGCCTGTTGATCAGACCTATGAAATCTCCCGTCATTTCCGTAATTCTTCTTTTCCGTTACATCCGCTCTCTCGGATGTCTTCGTGTAATATGACTTGGACTCCTGCCAATTTCTTCCTTTCCCATATCCCATTTTCTTATTCTCTTCATTATTTCTGTTCTCCTCTAAATGGTTTCTTCTGCTAGACCTGGGTTCTATAGGTTCCATTATCTCCTCTGGTTTGAGATCTAAACCTGTTACTTCTGGTATTTTCAGTGGTCGTTCGACACGTCTCCCTTTTATCTCATCCTGTGCTCGTGTCGTGCATCCTGCTATTACCACTTCTGCTTTACCATTTCGTTCCACTCCGTCCTTTATTCTTGTTTTTGTGACAATCTCACAATCATGTCCAGTTGTGTTCTGGATTTCTATGGATGATTTAGCCTTATTGCATCTGATCCCTTCAGCGTCACAACCCTTTACATTCCATTCTTTCTCTTTCTCTGCTTTGGCTCTATTAATTTTAGGTTCACATGATTTATCCGTCTTCTCTTTATCATGTTTTCCTTTCGGTTGAATCCTGTTTATACTCTTCTCGTACAAACATGGACCCGTGATTAATCCTATCACCAAGGATTCTATTACTACAGCATCCGTCACACCTTTGAAGTCATTACCTTCAATCTTAATTCTTGCCATGGGATATTTTTCTTTCTTGCCATTAGCAAATCTGCACACCATAAATTTATCTGTGTATTGTTCTGGTTTCACTAATCTCTTTTGCACAGCGACACAATTTGCTCCTGTATCATAAAGGCATTTAGTATCTATTTCATTTACTCTGACCTTGCTAGTGAACTCTTCAGTATCTCTCTCTGCCTCTTTCTTCCACTTTACTACTTCAGCCTCACAATAACACAAATTCAATTTAGAATCTTCAATACTTTCTACTCTTGATCCAATGATAGCTTCTTCTTCTAGGTCTTTGATCACAGCGGCTTCCACCACGCCTGTGAGGTATTCGCTCTGTATTGCGACTTTTGCCATCGGATACTCATGTTTAGTACCATTCATAAAAGTACATATCATATTTCGACCTATGTATTCATCTTTCTTGATCAAACTCTCTCTTACAGCAACACAATTTGAACCAGTATCAAAGACTCCTTTCTTTACACATCCATTAATTACAACTGGTCCCTGATACTTGTGTTCTTCTATTATACACTTTCCTTCTTGTTCAACGTATGCAGAACAGTATGAAATTACTGCCTCTTGTTTATCTCCATTTTCACTTGATTCCTCGTCGCATTGCATTGTTGCTACTCTATGTTCTCTCCCTGTCTTATCTTTCTCACTACACTGTGCTATTCTGTGAAATTTTGATCCACAGCGGAAACATCCCGTCTTCTGGGTTTCTGTTTCTACTCCATATTTCTTGTTGTCGGAGAACTTCCAATTACTCTTGAATTGATTTTTATCTCTGAACTCCCTCTGTTCTCTAAATTTGTTGTGAGAGTTGCTTGTATTCTCAAAACTCTTCTGCTTATTGTCCCTCGGTTGCGTTTTGGATTCTTTGTCTCTATTCTTCTGAGTATGAATCCATTTCCTTTCATCCGATTCTCTCGCTTCTATAAGGTTTTGGGCCTGTTCCAACATGTCCTCAAGATTTAGTTTCCCTTTCTCCTTTAGAAAGCGTCTCATATCATTGTCACACATAATGAAGAACTGGTCTCTCAGTATGAGTTGTTCCAAACCCTCTTTGTCTTCACTAAAGCCTGACATTTGATGCCACTGTCTTAAGTAACGTCTAAGTCTTCCTACATATTGTTCCGGAGTTTCGTCTTTTTCTCTAGGGCTTTGTTTAAACAAATTTCGGTACCCTGATTCTGACAATTTGAACCTTATGAGTAGTCTCTCCTTTAACTTTTCATAGTCTTGAGATTCTTCTATACTCATTCGTTCATACACTTCGAGCGCTTTTCCTTGAAGCGACTTCACTAGTGTCAGAACCCATAACTCATTCGGAACTCTGTATGCCGTACATGTCCTCTCGAATCTGAGGAGATAGGCATCTAAACAATCTTTTTCTTCTCTGAAGATGGGCATCTTAACATATTTGGCATTATTTGCCTGTCCAGAATATTCTCCATCTCCATCAAGTCGTATCCTATCTCCATCTTCTCGTCTTGTCTCACGTGTCATCTGAAGCTCTAGTTCTTTAAGTTTTATCTCCTTCAGATTTTCCATTTCCATCCTCTTCAAATTCATTTCTTCGGAGATCCGTCTCTCTTCGGCCTCACGTCTTTTCTCTTCTTTTTCCATTTCCACTAGACGTAGCTTTTCCTCAGCCTCACGCCTTTTATCTTCCTTCTGATTTTCCAGTTCAGCTAGGCGTAGCCTTTCTTCAGCCTCACGCCTTTTATCTTCCTTTTGATTTTCCAGTTCAGCTAGGCGTAGCCTTTCTTCAGCCTCACGCCTTTTATCTTCCCTAATCTCATTCTGCCTGTCCTTGACATATTCTCTAACAGCATCTTCTGCGTATCCAAGGTCCTGCGCCACCTTAATCCACTTCTGAATCTCACCAGCCATTGCGCTATATCAATTTTCTTTGATATAAGGCTCAAGATAAATTTCAGATTTCAAAGCTAGTTCACCTTGTTTATAACTTAAACACTGAACAACCTTGACCTGACCTAACTCTTACCAATAGTTAGCTTTTGCGATTTGCAACCGTTGACCTGACCTCACCTTCGACAACGTATGATTGGTCACAATTCAAAATTCAATTACGTCATGCGTATTAATGAATACCGCAGACGACAAAATATGCTATACCTAGCTCGTAAGTAAATATCTCTGTTTACTTATTCAATCCTATCTAAATACACCACTTGTGTCTAAGATATGATCTCAGATCGTTTTAATCAATGTCCTTAATTGATTATACAATTCAATCCCGAGAGCGAGCCCCCATTTATGTAGCGCCACCCTATACTAAGAGTGCTTAGTGTTATGTTCTACACCCACGACTACTTTAGTTTTGTTTCATCTTGTCTTTACTGGACAAGGAAATGCATAGGCCTATCTATTTGACTAGGGAAAAGAATATTGAACACCTGTGTTTGCATTTAAATGAATATGAATATAATGTATATCAAAGTTAAAGCATGTAACAGTTCAATGTCTAGTTATCCTATGTCTACTTTGCCTTATTCCTTACCTAGCCAGCATCTTTGCTATCTAGATTTTATTGCCTAATGCTACCTCCCAGTAAGACCCTTTAGCACGGAATGTTCTCACAGTTTGTTCCTCGTGGAAAAGCTGTCTTTCATCCGTTTGTTCATCTGATGAGTTCGCGGCTCCGTTCGCAAATCGCCTTGTTTCTCCCTCGTCGAAGCTCGACTGTCCACCGTTCTCGTGACTTCTCGTAGCTTGATGTCTCTCCCAAAGAGACCGTCGTTACAACCCGAGTGTGTGCTTTACTACTCCAGAGTAACGTACACTTCACTCGCGGAATAACTCCTTAAGTCCGTTGACAAGATCGCTTCGCAAATGTCGACTTCCTATGATGGAAAGTCACGCTTCGCAACGGTTTGTTACGAGAGCGTTTCACTCGAATTATTCGATCCTCGCTGTCCAACGTCTCGACTTATCAACTCAACTGCATCGATCGTTTCGCAAAACCGATCGTACTGACTAACGATGCCCTCATCGACTTAGTCCAACATCCACCGAGTCGATCCACTCAAGATTTCTAGAACGTCTTGTTCAGTTGAAATCAAAAATCGAACTGCCGCATCTCCACGCCACGTCACCACGGTTGCTTGGTTACCGAGTCGTCAGCTGCTTCGCCATAACGGTTTTGATCAGCTGTTCGTACTGACCAATGAGGTGAGTCCACATCGTCTGCTGTCCTTTGCGTAGATATGATGAACCACTCTATCTGATATTAATTAATCCCTACAATGCTGGCTTAGCTGCTGGCATTTTAATTAAGTTACATTTATGTAGCTCTATTATCCTACATTATATAATCTAAATAGATTCTTCTCTACACTATAACATCTTATAGCATGTTGTGTAGCTGGGAATCATTGTGTGGTTTGGGAGATCATTACATTATACTTAATAAAAAAAGTATGCATAGTTTCGACAATGCAGATAACTATGTTGGTATTTACGTAAAGGCTTCAAGTATCATGAGAGTTTATTGCGTAGGGGTCTATGTAAGCTTAGCTCAGTCGATGGGAGGGAGGTGAGCCTGATGTCTCTCTCAAGACTGGAGTTGACTGGACTGTGAACTGGTGCTGCTGTCCGGACGTGTCTATACGCCCGCATGGCTGTTGCTGGAAGCTGAATCCAGTCAGAATTCTTTGGGATGGTCCAGGATTATAGACAACACTAAATACACGGGTTTCTTGTAGCTGCCATAGGACTCTGTGAGTTTTCTTTGTTGTGAAAGTGTTTGGTTTTTGTTTTGCGTTAGACTGTATGACAACCGTTGAGACGCAAAGCAAAGGAAGGCTCTTTATAAGCTTAGATAACAAGCTGAAGTAGCAGTGCCGTAGATAGATACCTGACAGTGCAGGCAAATTTTTTCGTTATTGGTATAGTTGATCTTCGGGGGGCACAGAGTGCAATTATAGCTTGCTGCGTT
Source organism: Allolobophora icterica (assembly GCA_963556255.1). Classification (NCBI taxonomy): domain Eukaryota; kingdom Metazoa; phylum Annelida; class Clitellata; order Crassiclitellata; family Lumbricidae; genus Allolobophora; species Allolobophora icterica. The sequence continues at coordinate 16,317,031 of OY744606.1, forward strand.
CCTGGTAAGTAGACATTGAAAATAGAAGAGATGTGGTCTAAATAACAGAATTTATATAACACAATTAGAAACTCGATCGCATTGCTTCGCATAAGCCTATGTAATTAGGGGTCCACCGGAAAGACATTTTCCACCGGAAACCGAATCCGAGTATTTGGATGTACTATTTGCCGGATCCGGAAACGAACCGGAAACGAACCGGAAACGAACCGGGTACCATTTGTTCCATATGCGAAGCTTCACATTTTCATGTAGGCTAATAAGAAATTATCGACATAAATTTGTGTACTTGTAATAAGTGACTAATACAAGTTGAATTGTAGTCATTTCTGTGCAGTTGTGAAGTTTTTTCTATGTAATTGTTTTAAGGCTGAACATTTATAATTTTATATACGTAAGTTAATTGAATAAGTTTTTAAAGAAAAAAACTTTTTTGAAAGAAAAAATTTGTTACAACTATTTGCATCTACAGTATTTGCCGGATCCGGAAACGGGATTTCCGGCCGAGGCAAATGTCCGAGGCGATTTCCGGTGGACCCCTATATGTAATGTCAGCCTCGATATATTTTAGAGAAAACTGTTTTTGGATTCGGAGTCGGTCACACTGATGCTTTTGGATTTAAGAAAAGCCTGGAAATGGTTTTATGGGTTTTATATAATCCTAAGCGCAAGCTCCAAATTTGTAAAGCGTCACTTGAAAGCTAAGCGCAGGGCACCAGCTTATTCACGAGCGCTTATCGAAAACCTAACTTAGATAATATACGATCTGCTGCAGGAATCAAAGCAACGATCTGTGAGTATATATACAGCCGACATTAACAAATTGAAATGTAAAGGTTATGTTTTTATTAGGCCTAGTTTAGCGAAAACAGACCAGAACCGGCGCACTGAAACTCTCAACGAAACAACCAAAATCGAAACATTATTCCCTACAGAGATGGAGGAAGACGCCAATGCGGACAGTCGTAACGGTTCCAATGTGATCGCAAAAGAAGACAGCGATAACATTCGTAGCAACTCAATGGAAGAATCCGTGGTTGAGGTCATCAGCAATGTTACAGATGGCTGTTCAGATGAAAAAGTGAACAACTCGACAGATGTTAAAAGCAGTTTATCTTATGATGATGAAGCAGAAAAAGATTCGAGTCCATCCGAAGCTGTTCAGACGAACGGTTCAGCCAAAGCATCAAATCAGATGACGTACATGATAAACGACGTTCCACCGTGGTACCTCTGCATTGCACTTGGATTTCAGGTACGGTAGAAACTACACGAGGTCCACAAGTATACTGTGAAATATTGACTAGAATTAAACTGTGATCTTCCAGGATAGTTAGTTTTAAGAACTCGGGTTACATGTACACAACTCATTACACGTTACAAACATGGTGGAGGTGTGTACATAGTTCACTGAAGAAAGTGTAGTTCTTGCTAAGCGCCACCGATTGTCTGGAACCGATGACACGATACCAGATGGACTCTGATCCTCTGCTGCTCCGTGCCTAGTCTTATAATTATGAGATACACCGGTAACAGACATCTTGGCTGTTTATTGTTTTTATTATTAATTTTCTGCCCCGAGGTACCTCAGATCTCTCAGGAATTAACAAATTATCTGGAGAAAACAAAAATACAATTATGGAACGGCTACAACTCGTCAAGAATAATTATCATCATCATTATCATCATCATCGTCGTCATCGTCGTCGTCATTATCATCGTCGTCGTCGTCATCATCATCATCATCATCATCATCATCATCATCATCATCACAATCATCATCATCGTCGTCATCATCATCACACTCATCATCATCATCATCATCATCATCATCATCACAATCATCATCATCATCATTATCATTATCATCATCATCATCATCATCATCATTATAGTCTTAAGTGCGCCCACATGACTGAATTATACTGAAAAATAAGCACACACAATAACTGCTGTCTGTTGCAACCCGTATTCATGTTTAAAGTTGTGTAGTTCGACAATGAATTGCATGGCTGGATTCGACTTACAGGGTAAACACGATTATTGTTGAGATAATTGTTTCTCTATCTCTTTAATCGATTCTTAGCTGAGGGCTGCATTCCTGCTTCACAAAAACCTGCCCTGGTTTTCCCAGCACTTAAGAAGCCTACCCTGGACCATAGTCTTTGCAATAATTTCCGTTCTATTCCTAATATATCATTCTTCTCCAAAGCCCTTGAGCTCCTGGTTACCATTAAGATGCTTCCATATCTAGAATCATTAGGTTCTCCCTTCACATCAATCTGGCTTTTGGACCAAACACTCAACTGAAACATTTCTTCTTTCTGTGTTATCTGACATTTTCTCAGCGATTGACAAGTTCCAAGTTTCCTTGCTCGCTCTTTTTGATGTATCATCAGCCTTTGACATGGTTGATCACACAATCTTGCTTCAGCGCCTTGAGTATTCCTACGGCCTCAATGGTACTCCCTTCCTTTTGGCTTCGATCTTACTTAACTGAGCGTACTCAGATGATCATTTCAGGGGACTGGAGATCAAATGGGTTAAGTCTTTCTAGGTGTTCCCCAGGACTCGGTTCTTGGACCCTTCTCTTTATTTTGTACTCGGCTGACATCACCTCACTCATTGCTCATCACCTCACTCATTGCTCATTACTCCGCTAAGGGTCACCCCTTTGCTGACTACGTACAAGCATACGTCCATGGTCCTCCTTCGGCCCAACTCACCTTAGCTGGTCGTATTCAGATACTCTGTAATAAGTTACATGCATGGATGTCTTCCAATCGCCTTTCTCTGAATTCCTCCAAAACATAACTAATCTGGTTTGGTACTCCTCAACAACTCCAGAAACGAGACTTTCCGCTTCTTGCTCAACACTTTACCTAACTTACCTTTTCTACCAGTGTGCTTGAACTAGGTTTCACCCTGGACAGTACACTCAACTTTTCTAAACATCTTAAAAACCTCACACGTTCTTCCAACTTTCAACTGCATCAGGACTATTCGCAAAGCCGTTTCCCAATACACCTCGATCCTTATAGTACACGCATTTGTCTGTTCTAGAATCGACTGTTGGAATTCAATTCTTATTGGTCTTCCTAGGGTCCGCCTGTTTCCACTCCAGTCGGTTCTCAATGCTGCCGCCAGACTGATTGCTCGTCTTCCTAAATTTTTCCATATCTTTCTCGTTTATGGTCAGTCGACATCGCTGGCTCCCTTTCCTAGCCCATATTCAATTTAAATTTCTTGTTCTCGTCTTTAAGTCCAAACTGGGTACTACTCCCAAATTTGGGACCTAATCTGCCCCCTCTTTCCGCAGCTTCTCACCGACCTCTCCGCTCTCGCGACCGGCATGTCCTCTATGTTTCGCGTGCCAGAACCACTCTAGCTCAAACTAAATCGTTTGCCAACATAGGGCCCTCTTTACGGAATGCCCTTCCTGCCTCTCTACGGGTAACCTTACTTTCTGGATCTCTTCCTACATCCCTTTCCGTGCTTAAAACTTTCTTCTTACCTCGGGACCTTCGCAATGGGAGCGCTGCTGAAAGGCCTCAGCCGTAAACGGTGCTATACAAATCTCCAAATACGATACGACACGTCGTGTTAGGTACTGGTCTGAACAGCTGCTAATGACACTGCAGCAGACTACAAGTCAACTCATCAGCTTAAGTTCATGTAGTTCTTATAAGGCCCCAAACAAATAAATACATGATACATACAACCGTTAGGGCAATCCTGTACGGAAGCCAAAGTCGACCATAGATTGACTGGTTACTGCGATTGAGTCTGCTATCGCCCATTAGACTTGCTACCTGGCCTGACTGATCTGTGTGTGTGTGTTTGTGCATTGTTATTGTTCTTCAGCAATTTCTAACGATGCTGGGTAGTACGTTTGCCATTCCTTCCATCATCGCTCCAGCCATGTGCATCGGACCAGATGACATCGTTGCAACAAGTGAAATCCTTGGAACGCTGTTTTTCGTCAGTGGTTTCAGCACCATCCTCCAGACCACTTTCGGAACCAGGTATCAGCGTCGACGACGACAAACGATGATGGTGTGATCGTGGTCATGATGACCCTGATTGGTTATGGTGATGAATAGGTTTTTGTAGGTTTGCTGAATGATGAAATGATGATGATGATGACGACGACGATGATGATGACTTTATAAGAATGATGAAATAGATAACCATGATGGTGAGGATGACAATGACTTAGGTGTTCGTTGATCTATTTAGATTGTGAAATAAAAGCAAATGTCACAGACAACAGAATCATTTGGTCTTGATGATTATGATGATGATGATGATGATGATGATGATGATGATGATGATGATGATGATGATGATGATGATGATGATGATGACTGACGACGAAATGATGATATCGTATCTTTCGTGATCCTTAATATAACGCTTAAAATGCACTAAATTAAGTGTCTGGATATACATCTACATACATATATGATAATAGTGGTGGTGAAGATGATGATGATAATGGTGATGATGATGACAACTAAGACGAACCCTTCGTAGTGGTTGCGACTTGCGACTACTCAGATTACGCTGATGGCTAGGCTGTTAATTGTAACGACTTATAAATGAATTGGAAATCATCAACAATGATCATGGTTGTGTTCATGTTGACTTATCTGTCATTGTTGTCAATGTAGGCTTCCAATAGTACAAGGAGGTACGTTCGCCTTTCTCACCTCGGCACTTGCAATTCTCTCTTTGGACAAGTGGAGATGCCCAACGGAACCACCACCACGTCAGTATAATATAAACTCTTCTATGTATATAGACATTTGATGTAGCGCGGAAAGTAGGTCTATCTCTAGAAATCACTGTTTTAACAAATCTGAACTATGTATACGCTTCGGCCAAAGCACTTGATCTAGTTTAACACCAAGAATAATTAACTCAGATGACTCAAGTACCAGTAAATCAGGAATCAGATGATACTTGAATTAATAGATTGGCTCAATGCTGATATTACATGATCTGTTCGCTCGTTGAATCTCTGTTGTTTTCTAAGTGTTCTAATGAACTTAAATCGATCTCATTATCAGTTTAGACTACAACAGCATTTTAACGCTTCTGTTTCTTCCTGAAGTCTTCACCTCATATTAAACATGACCTAAATTCACTTCGCCCACTTGCCTAGGTTCTGCATAATCTGACGTGAGCTGCCTATGTGGAATAAGCTACCGCTGCTAGCTAAGAAAAGTTAGCATTAGTTTAACTTAATAGATCTATTAATCTTGGGGGGCTTTATAAGATGAAACAAGAGCTTTATGTGATAATTACAATTGGTACGATCAATGGCTCCCAACTGCACAGGTAAAATTAAATCTAAACCATTAGTTCTAAGTTATGCGTGGATCAATTATAAAATCTCTAACACGTCTCAGCGTCATTGAATAGGCAGAAGTACCAACCGGGGTAGATTTGTTTTAACTGTGAATACAAAACCAACTGATTATGGTCTAGTTCTCTTGTGTGATCCTTGTCCATCATATGACTGTCTTGGTCTTGATCTAAATTCCAATCTTATGACTGTAATGGTCTACATTTAGGTCTTAGGTTCCTACATGGAAGTGGTCTTAAGTTTACTTTGGTCTTGGCGATCATTTGGCACGTATCCTTTTCGATTTTGGTTTACTCGTTAATTCTTATCCACTGGGACTTGGTTTTCAACTTTATTTTGTTTTACCTTACTATTGATCTTGATGTAAAATTATCTCTTATAATGGCAATAAAAATGGTCCTCAGCCGGTCCAGAGTTGGTTTTTAATTGGCCATACCGCGATGGGTGTACTTGACCAAAACTTCAGATGTTGTGGTTCACTGTGCAGAACTGAACTCATCGTCTGGTCTGGCAAATGAAACGGCGAACGCGACAGCTGCAGGCGAGGACGTGTGGAAGTCCCGGATGCTGGAAATACAGGGTGCCATCATCCTGGCGTCACTCTTCGAGGTGCTCATAGGAGTGACGGGAATGATAGGAGTCGTCATGCGCGTCATCAGTCCGATCACAATCGCAACCGTCATCTCACTTATTGGATTGTCTCTCTTCCGAGTTGCTTCTTCCAACTGCGCGGGAAACTGGTGGATAGCCTTCATGTAAGAGTTATCAGTGGAAAAAGTTTTATAAGACGGTTTATAAAGTTTAATTAATTTCATGACAATACAAACTGATTGTGTATTACGTAAAAAGATAAGAGAAATTCTTGCAATTTATTAAGACAAGTTCGTGTTCACGTGATTTAAAATACGTTAACATGAAAGTCTAACTAAATCTCAAAGTAATTCAAGTAAACTTGAAAAATACACAAGTTTGATTTAAAATTTAGTAAATAGCTTTGTTTAAATGCAATTACAAAAACGGAGAGTTTGGCTTTTGGTGTGCTTCTGCAGAGATCTGAATTTCATCTGCTGTATCAAATGCATGACATGAACAGTAGTAGTAGGGAATAAGGAAATAAAATATTAGCTAAGTCCAGCTCTGTTGTAAAACTGTTGAGGTATGTGGCCAAATAGTTCTAAAAACATCTAGCATTTGCTAATTATTCCAGTTAATATTGAAAGGTATTTAATTTTTACGGATTGAATAAACTCCATGTAGCCTACATTTAACTTTTTTAAATTTTGCTTTTACAGGACTATGGCTTTGATCGCCTTGTTCTCGCAATATCTTCGCAACATTTCAATTCCGTGGTGCACAGTCAAAGACAAAAAGTGTGGAAAAATTGACGTTCCTTTATTCCGGCTTTTTCCAGTTGAGTATAAATTGGAAAACAATAATGTAATAATTTAATACTATAATACTGTATGTAAAAGTAAAAACGTTTCTTAAAGTTAAGTTCCATATGAATTCCTTTTTCACTTAGTACCAATTGCTAGGTATTATAAGAGCGGTTGTGTTGAAATAGTATTTTAGTATGAAAATAATGGATAGTATTTATCTTTTGTCACTTTCAAATACTTCTGACTGATGATTTATAAATTTTCCAGATATTATTTCTCTTTGTAAATTATTTTTTTCATTCCCTAAAGATTATATACCTACCTCGTTAAATTGCTACAATTTCTGCATTTATTAAGCGCTGCTTTCTAGTGACTAAACATCAGTCGATGGCGCTGAACAGTTGTGACTTTGTGAGTGAAGGACTTGTTCAATGTCTCTACACAATGACCCTTTCGGTTGAACCCGTCCTCTTCACGTTACAAGGCGACCGCTCTAACCAATCGAATACCGGCTAACAATAACAATAGCAATTAATAATAATGAGATGACTGCTATTGCATATTGTTTTGCAAAGACGACGACGACAACATTGATGATGAATACAACGACAATGATGATGTAAGATATTTAAGCATCAAATGTTTGTTTGGATAAAACAGATCATCTTCGGAATTTCGTTGTCATGGTTCGTCTGCTACATTCTGACGATAACTGACGCTATACCTGATGATCCCAATCATTGGGCCTATGCAACAAGGACGGACGTAAATGAAAAGGCGCTTAAAGAAGCAGCCTGGTTCCGATTTCCCTATCCGTGTGAGTTCAGTTTTTTCACAATGGCAAATTGCTACTGCGCCAGTATGTTCGTGGGCATTGGCTGGAACCCGTATGGGCGGGTCGCACATGGGAATATAGATCCTATCCACCGACATCCATGCATTGATTTTGATAAATTTTTTCAAACTTCATTGTTGATTCATAAAAGATCCTAATTCTGTTCTTAAAATCTTAAATCATTTACTATTAAGCTTCAGACGCAGCTGTTTCAGTAATTTCAAGGACTAAATTTCTACTAAATTGGCGCTATAAAAATCAGAAGATTAGTTATCATTACGATTAAGAGATTCACTCCTACTCTGCGTCAATTAAAACACTGTTGCTACTATCCATATGATTATGCTAATTTTAGTTCAGTGGGGAATTCCGACGTTCAGCGTGGCCAGCGTTTTCGGAATGCTACCTGCTGTTTTGGCGGGAATCGTGGAATCTATTGGCGATTACTACGCATGCGCAAGAATATCCGGTGCACCGACGCCACCTGTCGACGCCATTAATAGAGGTATATGCCACCCAATTTTCTTTTTTAAATGCGCCATATAAATGAAAATTACGCAATCTTTATTATCAGGCATTAGTCGGTGGTAAATCGGTTTAACTGATACCGAACCGGTATCGCAATATTCAGAAAAACCGAAACCGAACTCGGTATTCAGTAAATTGAAATGTAGGCCCTACTGAAAACCGAAGAATAACGAGAACACATTATAAAGTCAGAATTCACATATTTCAAATATAAAATTATTATTACTATTACTATTACATTTATTATAATTATTATTATTACTATTATTATTATTATTATTATTATTATTATTATTATTATTATTATTATTATTATTATTATTATTATTTATTTATTTTTTTTTTGCCCCGGGGTATCAAGGATCCCCCAGGTAGGTAAAAAAATTGTCCGGAGACATATATAAAATATTATTATTATTATTATTATTATTATTATTATTATTATTATTACTAAGGTACATTTATATAGCTCCCCTTCAAGGCAGTCTACTCAGGAACGCTCGCAGTCCAGCCACGGCTAAAAAGAGTAGTCTTTAAATTAGCATAAAAAGTAGTAGATTGGCCTATAGGGACTAGACGATATACTTGCTAAGTGAAATTTCTTCAACATTCTTGACAGCTTTGATATTGACTCCATGCTGACTAAACCTGGCATTTCTTAACATTAAGAACTGGCAAAGCTGAACACATAAAATGGCCCAACGTCGAGCTTTTGCTGTGACAGGTCCCTCTGCCCGGAATGGTCTTCCCCTCCACTATGAACTAAGCTCAGGACGGGAATCTCCCTAGCATCTGCTCGCTCGCTCAAGACGTTTCTGTTTCCACGGGCTCTTGCACTGAGGGTGCCTCTGAATAGTTTACGCTACGAGAGACGCCTTATACATTACTAGATACGATGCGATATGATAAAATACAAGTTGACCATTAACCGTGCAATTCTTCTGCAGTCGTATAGCACAGCATAATTTGAAGTTTCAAAGTGTATGCCGCACATCAAAGTAAACTTGAAGCAAAAACACGGAGAACCGAAACCGATTTCGCGAAATTTAGAAAACCAAAACCGAACCGAATGTGAGAAAAGCAAGGAAACCCGAAGTAAAGTTCATAGACTGTTATAGACTCAGCTCTAACTATAGTTGAGTACGTGAGAAGCCTTTCAGATGTGAAAGTCGACTATTAGTAGACTATTCAGAGTAAAGTATGCTGTGACATCAGTTTCTTTATTTAAAAAGTGGCAAATGGGTTATTAAATGATCACGTACGTTTTTGCTTCTACATACTGAAATCAACATACTTCGTCGCTAAATTATTTTCTTTTTTCAAAAGCGGCATATTATATAAAGTTTATATAACACATTTTCCAGACCAACTTCTGATCTGGGCGTAAAAAAGTTATGATGACAAAATGCTATATTTGAAATGTGATTAACATCTAAATGTTATCGATGCTTCGATGTTGTCATGACGACGTAGGAATATTCGTGGAAGGAATCATGTGCGTTTTGGCCGGAATGTTTGGCAGTGGAACTGGAACGACTTCTTACAGCGAAAACGTAGGAGCCATTGGCATCACAAAGGTGAGATGCGACGTTCTTTACGAAAACTATCATATGGATATATCTGCAATGATCCCTTTGTGAACCTCGCTGGAGTAGGACCACATACATAATCTTTAAACGCACATTTTACGATAGCCTGAAACTGCTGTATGTATATGCATAGATGCTTAACCCAGACAGCGATATAGCGCCTCTAAAATACCGGGAGACGTATTTGAGATAATCTAGAAGGAATGTACCTGTCGTGGGAGTGGATAGAGATAGAGAAAGCAAGCAACAGACAGACGGATAGACTGACTAACCGACTGACCGACACACATACGGAGAAAGGTATTGTGATATGAGACATGCTGACTTTTATCGACTTTAGTCGATAAAAGTCAGCACGAATCGTGCACAAAGCTGTGCATTATTGCTCTCTCACAAGTCACAATAAATCTATAAACGTATAAAAGGCAGCTGTAGGTTTCATTAGAGAAATAAATTCGACTTAGCTGAAACTCCTGTTGTATGCGACGCCTCACATCCCTCAATACATTTACACACTTTCAACATGGATTTTATAGCTCGCATCTTCAAGGAGTTTCTTTGCAATACAGCTAGGCTAGACGATATATGTGTACAATTTTTGAGAGGTTGTGGTAGATTGAATAAGTCAAATAAGTCCTGAAATTTTTACCTCTAAACATAGACAGGCGAAATATCGATAATTTAGAACGGCTTTACCTCAAGTTTACCAGGACCCATTGGGGATTTTCAGCAGATAAATTGTGGTACATTCTAGTCCGGGAGCCGACGGATCATTCAGACTTCTGGCATCGTCATGCTTATCGTTGGCGTCCTGGGAAAGTTTAGCGCAATGTTCATTACGATACCAACTCCGGTGATTGGCGGCTTGTTTATGGTGATGTTTGGTAAGTCAGAAGAGATTTAAATAAGATTGATGCGTTATCAATAACTGGAGAAATATTGACGTTTCACATTTTGAAATGTGTACAAGTTTTAGGCATAACTTTGCGTAAATTTCGCAGCACTGACCGTTTAAATATATTATATTTTCTAAATCAATTTATGATAAATGCAGTCAATAGATGATCATCTTTGAAATTAAAGTTTAATATGATATTGTGGAAATATGCCTATTGAGGTAAACATTTGGTAAGTTTTACCAATTACATAAGCAATTCTCGGGTTATATTTTATCCAGAAACCCCAGTATTTCTCCCAGTGGGTCACATCTTATCGATAGAATACTCAATGAGAAATTCAGAATATACAAACACGTATACCTCGCTTGAAAATAATCACCGTAAAGCCATAAGCGAGGTTCTTATAGTAGTCTAATCTTAGTTATTTAAAAAAAATTTGCACCTGTTCGAGATTAATCTTTCTTTCCTGGCTGGTTTGTGCTGTGAACAGATAAAATTGCTAAACTTGGGCTTTGACAGCCACCAAGTTATCGTATTTGACATTTCATTAAAGACGGTATGTGAATGACCAGAGACAAGAAAGCGTTGATAGTAGGTTTGTGTTTGTGAATAGGTATGATAACGGCTGTCGGCATATCCAACCTACAGTACGTCGATCTAAATTCATCGCGGAATTTGTTCGTCTTTGGATTTTCGGTTATCCTAGGCATTTCCCTTCCCGACTGGCTACAAGCAAATCCGGAAGCAATCAATACGGGTAACAAACCTCTTGCTACAAGCTTTGGTCTAAACACCAAGTCATCAATCGTTTACTGGACGATATGGTAGGCAGTTTGGCTTACAGTAAGATTCAGAAAGTTGAAAATCGGTTGTCACCATCTTCATCCAGAAAACTAATTTTTAGGTCCGACCGTCCGAGCTCAACTTTGCTATAGTATACGACAGCTGGTTGCAATGCGAGATAGGAATCTAGGGGAACCATAGCCTTGTTGGTTGCTTCGTCTTACTGTTTGCTTTTCTCTGGTCATATGTAGGCCCTATTTTGGCTACACAACAGCATTGGGCAGTAAGATTAGGCATCGTGGATATTCTTTGCAGTGTTCAAGACTAACATTCGAGAACAGGCTATGATCTGTCATACTGTTGTATTGCTGTTTTGTGAGTTTAGTAAAATTATTAACGGCGATTGATCTAAGATCACTTGTAAGTGATCGCTCGAATGTTAGTGCGCATAATTAGATCGCACGGCGTTCGAACATTAGGTCAAACTGCAAGATTCTCTTCCCTCAGCCTGAAACAAAACGCCGACATTCACCTGAAATTCTGCCATGTAAAGACAATTTGGTGCATCAGCATTGCATTGCTTAGTCATGGTCTAGAGATCATGACTCACAAGATTTCTCAATGCAGCAGTTACTCAAACGCCCGGATATACGTCTCTGTATTAATACCACCTTTTTTATTTCTTTGTGTGCATGTGTTTATTGCTCTCTATCATGTTTTTAGCTCTTTCTCGTTCTCTCTGTCTAAACTGACATCATACCCACTTGTGTGGCCTATTAACATCCCATACACTTAATTGATGCGTTTTGATTTCAGGCGATGAGATATTCGATCAAATCGTCTTAGTTCTTGGCAGTACCAGTATGTTTGTCGGAGGCACCATGGCGTTGATACTCGATAACACTGTGCCAGGTAAGAGGCTCTACCCATCTCAACTCATGAACTAATCTTGATTTTGAAGTTAATAAATTCAACGGCAGAGCGCAACCGTTTATTTCCAAATTAAGCCAAGACAACTGACTTGAGTAAAAACTGATCATAGAGTTGACTGCATTTGGAATTAAATAGATTCGTTTAGGAACAAGACTTAAAATTTATCACTTGTGATACATTGCAACAGTCTCTTCCCTTTCAACCAGTTAAAAAATTCAACGTGAAGCTGGGCAATTGTTGCTGAGTGTATTGACTCAACGATCGTGTGTACGACATATTAACGTCTACAAAGAACTTTGCATCTAAGCGATAATCACTTACGTGGTTTTACTTCAGTTCTATAATGCCATCTGATTTGAACAGAGATTGCACAAACGAAATATCGATATGCTTATATTTTCTTTAGAAAAAAGCTCTCTGTATATTGATAGTGAACATGAAATGCTGAGTAAAATAGTGAAACATTGTCTTTGTTTCATTAACTAAAGTTTCACGTAGGAGATGCTAGCCCACGTTTAATCCACGCCACATGGAATGCTTTAAATTCGTAACAGGGACGGACGAAGAGCGGGGTATATGTAAGTGGATTGAAGGACACTCAAAACCAGACGAAGTGGCAGACAGTGAAGCCGACAAAGTGCCAGACACAACCTTTGATCTTCCATTTGGAATGGCTGCCGTGCGTCGATGGAACTGGACGAAATACTTTCCCATATGCCCAACGTTCACTGGGTTTTCCGTCTGCAAGGAATCATGCTCTTGCTGCGGAGGAAATGAAAAAGACGAGTCTAATGAAGATGGAATCGAGTGCCTCGCTTACGACAACTCGTTCATAAGCACCGAAAAACTAAGCTCACAACCAACGATCGTGAACTTTGACAGTTCAACCAGCATTTCGTTGTAAGAGAAATAAATTTTTATATTATTATTTTTTTGTTCCGAGGTAGTTATGATCCCTCATGGTCTCAAAACAATGTCCGGAGACAATGGAATGGACGTCTGGAGCGGCTTATATATTACGTAATGTTCCGGCTGGAAACCGGAAAAGCAAATTTTTCGACTTTGTCAGAAAAGCAAGACTTGCATGCTATTATTATTTTTTCCCGAGGCATATAATGATCCCTCAGGTGTAAGATGCTAGTTAGTAATGTTAACTCTGGAGTGGTCGTCTTTATCAAGATCTGGGAGAACGAGAATGCTAATATTAAAATTAAATTATTATTATTATTATTATTATTATTTTCCCCGAGGTACATATAGGCCTAATCACTCAGGAGTCAGATACTAAAGAAGTGAAAATCAATTAATTAATTAATTAATTAATTAATTAATTAATTTATTTATTATTATTATTATTATTATTATTATTATTATTATTATTATGCCAATACAGTGTTTATAAAACTTTACATGCAAGTTCTCGGGAGAACTGATGGATTCCCACGTTGGACAGCCGCCGAAAGACTGCGAAACAAGAAGCTGGATGGAGGAAAGCGGAGGGAACGTTGGAAAAGTTTTTCTTAGTGTATGAGAAGAAGTGGGAGATGCAGCAGGATGGGATATTAGAAGGTGTGAGACACATGGGGAGAGAAAATCAGGATATGCATGAGTTTTGGGGGAAGGAGGGGTGGTTGGGAGTAAACAGAGAAGACAGTTTTTTGTTTAAGGTTCAGTGTAGGAACTTACCATTACGGTTGAGCTATTAGAAGCTGTTATGCTGAAAATTTTAGCCAAATTGAACAATATTTATTGCTTGTACAAGTCGAATAAATACCGTTTTCTTCAACTGGCTTCAGTTTTAACTGGAATCTCAACATTCATATCTCTGATTAAAAGATAATTTCTCCCATTCACAAAGCCCGGTGAAGAGCCCCATGTTCTAAAAAGTGTATGCCTGAGTTGACGTTTCGCCAAGAAAGATGAAAAGAAGCTTATGCGACTTCTAGTTTTATGTAGTCATATTTGCTGTCTCAATTTACTATACTCCTGAACAATCACGACCCATCAATACAGCGACTTAGATGAGGTCATTGTTGTGGTAAACTTTGATTCACTGTTTCTTTAACGTAGCCAAAAAGATCTAAGTCTTTAAAAACGTAGCCAAAAAAGATAAAATTTTAGGAATTGTAAATTGTTACTAATTGCGATAGAAACAAGCAGTTTTCACCTATTGTTCGGCAATACCGCCCCGTTCCATTGCAGTATCATAGTTTTGATTTTTTGACTTTGTGAAGATTTTCACAAGGCACTCTAAAACTGTCCATTGGCATAGGACCGAGATATTTCCGACCTGAAACATAATTGAGTTAGTGTTCAAGACGGTGAAGAAGTAAGTCATTATCGACAATATCAAAGGCAGCTAATAGGTCGAGAAAGATTAAAGCAGTGACCTTCCTTTATCCACAGAACGGATTGTATGATCGTGGACAGTGGAATGGTATTTAGGATAAACTGGAAAAGAACACATGGAGAGCGAGAAGACAGGTTACAGCTAAGCCAGTCAGACTCCACCCTCTTGGTAATGAAGTTTAAAGTAGAAATAGAACGGTCCTTGAGGAATCATCCGGGAAAATGGCTATAGCTTCTTAACAGTTGGGTGGCTCAAAGCCTTGGCAGAGCAGGAAGGAAAGCAACCTTCAGCTGGGAAGAGGTTGACAATACAAAGAATGACAAGAACTAAGACGTCATTCCCTGAGAAGAGCAGGTGGAATCAGCGCAATAGCACACCGTGTTTTGCAAAGAGAGGTTAAGAGGGCAAGGAGCTATCACGGTGTGATCTATCACGGTGTAATCTATGACGGTGTAATCTATCACGGTGTAAGATCGTATGTAGATTGCGCCACACCAAATTAGAAGTAAAGTACAAGTTTTAGACCAGATTACAGAGGTAGGCAGGCCTAGATTTGGAACGGCTCCGAAGTTTCGAGAATCTCTGACATTGTTCAGCATAATTCTATTGTGTTTAGAAATTTTTGTACAGAGCCATATCAACAGGCACTAAAAAACGCGCTCTCTACACAAAGCTAAAAATAATTAACGTCATTAAATATTAAATTTCACCATTTAGCAAGCAGTGTTCAGATTACTACAAAAGTCAGAATAATCAGTGGTGTGTCCTTTAAGTACATGCATGATACTGCAGTTCATGCCTTAGGCTACATTATATGCGTGAGAGAACATCATCTAAGAGCCCATACCAGTGTTCAAGATTGTCTGACACAGTGTAGAGCAGCATGGGAAGCCCTGTGATAATCATCTCACCCCCTCCGTTACAACTGTAGCATTAGCCAAAGCAGTATATAAAACTTGACTCAACTTGACCATTGTTAGAAACAGAACAGAATAAAAACACTTGTGACCTATCCCCTGGCCTTTCAAACTGTCACCTAACGTTACCACATATCTAACACAAATCACAGGACCGCCTGTAACTTCCACTTTGCACTGCTTAAAATCAAGTAAAGTGTTTGGAGCAAAAAATTGTAACCCTCACCAGGCTCACCCTGCTTAAACTTCGACTAGGGTGGTTCAGTTAACGACAGCTATTGGCCAAAGCGCCAGTCGCCAAGAACGTCCATGATTGTGTCTGCGGTGCGCATCTGTCATTTGTAACTACACACTATACATGTATCTATTAACAAAACCACACGCAACCAGGTCCAATGTCGAAATCTATTTAAGTCTGGAAATGCCTTGAACTTCTCGTATCGAAAAGATAAATGACTCGGAAGGGTTTTCTAAACAGATCTCACGTAAAAAAACTTCTGAAGATTAATAGCATGTTCAATCCCTCTGAATTACTGTGACCTGTGTGGGCAATGTTGAACATAAGTTTTAGTTAGGCCTAGTGTCCACGTATACAGTGTCGGCGACCTTCCGAAGTTTCGAATCGAGTATAGAATCCAATTTATAGCGTGGCGTTAACTGGGAAAGACGAGAAGTCAGTCCTGTTTGTTTTTTCTGTATCAAATTAAATCAGTGTAACAGCAATATCACTTTTATCACCAACATTTGAATTTCATCTCTTCGACCAAAATAAGCCAGAGGAGAATAGGCCTATCAACGAAAAACTGCTCCATCTACTCCACTTGATTCTATTTCACCCTCTTGGCAATTGGCAATCTTTCTCCTCATTCCCTTCATACACCAAACACCCTTCTCAAATAGTTATTCGACTAATAATAATCTCTGCCTCAATCGGAACTCAGTCCCCTCTCCAGAGGCGCGTTTACAGAAAACAGGGCCCTAGGCGCAAACATTTCAGGGGCACTTCTGACTTTCTATAGACTGAGAGTCTGAAACTCTGGTGGTGCTTTGCCTACCGTGCGCTGCTGTGCAAAACCCGCGAAGTTAAGTTTGAAGCCATTTTTGTGAGAGTTATTGACACTGTAACTGTAATTATGATTAGTTATAGAAGCTATTTTTAAGGAGTGTGAAGCTATTTGATTTAATGATTTTAGTAATTACAATAATATACTTCTATGTGAATGCTAACTGCAAAAAATAGAAAATATGTTATATTTAAAATAATTCAAAATTCATAGATGTTATTTTTTATAATTTAAAAAATATTTTCCTTCGTTTGGGGGCCCTCTGAGATTTGGGGGCCCTATAGGCGCGCGCCTAGTGCGCCTATACGTAAACGCGCCTCTGCCTCTCTCCCTCTTTCTCTCTTTTAACCTTATAACTTCCGTCGCATCGTTTCCCATCCCGGTCTGACGTAGTCATTTCAGAAAAGAGAAAAGGTTCGTCTAGTCTTAATACAATTACCTAAAATAGCTCTGAGTTCTCTACTACACATGGGTTAGTTGTCTGTGGACCTCTCAAAGCGCTTCTTGCGAACAGTAACGCTATATGTAAATATATGTCTCACACATGCGGGCGTGGTGGCTCAGTGGTAAGTTCGGCGCCTTGTGACCGGAGGGTTGCAGGTTCGAATCCCACTCTAGCCGCTGCGTACAGACCTTGGGCAAGTCCTTCACTCGCAATTGCTCGTGGCGCTTCGGCGTGAAAATTCCGGCACAGTATCAAATGCTGTAGTCGGGAGCGCCTCTGAGTAGTAGTAGACTTCGAGAGGCGCTATAGAAATATCCGGAATAAATGCACTCGCTCTCTCTCTCTCGCTCTCTAGCTCTCTCTCTCTCTCTCTGTCTCTCTGTCTCTCTGTCTCTGTCTCTCTGTCTGTCTGTCTCTGTCTCTCTCTCTCTGTCTCTCTCTCTGTCTCTCTCTCTGTCTCTCTCTGTCTCTCTCTGTCTCTCTGTCTCTGTCTCTGTACGTAGTTATATATAAATAGAATAAATTTATATCATATGTATATGACTTGGTATATATATATATATACTAACTCGAAGCCATAATCATGAAAGATAGACTTAAATAGCTATAGGCTGCAATTGCACATTGATACACACGTGGGCCAACTTATTCACTCTCTATGATGTTATGCAACCGAGTTACGGATCATTAATTCAGATGTTCTCGCTGTTGCTTACTGCTTATTCTTCAGCAGACAGAGGAAGAAAAACAGGTAGACAGACTGACAGGCACAATCAAAGTAAACGATGGATGCAGGGAATAATAAATGCTTCATGAGATATACCTGTATAATTCTATGCGTAATGAAAGGGTATGATTCAACGCATGTTAGGCCTATAGGCCTACATATCTGACCACGTGACCATTGACCAATGTTAGAGTCACTGATCAACACGCTGCTCCTGCAGCTCAGATGCAAATTACGCGTATATATTTAGTTTACATAATATATTTACAGTATATTATATTTAAAACTATATATACGCATCATCTGCTACAGGAAATACATAATGATCCTGTACACTGTAAGTGATGATTGGCTGAGGTAATAGACCAGATTCGAGGATGACTCAACATACAACATAGTCGATGTTTGCAATAAGTTTCTATTGCCAATATCTTCTTTGTCTGTACGACGGTACTTGACGTCGATAGAGGACTCTGGGGTGGGGGGGGGGTTAAGGAAAGGAAGCGACGGTTTCTAAAGACTTAAAGCTGTGCTAACTTTCCAGATTCGGTGTTTTCAGCTGAAGATCTTATTGGTAGTGAGAAATGGTGATATTAGCATTGCAAATGGCCTACGTAGCCTACTAAGCCGACGGCATAGTAATGTTTATTTAGACGGTGAATGAATAATAGGACGCCGTTGTCGGAGTCGTCTGCATAAAACGATATAAAACATTGAGGAAACTTTGATCATTACTCAGGCCGTCAAAGGTAAAGCAGAGACGATAGATATCGTACTCTCATTCACTATTCAGATACTGTGTAACTGCATCCGAAATCCATTGGACTAGTTTTAGGTCTGGAATGCGTGTCGACGCAACAGAATCGTTGAAAAGCCTACGTAGAAACAACTGTCATTGTTTCGCCTATAGATGTAATTTCAACTGTGACGAAGAGTTTTGTGTGCGGCGTCAGCTACGTTAAGACATGCCTGATGAGATTTCAAAATAGCCAATAGCGAGAAGAGATATTAAACCGATTTTGCTGTGACAATACGCATTGTATTGCCTTTCGAAGAACTTCATTTGGCTTTATAGTGCAGTCATATTCTGATCTGATAGGCCTACAGATACCTAGAACCATAACTAAACTCTAGCCCATTTGTTCAGACTCCGCTTCTGTACAACTGTAGGCTGTCAGTTTCTGGTTTTTGATACGGCTGATAATTCGGTGGACATTTTGGTTCTATCATAGTTTCATTTGGTTTAAACGTTTAAAATAATCGAGTTTATTCGGAGTAACAGAATCGATGCAGTTAAATGGAATTGTCTTTTACTTTATGAATCTTGCTTTTTGTTTGCAACCCAGCCTGCGTTCTGTTCTATCGGATATTTACAGCCTACATTTGCAAGTTAAATGGTAAAATTATCTTTTTTCACCTTAGAATATAGGTAGCCTACTCATTACAGAGGTGTGCATCGAGGCAAAATCAAAGCCCAGGAGCAGAACCGTGAACAAAATCATCTGAAATCGTAGCACTGTTTACCCGCAGACATGGAAGAAAATGGTCTCGTGAACAGTCACAACAATTCTTTTGCGTTCGAAGCTAAAGACAACGATAGCCTTCGAACCAGTTCACTGGACTACACATTTACAGATGGCTGTTCAGATGCTAACGTGAACAACTCGACACATGTTCAGGACAGTTCATCTCCTTATGAAGAATGTTCGTCTAGCACAAATCGAACCGAAGCTGTTCAGACGAACGGTTCAGCCAAAGCATCAAATCAGATGGCGTACATGATAAACGACGTTCCACCGTGGTATCTCTGCATTGCACTTGGATTTCAGGTACAGTAGAAGGTCCACAAGTATACTGTGGAATACTCACTAGAATTAACCAATGATCTTCCAGGATAGTTAGTGTTTAGAACTCGACTTACATTGTTCAATTGTACATATCAGTTCACTGTAGGGAGTTCAGTGCTTGCATTGTGCCACCTATTGCTTTTAATGTGCAAAATATGCTAAGATATGCGAGATTACTTCTAGCTTTTCGCTACGAAAACCACTAACTATTGTCTATAATCTAAAACTATTAACAATCAACTGTATCTAGGCCTATAGTTTGGGTGTGTAGGTCCCTAGTCACACGGTTGATTGATTTTGATATATATGGGCCTACATATAAACGTTAGATTGGGCCTCAACCGAGCCCGCATGTAAACTAGTAATAATATATTCGTGTTTATTGACAAACCGCAGTAAGTAACATTGAAACATATGACAGTACAATTATCAAGATCTTATAGAACATACGTCTTGGCAGCCTGTTAGACGCCCGCTCATTTTACAGCTGCCCCATTGGGAGTGGAAGGCTGAGTCGACCTATAGGGAGCTTACGGGTATCGAACCGCGTCTTTTAAGTCTTGTGTTCTTCGAGTTGCTGCCATTCATCTATCCCATCGTGACTTCTATAGCGCCTATATCGTACGGACAATGTATTAAACGAACCCATGCGATTGTAGTTTCGCTGTTTAAGCTGACTGGGTAGGTCCCGTACCTGAGGTTTCCACAGGGGCGTCTACACCATAGAAACCTTGGAGCAAATGCTTCATCCAAGAAATAGGGGGAAGACCTGCCAGTGTGTGTGCCACTATTAACGGGGGGAGGAAGGAGGAGGGAGGAAGAAGAAGGGGGAAGGGAAGTTGCTTCAATGACTTCGGGGGGATAGACGCCCCTGGGTATCCAAGTTGTTTAGACTGACCTGTTGACCTGACTTTTGTAATTATATTACTTTGGATGCATGTGTCATTGTTCTGCAGCAATTTCTAACGATGCTTGGTAGCACAGTTGCCCTTCCTTCCGTTCTCGCTCCAGCCATGTGCATCGGTCAAGGTGACATGGTCGCCATAGGTCAACTCCTTGGGACGCTGCTCTTTGTCAGTGGTTTCGCTACTGTCGTGCAGACCACTTTCGGAACCAGGTATTTAATCCAACGACAAGGACAACGACATTATCATCGTAATGTTGTGATAGTCATTATGATAGCTAGACCGTTGTTGTTGCTCTTGTTATGATGATGTTGATCATCATCGTCATCATTATCATCATCATCCTAATCATCATCATCATCATTGTGATTCCCAACTTGTTAATGACGACGGTGATGCTGATGATGCATTGTAATTAATGAAGCCCGCAAGCATCGATGTACGTAAGCAGTGATAATCATCATCATAATCATCATTGTGATTTCGAAAAGAATGAATCATCCTGAATGAACGCAGTGAACCTGCAAATCCCCGAGGGTAGAAAAGCGTATCAACTCTTAACTGGAACTCACAGTTCTGTTCATGTATAATGCTGGCGCAGTGCCAACCATCGCGGATGCTGCAGTTAACTAAATTGCTTTTTTGAATTCTCGAATTTGTGAAACACAAAATCCTTTCTTTGTGTTCACGATGATGATGATGAAGTTGGAGATGATGGTAGTTATGGTGGTGATAATGATGTTGATGATGATGGCGGTAATGATGATGATGTTGATGATGATGGTGGCGGTGATGATGATGATGATGATGAGGAGGAGGAGGAGGATGGTTGCGATGATGATGATGATGGTGGTGATGGTGGTGATGATGATGATGATGAGGATGGTGGTGATGAAGTCTATGATGAGAGCAATGGTGATAATAATAATGAGGATGACGGTGACTGACGAAAACAGTGACGATGATCGTGTTGGTTCAACTTTCTGGAATAAGACGCCTAGCAACCTGAGACACGAGACTCTAATTTTTACTTTACCACTATCCTATTAACGTTTGAAAACCACTTTCTTTGTTCTATCGTGATTTTTCCTTTGTCAGGTCGGAAGCTCCGATGAGTCTCTACTCAAGATGCATTAGGTTAATCCTGCCCACAATTACGAGTCATTACAATCACAATGACTAAGGTGATGAAGCTGTCAACTATGATGAGTTGGATGAAGCTGTCAACTATGATGAGTTAGATGAAGCTATTAACTATGATGAGTTAGATGAAGCTGTTAACTATGATGAGTTAGATTATTATGAATATGATGCTATGTGATGCATTTGTTGTGATGCATTTGTTGTCAATGTAGGCTTCCAATAGTGCAGGGAGGTACGTTTGCCTTTCTCGTGTCTGCAATGGCAATTCTCTCTTTGGACAAATGGAAATGCCCAACAGAACCAACACGTGAGTACAAAGGCTGAACAAAGTCTACTTCTAATAAACAACCCTGAACTACATTTCTACGAAGGATCTTGACCTATTTCAAGACCAACGAACTATGAACTCAGACATTTCTGTGAACTCAGACATATCAAGTACCAGTTATAATGTCATTTCAAAATCACAACTCAGTGTTCCTCTATATCACAGCTATCTCTATTGATCTATCGGTCTATCTATCTATCTATCATCTATCTATCTATCTATCTATCTATCTATCTATCTATCTATCTATCTATCTATCTATCTATCTATCTATCTATCTATCTATCTATCTATCTATCTATCTATCTATCTATCTATCTATCTATCTATCTATCTATCTATCTATCTATCTATCTATCTATCTATCTATCTATCTATCTATCTATCTATCTATCTATCTATCTATCTATCTATCTATCTATCTATCTATCTATCTATCTATCTATCTATCTATCTATCTATCTATCTATCTATCTATCTATCTATCTATCTATCTATCTATCTATCTATCTATCTATCTATCTATCTATCTATCTATCTATCTATCTATCTATCTATCTATCTATCTATCTATCTATCTATCTATCTATCTATCTATCTATCTATCTATCTATCTATCTATCTATCTATCTATCTATCTATCTATCTATCTATCTATCTATCTATCTATCTATGTTGAGAATACCTAACCCTATATATATATGTGTGTGTATATATGTATATGTATATATATATATATATAATGTGGAGAACACCTAAACCTTTTGATAATGTAAATAGTCATTCTGCATTGGTAATACCTAAACCTTTTGATAATGTAATAGCCATTCTGTGTGGAGAACATCTAAACCTTTTGATAATGTTAATATCGAGTCTGTAGTGAGTGTACCTTAACTTCTTGATTGCGTAAATACCTGATCTATGACTCTATGTTGGAAACACCCAGTCTGCTTTGGAAGTGCCTAAACTCTTACAAAATGACATTTACTCAATTGGTCGTTGGACTGTTTCTTGAAATCACTAGACAGAAATTCTTCTGGTTTTGTTATTGTGTGACGATTCACATGTCAATAAATAAGATCACTCTAATGTTGTGGCCATTTTTTGCCTTTCTCTGAACTTTAACCCTAATTTGCCTAATCTGTTTGGTGGCTCTACTGCTGTGTACTTTGAAAAAGCTACCGTTAAAAATATGTCTTGCTGCTTACAATATGGGAGGGGAGATCGATGAATGGTAGCACTCTTGCTTGAAATGCATAAGATCTTGAAAGATGAGGTTCGATACCCGTAAGCTGCCTAGGGGGCAGCTGTAAAATGAGCGGGCGCCTAGCAGGCTGCCAAGACGTGCGTTCTATAAGCTCTTGATAATTGTACTGTCATGTGTTTCAATGTTACTTACTGTGGTTTGTCAGTGAGCTTGTCAATAAAGACGAATATATTATTAAACATCGTCTACTGACGTATTTTTCGTTGTTGATGAACTTTATCATCCTTTAGACGAGCGTAGAGTGTACCTATGATCTATTTCCTTTAAAGCGGCGCTGTATAAATTTACGATTACAGTTTCAATTAACACTGACGGAGGACATTCTTCACTAGGTAATGGTAACAAATTAGCAATACATTGCAATTACAATTGCATCACATTACATAACATTATTACCTGTAATTACATTCCATTACATAACATTACCAAAACTTGAGATTTCGTAGGTCTGTTGGCAACTGTTGCACAGAACTAAAGACGTCGGATAATTCAGCGAATGAATCCGTGAACGAGACATTTAGCGGAGGAGGAGGAGAAGGAGCGTGGAAGAGCCGGATGCTGGAAATACAGGGTGCCATCATCATGGCGTCACTCTTCGAGGTGATCATAGGAGTGACGGGAATGATAGGAGTCGTCATGCGCTACATCAGTCCAATCACAATAGCATCCTGCATCTCACTCATCGGGATGTCTCTCTTCCGTGTGGCCTCTCACAACTGCTCCGGAAACTGGTGGATAGCCTTCATGTAAGAATTCTCTATAAGCTAATGATAGTTTTTAGCATTGGTGAATTTTTCTGTAATGTTGTTTCTTACTAGGTTCGGGTTGTTTACCTAAAGTTAATTTCTAGTAATTAATCGGTGGTAGGTGAGTAAAAATGACATCAGCATTCAGCAGATGTCGTATTACGACGGAAGCAGAGCAATGTGTTTTTAGACGTTGCGTGAGTGGTTTGATATTTGTAGAGTGAAATAGGGCGAAGTTAAAGGGTTCTATTTTAGAATAGTCGAATTCAACCTCATAGCAACGCTTATGAACTTCTTTAAAATTATTTAGATAGTTTTGACAAAGTTTTAAAGTGATCTGTTTAGAGGTTGAGTATGAAATTGTGGAACTAAAACAAACGTTGCTTTAACATTCAGTAAAATAAAAAAATTATAATGCAATCACTGGAATTATTATTATTATTATTATTATTATTATTATTATTATTATTATTATTATTATTATTATTATTATTATTATTATTATTATTATTATTATTATTATTATTTGTACATTTGTTTATCAAACAAAACAAAACATCACTCGACAAGTTCTGGTCGCATGAAAGTTCCTATGAAGGCAACAGCATTGAAGCGTTGTATGGTGATTGACAACCGCTGGAGTAGATAGCAAGTCTCCCTAGGGTCTGCGGTGGTTAAAGCTAAGTATCTCCCCAAGTCTTTTATAAGGGCCATTCCGTCGTCATTGATAGGGCCTAAGGTCTCGAAAGCCAGAGGGACAAAAAAGTGGTCTGCGCGGATCTGGCTGTACTTGTTGTTCTTTCTCGTGGCCGCTAGTTCCGCTGCTGCTCCTGATGTCGCGGACGTTGCATGTAGGTAAGAGGGCGCCACAGTGTCAGTTACGGTGACGTCCCATACAAGACTTCGGCCTCTGCGCCATGGTATCAGCGTAAGTCCGTCCGGTCGTCTCCCGTCCGTCCTCGACAGTCCAGGTGGTTCCTTGATATTAGGGACGCCCGCTCGTGATAGGCCTCGGCTTATCAAATCATTCAAAGCTGCATGTCTGGCGATTCTGCCAGGTCCTAGGTTGCATGACATCCCGTGCGACCCGTCCGCCGTCACCATTGCTCCACAGGGACATGCGTGCGGTTCGCATATATTCGTCCCCAGTCTGAGGCCTACTGCAATTCTTACCGCCTCGTCATCCAATCGCAGCCCGCATGATGACATCGGTAGTGCGAACAGCCAGTCGCTGGCGTGTGGTGCTGAGGTTGCTTTGAATCTTGCTTGGTGGTAAGCGTCGACCAGAGAGGCGTCCAATGAGTCCACCACTCTCTTCACGAGAGGACCATCCCAATATGATTGTCTGTATGCTGCGTAATTATCTGAATGTGTGATTTTGACTTATTATTATTATTATTATTATTATTATTATTATTATTATTATTACAGAAGTCTTATATAGCGAATGGTGAGGTAGAATGTTGAGTGTTTGTACAGCTATTTTAACCTGGCACATAATTATAACAAGGCATAGCATAAATTATCCTTGTGTGAGCTTAGGATATTATCAAATTTCAGTTCTATCTTATTGTTGTCGTGAGGCAATACAGAAAATGGTTTTAATGGCACCAAGCAGTTTTGGAGATGTCATTCAGAACTGTTGCATTACTGTTGCTGTTTTTTTCCAGGACTATGGCTTTGATCGCCTTGTCCTCTCAGTATCTTCGGGACATTTCGATTCCGTGTTTTACGATCAAAGGCGGGAAGTGTGGAAGAACTGCCTTTCCCTTTTTCCGGCTCTTTCCAGTTGTGTAGCAAATTTTAATTTCTGATTTAAAAATTAATAATATCATAACATAATACTACGTCTTAAGATAGTGTTGTTTTACCTAAGATGTGTGCTTTTGGTGTTATAGTATTATGGTGTTGTACAAAATACTCTTTCTCCAAATTGTAGTTTCTTTTTTAATAGGCCTATTTCAGTCCGATGATACGCTTTTTTGCAATAAAAGCACTACTAATATTCTTCATTGAGGTCATTAGGAAAAATTATGGCTTTTAGATATTATTTATATTTATCAATTAGTATTCAGTTCCTAAACTACTGCATTTTATATATATATATATATATATATATATATATATATATATATATATATATATATATCAAATTTTGTATTATATATAATATGCAGTAGTTTAGGAACTAATATTCAGTTCCTAAACTACTGCATATTATATATATATATATCAAATTTTATATTATATATATATAATATGCAGTAGTTTAGGAACTGAATACTAATTGATAAATATAAATAATATCTAAAAGCCATAATTTATCCTAATGACCTCAATGAAGAATATTAGTAGTGCTTTTATTGAAAAAAAAACGTATCATCGGACTGAAATAGGCCTATTAAAAAGAAACTACAATTTGGAGAAAGAGTATATATATATACCGGGTGGCCCATTAAAAACGTTCCCAAACTTTGTTAACCTGGCAATTAAACAATTTTAAAGTAAATTGAATCATAGTACATCAAACTAATCATAATTCATATTTGTACAACACAGCCAAAATTTAGCGCAAAATACTCAACAGTTTGAGAGAAATTGTTGTTAGAACTGTATGACCCATGGTCACAATTTTGCACAGTTGTTCTATGATGACGTTTTACGCGAACAAATGTTTAATTGATCCTCCGCCTTCTCTTGTAATGACCCTTAAACGCTGTTTTCACTGTCCTATTGACTTCTGTATTTGTGTGTCGTCTAATAGAGACCATTTTGCTTCAATGACCTGCTTAAGTTCGTCAGTATTTAGAAAGGGTTTTCTGCGACCAGCATACACAAGCTCCTTTAGGGCGTTCCATACATAGTAGTCCAGAGGATTTAGATCGGAAGAGTTTGGTGGCCAGTCTTCAATTGCGCCAGAAAGACTTTATCATGAGACTAGTCGTTTCTCTAAAGAATTAATGGTATCTGATGGAGTTTCGATGCACGGTAAAACAGACATCATCTTCATTGATCCTCAGAAAACCAATTTCAATGGAAAGTATTACGTCGGGTTGTTACGCGATAAGCCCATTCCCCAATGTCGTAGACTCTATCCTGACGACAATTACATCTTTCAACAAGACAATGCTCATTCACATCGTTGCAGATTGGCTCAGCAATTTCTTCAAGCAAACACCCCTGATTTTATCCACAGTGATGCCTGGCCACCAAACTCTCCCGATCTAAATCCTCTGGACCACTATGTATGGAACGCCCTAAAGGAGCTTGTATGCTGGTCGCAGAAAACCGTTTCTAAATACTGACGAACTTAAACAGGTCATTGAAGCAAAATGGTCTCTATTAGACGACACACAAATACAGAAGTCAATAGGACAGTGGAAACAGCGTTTAAGGGTCGTTACAAGAGAAGGCGGAGGATCAATTAAACATTTGTTCGCGTAAAACGTCATCATAGAACAACTGTGCAAAATTGTGACCATGGGTCATACAGTTCTAACAACAATTTCTCTCAAACTGTTGAGTATTTTGCGCTAAATTTTGGCTGTGTTGTACAAATATGAATTATGATTAGTTTGATGTACTATGATTCAATTTACTTTAAAATTGTTTAATTGCCAGGTTAAACAAATTTGGGAACGTTTTTAATGGGCCACCCGGTATATATATATATTATATATATATATATATATATATATATATATATATATACATCGGGTATAATAAAAAAACTATTAATAATCAAATAATGGTGACGACAATGAAGATGATGTTGATGCTGCTGCTGATGATGATAATAATTAGATGACTGCTGCTGTTGATAGCGGCGATGATGCCAAGTGACAACGACGCGTTAGTGATGAAGATGACAACGATGACGTAGCGATATTTTATGCATCGTATGTTTGCTTCGATAAAACAGATCATCTTCGCCATTGCTCTGTCATGGTTCGTCTGCTACATTCTGACGATAACTGACGCTGTACCCAATGACCCCAATCACTGGGCCTACAAGTCGAGGACGGACGTCAGACAAGAAGCACTCGAAAAGGCAGCATGGTTCCGAGTTCCATACCCATGTGAGTTGAGTGCATTCACAGTGGCAGACTGCTAATGCCTTACACCGCTGCGACCTGTTTTCAAACATTGATGCATTGTGTGAAATAAGCAATTAATGAAAGATTTCCGGTTGTTCAAAGGTTGTCATGTTTGCAATTTAGCTAAAATAGCCTTCAATTTCGAAATTGCTGGCATTTCC
This sequence comes from Allolobophora icterica, assembly GCA_963556255.1. Classification (NCBI taxonomy): domain Eukaryota; kingdom Metazoa; phylum Annelida; class Clitellata; order Crassiclitellata; family Lumbricidae; genus Allolobophora; species Allolobophora icterica. The sequence continues at coordinate 16,345,345 of OY744606.1, forward strand.
AACACGGATAAAGAAACTAATAAATTAGGCATGCATATATCTACGCGAGGCAGCAGACATCTTGGTTTGTAAAGCGACTTTAGACGACCATCTTTCAGGGCCTCGTGTTTTCTGTCTAGTTCTCTTGTATGTAATATTACTTTCAAAATCGGTTTTAATGCCCAAAGACTAGCAACTAGAATTTGGAGTTTAATAGCTCTGATTTCCCAGCGGCTGAAGCAAAGTTGTAACTGCGACCTATATACCGGGTGGCCCATTAAAAACGTTCCCAAACTTTGTTAACCTGGCAATTAAACAATTTTAAAGTAAATTGAATCATAGTACAACAAACTAATCATAATTCATATTTGTACAACACATCCAAAATTTAGCGCAAAATACTCAACAATTTGAGAGGAATTGGTGTTAGAACTGTATGACCCATGGTCACAATTTTGCACAGTTGTTTTATAATGACGTTTTATGCGAACAAATGTTTAATTGATCCTCCGCCTTCTCTTGTAACGACCCTTAAAACGCTGTTTCCACTGTCCTATTGACTTCTGCATTTGTGTGTCGTCTAATAGAGACCATTTTGCATCGAAACTCCAGCAGATACCATTAATTTTTTTAGAAAAACGACTAGTCTCATGATAAAGTCTTTCTGGCGCAGTTGAAGACTTTCGTTCATTGCTAGAGCCGTAAACGCGGCTATTCTGTCTGTTAAGAGGTATTTCCAGTGTGAAATCCTTTTCATCTGTAAAGACTATGTTCTTAATATCAGATCTTGAAAATCGAGTATACAGCGCACGAAATCTAACATTGCGTTTCTTTTTAACGTCAGTTGTCAATCTCGTTGTTGGCATTCGTTTGTATGCCTTCAACTGTTTCTTAGAAAGAATTCTTTGTACTGAGCTACATGAAATGTTCAGAGTGCTGGCCATTTTGCGTTTAGATTGATGTGTGCCAGGTGCATTTTCCTGCGATTGACACAACTGCTCTACACTCTCAGCATTTTCAACAGTCGTTGCAGTTGTTGGACGACCACTTCCAGGCTTGCGAGCAACGCTACCAGTTTTAATAAGCTTATTAATGACTCGGTTTATGCTTTGTCTTGACCAGTTTTTACGCGGATATTCCTGAACGATTCGCTTGCCTCGCCAACCCTTCTCCTCAAATGATATCTTAATAACAGCGAGATCATCATTTGAAAACACCATGTTTTTAATGTTTACTACTTCGAGGACTAGTTTAATCAAGATTCTCTCGTTACTTCGCGGCGAAATAAATGACGTAGTTTTGTGCAAAATTTGTAAACAGGTATGACGTCATAACCTTGCCGCAGGGTGTGACATAATAAACGTACTCCTTGAAATGTGACATTTGTGCACAGAAATAATTGCTTAACATTTTGGTATAAATTAAAATTTGATATCTCTGAAATTAGATCTTTGCCAGGTTAACAAAGTTTGGGAACGTTTTTAATGGGCCACCCGGTATTATGGTTAAGCTCTCTCTCTCTCTCTCTCTCTCTCTCTCTCTCTCTCTCTCTCTCTCTCTCTCTCTCTCTCTCTCTCTCTCTTCTCTCTCTCTCTCTCTCTCTCTCTCTCTCTCTCTCTCTCTCTCTCTCTCTCTCTCTCTCTCTCTCTCTCTCTCTCTCTCTCTCTCTCTCTCTCTCTCTCTCTCTCTCTCTCTCTCTCTCTCTCTCTCTCTCTCTCTCTCTCTCTCTCTCTCTCTCTCTCTCTCTCTCTCTCTCTCGTCTTCACTAGTTTTACTCAAAATTAAGTAAAAATCAATTGACGATTACTTTACTATTGCGATCACCACCATAGCCTACAAAACTAACTCCTTCAATTGTAGAAACTCGAATTTCATGCTAGTGCCATTAAATCATCGTAGAAAACACGTAAACAGAGCGTCTATCCCCTTAAGTTATTGGAGCAACTTCCCCTCCATCCCCTCCTCTTTTCCCTTCTCCTTTCTCCCTCCCCCCGTAAATGATGGCACATGCACTTACATATCTCCCCCCCCCATTTCTTGAATGGGGCATTTGCTCCAAGGTTTCTATGGTGTAGACACCCCTGCAAAACAACTATTGAAAAGAATCAGAATTGGTTACGTTTTGAATTCCAACACCATTGGTTGCATGCATAATTCTGTAGGCTGACTTCCTGCTCAGAGTCCTAGTCTGTGTGTAAGTAAGTACTTCATTCTAGATAACTTGGTGATCTTTCTGAACGTTCTTCATAGACACAGATGGCGGATTTATGCAG
>OY744606.1:16347796-16367796 GCA_963556255.1 Allolobophora icterica
GTTTTACGATCAAAGACGGAAAGTGTAGAAGAACTGCCTTTCCCTTTTTCCGACTCTTTCCAGTTGTGTAGCAAATTCTATTGTTTTTATTTACAAAAAATTATATCATAATATACTACTGCGTCTTAAGATAACTTTGTTTTTTCCTGAGATGTGTGTTTTGACATTCACTATATGCCTTGTAGCAGTAGCACCGTACTATTATGGTGTTGTTCAAAATACTCTTTCTCCAAACAGTAATTTCTTTTCTACTATTGCAGGCTGATGATACGTTATTTTGCAATAAAAACACTGTTAATATTCTTCTTTGAGGTCATGAGGATGCATTATGCTTTTTCAGATATTATTTCTATTTATTAATTAGTATTCAGTTCCTAAGGCACTATGTATATACATAGTGTATAATAAAAAATTACTAATAATGAAATGATGGTGTCGACAATGAAGATGATGTTGATGTTTCTGCTGCTGTTGCTACTGATGCTGATAATAATAATGAGATGATTGATGTCGCTGATGGTGGCAATGATGCCAAGTGACAACGACGCGGTGATGACGAAGACCACGGTAGCGTTGAAGTATTTATGCATCGTCTGTTTGTTTGGATAAAACAGATTATCTTCGCCATTGCGCTGTCATGGTTCGTCTGCTACATTCTGACGATGACTGACGCTGTACCCAATGACCCCAATCACTGGGCCTACAAGTCGAGGACGGACGTCAGACAAGAAGCACTCGAAAAGGCAGCCTGGTTCCGAGTTCCCTACCCGTGTGAGTTGAGTGCATTCACATTGGCAGACTGTTAATGCCTCACACCGCTACGACCTGGTTTTAAGCCTTGACGAACTGTGTGAAATAAGCAATTGATTAAGGTTTTTCGGTTGTTCAAGGGCTGTTGTCGTGGTTGCAATTAAGCCTAAATAGCTTTCAAGGATTGCTCGCATTTCCAACATGGGTTAAGAAACTAATAAACCATCTACGGGTGGAGACATGTTAGTCTGTACAACGCCTTTTGACGACCATCTTACTGAACCTCGTGTTCTCTGTTTAGTTTCTATTCTGTAATATTACCTCCAAAATCCATCTTAATGCCCAAAGTCTAGCAACTAGTATTTGGAGTTGAACAGTTCTGATTTCCCAGAGAGGATTCCGTCCTCGACACATGTCAAACGGATGCGGCTGAAGCAAAGTTGTAACTGCGACCTATATATGCATGGTTAAGCTTGAACTATCTCGTCTTCACTATTTTTACTGTAATCAACTGACGATTACCTCTGCTATTGCGATCACCATCTAAACTCACTTCTTCAGTTCTAGAAAGTCGAGTTTTATGTCAATGTCATTTAATCAACGTAGAAAACACGTAAAACAATTATTGAAAAGAATCAGAATTGGTTACGTTTTTGAATTCAAACACCGTTGGTTGCATGCACAATAATTCCGTAGGTTGATTTTCTGCTCAGAGTCCTAGTCTCTGTATAAGTTAATATTTCATTCTAAATAACTTGGTGGTCTTTTTAGACGTTCTTCTTAGTCACAGACGGCGGATTTTATGCAGCAGTCTTTCACTGAAAGGCGTTGCATAAATTGCCACGTGTATAGAGCAACGAAGTCATCGGGTGACCTCCAGCAATATTTTAGTGAGTTGCGTAGATGGCGGGGGAAGAAGAATCGCTAAGGGACTCAACACCAACCAAGATGTTACAAAACACTGCTTTTATGATGAATACGATCATGATATTTTTAGTTCAGTGGGGAATTCCGACGTTCAGTATTGCCAGTGCCTTTGGAATGCTACCTGCTGTTTTGGCGGGAATTGTCGAATCTATCGGGGATTACTACGCATGCGCAAGGATTTCTGGTGCACCGAGACCTCCTGTCAACGTCATTAACAGAGGTGAGTACCAGATTTCAATAAAGATAGTGCGCCGATTAAATTACCATTAACACAATCTATGAATCAATCAATCAATCAATCAATCAATCAATCAATCAATCAATCAATCAATCAATCAATCAATCAATCAATCAATCAATCAGTCAGTCAGTCAGTCAGTCAGTCAATCAATCAATCAATCAATCCATTGACATAGATCAATTGGCAAATGTCATAAGATGTTACAGTACGTCATGTGTGAAGCCTATTAGTTAGTCCACTGGATCAGATTACACAAGATTTGTCTGCTATCTTAGATTCTTTTTATCAAAAGCGGGAAACAATATTATTCATTCTGGAAATTTACATACCGCTTCTTCAAGAGACCTACTCAGAGGCGCGATATTTATCTGGTAGATTCTTCAGAGCAACCTTAATTCGATCTTTCTCTCATCGGTTGCATGAGGTTATGACTTATGACGAAATAGGAGTAATTGTTGAAAATGTGGTTAACATCGAAACGGTGATGTTGCTGATGTTTGGATGTTGTCTTGACAACGTAGGAATATTTGCGGAGGGAGTTCTGTGTGTCTTGTCGGGATTGTTTGGCACTGGAACTGGAACAACTTCTTACAGCGAGAACGTTGGAGCCATTGGAATCACAAAGGTTAGACGCTTGGTTGATTAAAAGCACTATGAATACTTACATAGCGTTGTCTTTTGAGAACCTCTTTGAGGCGCTGGAATAAGTTGATCTGATGTACGTTTAAAAGATTCACTTCTTAAGAAGAACTGAATGTTAAATCTATGTCGAAGATTTTCCATAGACACCGCATAGTATGGCGGCTTGATCATGTTCAAGAAGTCAATTGGCTGGTTTCACGTTGCTTCATGCAATTTTAGGTCCCTGTTTTTGCCCCATATACAAATTCCTGTGACGTTTCACGATCGCTCTTCTAACCCGCATCCAATGCAGAAGCTTTCATATTGTATAGTATTTCAAAACTTATAAAGCGCCTCTACCCAGTGCCCACCAAGCAGAGGCGCTCTATAACACTATTAGCGAGTTAACGAAGATGTAAGTTAGCCAATGCGATGAGTCGTGTTATCAAACAGAGTGAGGTTGGAGTTAGAAACAATCGATGTAAGGGCCAAATCAACGAACGCTTGTCTGCACTAGAATAATAGCGTCTATGGACACCCAGTTGAACATGATCAAGTCGCCATACTATGCGGTGTCTATGGAAAATCTTCGACATAGATTTAACATTCAGTTCTTCTTAAGAAGTGAATCTTTTAAACGTACATCAGATCAACTTATTCCAGCGCCTCAAAAAGGTTCTCAAAAGACGACGCTATGTAAGTGTTCATAGTGCTTTTGATCAACCATTTATCTACAGAACTTACCTACTTCTGTGTTCGAATAGTTTCACAACGCATCTAAAATTTCGCGGTAGTGTTGAAATTTGTGAGATTTAGAATGATAAGGTGCAGACATAATTGATACACGCAGGCTTGGTTTTTCTGCATGCAACTCTACTCTGCACTTGTATAAAGAGAAGAACAGAGGTCGATGAAGTAAACTGAATACGGATGGTTAACCATCTGAACATTCGTCAGGCGATTAAGGCCATTCACAATGGCATTAACTCAAGTGTTATCAAAATCCACTGTGATGCGTTATAGGCCGGGAGCCGACGGATCATTCAGACTTCTGGTCTCATCATGATGGTCTGTGGAATGCTGGGAAAGTTTGGTGCACTCTTTATTACGATACCAACTCCGGTGATTGGTGGTGTGTTCATGGTTATGTTTGGTAAGTCAGAACAGATTTCGATTGGGTTTTCGTATTAGCGTTAATTGCGTCAATATTGGCATTTCGTAGTTTAAAATCACAGACTTGCTTCAATGCATTTAAAAATAGTAGGTCACCCTATTCAGGTCTTTTGTCTCTATAATTAATATGTTGCCTACGCATGAACGAAAATGGACAGACTTCTATTTGCGCTTATCAATGATAACCCACAAAGACTTATCTTCGCTTAAAATAAAAATAAAATATAGCCATGAGCTTGTGTGCAAGTAATCTAGTCTAGACTAAATCACAATTTCGCTTTAATCTAAACGGAAGTTTTGTTTCTTTCATGTTATGCTGTTTTATTTGGTGAAACGGAGGCGTTGCTATAGTTTGCCGTTAGCCAAAATATTTCTTGACATCGCCCATCATACCGTATTTGAGACGTAAAAGCGTTATAAAATGACCAGGTACAGGAATAATTATAATTTTAATAATTGGTTCTGAATAGGTATGATAGCGGCTGTCGGAATATCCAACCTACAATACGTCGATTTAAATTCATCGCGGAATTTGTTCATCTTTGGTGTTTCTTTCATGCTGGGACTTTCCGTTCCCGAGTGGCTACAAGCAAATCCCAAAGCAGTCAATACAGGTAATGAGCGATGTCATTACGGCCGTTTTAATAGAATTGATATTATTCTTAATTTAATCGTAATTGCTCTGTTTTGTTTAACTACTGAAGTACAATTACTGCAATGTCTAGGACTCTAGGTTGGACTTTTACAGACAGGTTACCAGGGCTGTAGTCGACGGTATACGCGGGTATACAGCGTGTACTCACCTCTAGAGACCGTATACTCACCTCACAAAATATTTATATTTATTTATGTAAAAATACTGTAGCGTATATCCACAAAATACTGTAGAGTATACTCACCTCTAATTTGTTTCGGAAAACTAACCGGTAGCGTGTACTCACCTCTAATTTTACCACTACAGCCCTGCAGGTTACAATATGTAATATCTTTATTTAACGTTGAAAACTCACGAATATCGATTGATTGATCGATGTAGGATCATACTTTGTGCTTTTATTTCAGGCATTGAAATAGTTGATCAGATTGTCTTAGTTCTTGGCAGTACGAGTATGTTTGTCGGAGGAGCCTTGGCGTTGATACTTGACAGCTCAGTGCCAGGCAAGATTTTCTCTTCGTCTCAACTCAAGAACTGATCTCTTTAAGTAAATTAGTAAATTCAGGAAAAGAACAACTAGGCCTATGATAAACGGTATTGTTCCTAATAAGAGAAACAATAATTAAAAGTAATCGATTGATTACATTAAGAATTAAACACCTTGATTTTAGATAAAATTCAGAAATAGGCCTAAGGCTTGTCATTGTTTTCAATCAATCAATCAACCAAGCATTCAAACAATTAATCAATCAATATTCGTTAATTCACATAAGAAAAGGTTGACACAGACAACTATAATTATAGGAGAACTATAGATTCGTTAGAGTCTTCGCACGTTAAAGTTTGTATTAGCATTTTGTAGGCGGTGCGTATTCTTTGGACAACATACAATCCCTTTTTACCATGTCCGCGTTTTGTTATCATGTCTGTATTATGCCAGAGTAATTTCTGTCGACATCAACAGCCTTTATTGCCGTAAGATGTCATTAAACTCTGGATCCATCCGTTACCATGTCCGCCAACTTCATAACAGTCTAACAAAAGCATCATGTCACCAGGGCAGTTATTGTCCCTGTCAGTATTTTCATGGGTATTAGATGTGATCCATATGTATTCTATACGGGTCCCATACCGTACATTCTCAGCTTACACGCTTACATCGAACACACACAGAGAGACACTTGGGTGCAAACAAATAGCCCAGGACTAGTACACGTTAATTAAATAATTAACTAGCTAATTAACTTTTTTATATGTTTAAATTAACGCCACGAATGATGCGCTCGTAACAGGGACGGACGAGGAGCGGGGTCTACATAAATGGCTTGAAGAACACTCAAAACCAGACGACGTGGGAGACAGTGAAGCCGACAAAGTGTCAGACACAACCTTTGACCTTCCGTTTGGAATGTCTGCCTTGCGTCGATGGAACTGGACGAGATATTTCCCCATATGCCCAACGTTCACTGTATTTTCCACCTGCAAGGAATCATGCTCTTGCTGTGGAAAAACTGGAAAGGAAAAGTCAGCGGAAGACGGAATCCAGTGTCTTGCATACAACAGCTCATTTACAAGCCCTGGAAAACCAAGCATACAACCAACGCTCATCCACATCAACACTTCCACCAGTATTCCGCTATAAGACTGATCATAATTTTTATATTATTACCATTATTTTCATATAACTGGATTTTTTTATTAGATAATTATCAGACAATTATTAGACTATTATTTGACTTTGATTAGTTTCTTGCTTTACAGCAACATGCAGGTTTTTACCAGCTCAGTATTCAACACGGTAACAACTTCGTTATAGTTAGACCCAGAATGAATTAAAGTGGTTTTATCAATATATTTTAAAATTTCTGAAAATAACAGCATCATTGATACGTATAAAAATAACAGACCTCTGTAGTACGCCGCAGGTGACGAGTCTCTTTTGCAAATTATACGTATCAATTACCATAACATACTGATAACGACCAGATGAGCAATTCTTTACTTAGTCATGTACCTAGAGAATCCCAAAATGGTCGAATTTCAAGACCAGAATATTATGGTCAACTGTGTCAAAGCCTTAGAAAGATCATGGAAAATAACAATTGCGAAATGTATCGTTATCAATTGCGTTGGTAATGTGGTCGATTGCTTCCAACAGAGTCATAATTATGTGTAGATACATTTTCCTGAACATTTGCGATTATGCAGAAGTTGTGTATGTATAACAAAAAAATTATATAGGCCCTACGCGTACGTAACGTTTTCAAGAACTTTCGATATTTTAGATAACACGAACATAGGACGGTAATTTTAAAGACCACTGGTTTCTTCCGATTTGTGTGTCGGGGTAATCATTACAAATTTCGTTCATGCAGGAAGAGTAGCAGTGCATAGAAATCAGTCAATCTTCAATCAATCAATCAAGCAATCATTTATTCGGGAGCCAAACTGATGAAGAGTGAACAAATCGAATAATAGTTTTGGTTAGTTGAAACTGCAATTTGGCTACTCAGGGCTACTCAGTCAATTAACAGTAAGCAGTGTTGAATCAATCAATGTCCATTTTTAAAATTCCTCTGATGCACAATTATGACCACTAGCTTTTCGAACAATTAAATTTTATAGCATGTCTTTCACTGGCGTAAACTTGTCCAAAATATTGGTGGGGCAAAATATTGGTGGGGCAAAAATATTGGTGGGGCATGGGGTCAAGATGAAACGTTGTTTGTTGTTGCTTTTTCGGTTTTTTGGTTTTTGTCGTTTTGGTTGTTTTTAAGTTTTTCTGATTTCGGATCATAAAAATCATGAAAAATGGCATGAACAAGAGCTCCAATTCAGTAAATTCAGTTGCGATTTCCGAAATTTAAAATTATTTGATCAATGCTATTAAAATAACTTCTACAAAAATAAGAATTTTTTTTAAAATTTTGTGGTTTTGTTTTTGTTGTTGTTTAAAGCAAAATCTGAAAGAGCTTTTTACATCTCTGGTGTGGACAGTCAGCAAAGGCTTCCGGTGTTACGTTAATGCGTATGAAATGGGTGTTTTGTTTACATGTAAATTTGTTTCACATTGAAGATTTTGAAGATAAAAATAAATCTTTGTTTCCATTATGGATTTCTGATAGTATTTCAGTTCTGTGTCTCTGTTTTTCTGTTTCTGAAGAAATTTGTCTGTATTGAAACATAATATTTTAATATTTGACGAAATTCTCCTCTCGATTTTTGGGGGGGCATTGCCCCGGCTCCTCAATTATTGGGGGGGCACGTGCCCCGGCTGACCCCCCAGAGTCTACGCCTATGATGTCTTTCATTTCAATGATAGCTGCTTGGACAAGAAAATAATTTAATAATTGGATTTAATGTGCACTGTATACGAACTGAAGTCGAATTCTCGTCTAGAGAAAGGCCACACTCGTAACTTCAGGCCATGGATGTCTTTATTTAGATAGTTTTTCATGCCTTGACAGTTCTGAGGTCGGATTGAAGCTAACATATAACCAAACTGTCGTCTATGATAGATATATCCTGCTCGAACAGCCTCTGTTCAACTGATGAGCAACGGTCTTGCATGGAAGTCAGTCGTCCATCATCGCCATAAAGTTATTCATCTAAGGCGTTTGTCAGTGATAGATATAATGGTTTCTATGAAGTCATAAAAGGCGAGTGTAAAAGAACCTCATCGTTATTCTGCTTTACAACAGTTGCAGAGGAGGAACTGCAAGAGTCAGCTATAGTTGTCTTAACTGTTTCGTACTTCCGAGTTTCTTGTTAAGTTCAGCCACGAAATGTACAACATGCACGTTCGAATGTTTAATTCGTTCAATCAGCTATTTATTCCAATGTAATCGTCTTCTTGCTTCATAATTTAGAATTCCAGAGTTTCGAGGCAGAGAATTTATCCGTTTGCATCAGAAATACCCTTATCAAACCGTTTCATTCTCATTATACTATTCAGCAGGCCCTGTGTTCGGCAAAGCCTCACACAGCAGGTGCGAGAAGTGGTTTGCATACTTATTGTAATCTTATCTTTCACACGACTCTGTCTCATTTCTTTGATGGGTAGAAAATGAATGTCGTCTTAGTACTAGGAAATGGAAAATTGTGAAATGCCTAATAACAGACTGGACAGCTCTATAGACTGAATTTTCTATTCCTGTCCAAGTATGACGTTGTAAATTTTATTAAAAGTTGTAGGCCTACGTTTCTTCAGAAGTTGCAAAACATCTATTGTGGACTTACTAGATAAATATTTGCATAACCATGGTTGCCTTAACTAAGTATTTAGCAATAAATATGATGCCATTGACCAGTTATACAGCAAGTTTAATGACCGGTGTACAGCGAGTTGAATACCTCATAATTCCAAATGGCGACATGTGGCGTTTCCAATTGTGTTTTGTTGAATTTGTTTTGTGTTTTTTCTGTTATTTTTTTGTGTCTTTTTAGCGTAATAAAGGCGTTCATTCACACAGCTGTTTACAACTCTTGAAAGGTTCTGACACGTGTCTATGTTTTCCAAAACCACTGGCACCGTTTTCCAATCAGCGTTATCTATTCTAGTAAGGAAGATGTCGTGCGTGAAATATTATATTGAGACTACAACCTTATTCTAAGTAAGTGATTTCTTAGAAATCTACGCGTATGTTGTTGACCGTAAAAGAAACAGAATGGCCTTCATTACGATGTTTGTTTCCGGATCTCCATTGATATTTCATTTATAACAAACCTTTGACAACTGCATAATAGCATTTGGATAGCGTGGTCCCTGCTGTACAGTAATTTATGTACTGCGTTGATTTATCAGAGATATCGTCTCTGTTTTTTGCGATTCATTGATCATATCACGGCAGCATTGTAAGAAATCAGATTCTGCCTCCCTATCAAGCGCTATATAATTAACACATAAATACATACATACATAATTATATAATACTGAGGCCTACATGCATAAATGCATGCATACATATCTCGACTGAATAGAGTTAATGTACATAAAACGTCCTAAGCTATGATATATATAAATATATATAATATATATTCGTTTATTCAAAAGCCAAATGACAGACCGCATTAGGGTACATATACAAGTCAAGTAACGACAATGTCAAAGAATAATAAAGTTAACAATCAAACAAGATACGAGAAATAAAATTTCTATTATCCTTAGTAGGAAGTGAAAAGTTGTGTGGTCTAGGCCTAAGATCATATGGCATTGCAGCTTTTTAGCGGGGGGGGGAGAAAAAATAGAACATGAAAAGGGTTGAATTTAATGCAGCGAAATAGTCTTTGATCAGCTCTCTTAACAAGAATGTCAATCGATGGAAAATCTTGGTCTAGGAATCCCAACCGCTTCATTTTACGAATTAGGCGATCAATCTTAGCTCGATCAGCAGACGAGGCGAATCCCACCGAGCCGGGGCGGCATACAAAAGTCTAGCAACAGTAGTAGCTCTAGCAACTTCGTGTAAGGAAGCATTAGATAAGCCATGAAGTCTAAGTACTCTAAGTGCTTGTAAAGAACCAGAGCATGTACTGATGATATTATTAATATGGGAAGTTGACTTTAAATCATTAGTAATATTAACACCAAGGATAATCATAGAAGTAACTCGAGTGATAGGCCTATCTGGTAGAAGAGGTGGGAGAACAAACCCGAAGAGCGACGAGTAAAAATCATTTCACAAGATTTTTTAGTATCAAGCTTAAGATTATGTTGTGATGCCCAGAAAGCAACAGAATCTAGTTCTTGAAGTAAAGTATGCCTCATTGAGGCACCAATAATGAGGTACGTAGGCCTATCATCAGCATATTTACTCATCAAGTTCTGAGCATAAATAGGGTGAAGATCAGAGGCATTAACTATAAAGCAATAGGTCCAAATCTTGATCCTTGAATAAAACTAGCATTTATTAGCCTTAGTTAAGATAATTTTACCAGCAAACCTAGTAATATGGAACCTTTGTTCATGGAAATCAATAATCCAGTTATAGATATTGTCAGGAAGGTTAAGTCGAGAAAGTTTTTGAGCTAGTGTAACATGTCGAACAGAGTCAAAAGCTTTAGAAAAATCAAGAGCAACAAGAGTTGCAGAAGGTTCAGTAAGTAATAAACTGCAGATTTGGTGTAAAATTGCAATAAGGGCCGATGTAGTAGAACCAGTGGCTCGAAAAGCAAATTGGTCAAGAAGTTGTTGATGAAGTGGAGGTTCACAGAGAAGAGGGTATAGGTATTTAAGGACAACTTCACGCTCAACAAGTCTGGAAAGCACAGGTACTACAGAAATGGGTCTAAAGTCTGACATGGAGGTAGGAGGATCAGTTTTCACAACAGGTCTGATTATAGCAGTCTTCCATTGTGAGGGCATATGAGAGGTAGCAAGTGAGGAGTTAATAAGATGGGTAAAAACTTCGGAATAGATAGGTGCAGTTAGTCGTAAGAACCAAGCAGGAAGGCCGTCTAATCCATCAGCAGTATGGTGCAAGTGGTCTAACAGATAGATATCACTATCTTCTGGAGTCAACAGCCAGACACTGAAGACTTCATAATGGTTTTATGGTTGTCTGACTGTTGGCCACATTGACGCATTTATTCACTACTTTTTTTATTGTGTGAACCGACTTGACAGTTCAGAAGACCAAAAGTAGTTTAATAAGGCGAAATACAGTTTATAAAGTCGGTTAGCGGAATCTCGTATGATAATTAAAATATGCAATATGCTGCTCATGGTTTAGAATTAGACGAAGGTAAAGAAATTCTTCAGGTATAGGTTTAAATACGGCGAATGTGATTGCATACATAACAAATCGTAATAGTATGTTATTATCTGACAATATCTGTATTTTTGTGACTTAGCGGTAGTTAAATGTTGAGTTGCCGCTGAAATAGGCCTAGAAGTCAGAACAGACAGATAAACAGACAAGACAGACAGACAGACAGACAAACAAACGCAGTGAGAGAAACGGTAGCGTTGAGCGACCGAATTTTGACGATATTATATGTGATCAGTTCTCTTTAATCTCTTTTTCTTTCACTGAGTAGCTTAGGAACAATTTACCCGCGTCTCTCATGGGTTCAATCAAATGTATCCAGTATCCAGTTCGTCGAGCATCTCCGAGATCACAGGCGATCATTTGCTCTCCCAGATTGCTCATGGGCATTAGATGGGACCCGTATGGGCTCCATACGGTTTCAGTATGGGAATATGGGTCCTATATGGACTCCAAGTGGGCATGCTAGCGGGGTGGAAATGAGCCTGGCTGAAGAACATGACTGACGAACACTAGCGCATGTATCAACTGTGTGTATATCAACAACTTCGCGAAAGAAGTAAAGACTAAACAAATGAAAGGTTCAGATTCCAATTCAGAGATCATAGACACAAAATTAAAGGAAAGGAAACGGTAAATGAAACTGGAGATTACTATTGCAATGACATATCTGAGTTTGAGATGAAAACAAATGACACAAAAGCTGGGCCAACCAGTTGAACTAGGAATTGTAATTATAACTCTGATAAAAATTCCGTGTAAGAGTTCAAAGGCGCTCTCAATCAATAACTTCTAAGACAACATCCGCTCCGTTCTTTCGGTTTAACTTGTGGCTCGATGACATTAAACTGCTTAGCCCAATAATTTTAAATTCCTATATTCTTAAAATCTATAGCTTATGTATTCCGTTCATGAATATAGCGCTTTGGACATCTGGGTCGTGGCAGTAGGTCATTGTGACGGATAACACTTGATCTGAGATCAAATTGTGCTCATTGCTGTTTGAATCTGTATCATGGTTTTGACAGACGAAAAACAACGAATCTGTTACTATAGGTAGTTGAGAAGGAAGAGAAGGAGGAAGGAAGGGAGAAGGAGGCAGGAAGGGAGAAGGAGGCAGGAAGGGAGAAGGAGGAAGGAAGGGAGAAGGAGGCAGGAAGGGAGGAGGAAGGAAGGGAGACGGAGAAAGAGGAGAAGCTGTCCGTAAGTCAATACCAAGATGCGGCCATGGGTATGAAATCTGAACTACTTCGTTTTCATAGTCTCGGCATAACAGAGTGAGTAGCCAGTCCTTTTCCTCACCGTCTGATCTTTCCATCAACAGTCGTTTCTTTGTTGGGAACTCAGCTGAGCACAGCCGTTTCCACAATATGATGCCACACAGCTCCGTCCGGTGCCTTCCATTATGCTGGGTGAATGCCGACGTTTGACTCTACGAGGTCACACTTCACGACTCTAATCCAAGTAGTCCTATAGTTCGACAACGTGTTCTTCTCCAGTTTAAGTTGATGCACTCATTTGATAGCTTAGTTCACTAGGAGGCGCCAATGGAAGTCTGACTTATTACTGAAACGAGAGCTGATCCATGTGGTACAATGGTTCATTAGAGAAAATAAGACCCATATATAGGTGTAGGATTGCTGTTCATCACATGAGCACTATAAATAAACCTCTGTCGTAAAGTGTCTCCTGCAAGATTTTACAGCCAGAAGTAATAATCCAATACAGTACGGATAGGCAGGGGCGTCTACACCATAGAAACCTTGGAGCAAATGCTCCATCCAAGAAATAGGGGGGGAAAGATCTGTCAGTGTATGTGCCACCATTTTAGGGGGGAAGGAACGGGTAGGGGGGAAAAGAGGGCGAAAAGGGACGTTGCTCCAATGACTTAGGGGGGGATAGACGCCCCTGCGGATAGGAATGTATAGGGTGAGATTTGTATGGGGAGTTGAGAAACTTCCTCTACTGCAATTCAACTACTCCCCATCCCGATGCATTTCCCGCATAATTTCCATCATGTCTCTATATCTCTCAACTCCACTGCCACAGATCACACATCAGCGTAAGGTTCGTGTATTATGATAAGCAGAGTGTGTGTCATAGAGTGAACTGAAGCAGAAACGAGTTAAACAGACGAATGTAAGGAACCTCAATGTTCTGTGGAGTCATTAGACGAAGAGGTCTGACTGACGGGAGAAACGCCATCGCTTACGCTCGTTCGAAAGATGAAACTCCACGAATGCGGCGCCCAGAGGAGGATGCAGAGAGTGATTCCGACCGTTGTCATGATGAAGACGAACAGCAGAATCCGATCCACAACCACAGCCACAAGTTGCCACTCGTTCCGGATCATTTCCCGCCTGTCCTGCTCAGCCAAGCGTTTCTCGTTTCGCTCAATCGTTCGACTGACGGCCAAAAGCGTCCGCTGGAACTGTCGCTCGATCGTCTGCTCGAGCTGTGACGTCACGGTGGGCGGGGACATGCCGGGCGCGTGGACGTCGCTGATTGGCCGGACGCGAGACGCGAAACATGGCGACGTGCCGCCATTTTCGGATTTCTTGTGCGCCATTTCGAACATTCTCGAGGCGTCGTTTGCTGCTGATTCATTTATGTTCATGAAATCCTTAACAGAAAAGTAACAATGGTCGTATCTTATCTCCACAACCTGTCTGCGCATTTCAAGACACAAAACATATAGCGCCTTGTCAGTTCCTCGCACAAAAGCGCTTCAAAATTACACTCAACAGAGAAATTGCAATCTATATGAGTTTAATGATCGTATCTTATCTAGGCCTACTCGTCATAATCCTCAACAACTGATGAAATTCTAGTTCATCTTCACAAAAACAATCCTCAGTGCTAATCTAGCAATCAAACAAAATCTAACTTGAGCTGGTCTAAACGTATCTTATTTGTCTCTTATGCATAATCCTGAAGAATGAATAATTAATTATCTAGCCCTGTATCATCGTCTTAGTCTACATCGACACGTTTATGATGACAGCAACGACAATTACTGATGGATGGATGGATGGATTTAGAGTTTAACGACATCTAATAGCAACAAAGGCTGTTGACGTTGACAGAAATTAGTTTGGCATATTACAGCTCTTACTTAATTATAGATGGAGCCACATACAAAGGTATTTGTACACACGTATGTATGTATGTATGTATGTTTGTATGTATGTATGTGTGTGTATGTATGTATGTATGTTTGTATGTATGTATGTATGTATGTATGTATGTACGCATGCATGCATGTATGTATGTATGTTTATGGCAATTTATATAGCGCTTTACAATAACCTCACGAAGGCACTATATACATATACAAACAGACACGCAGCCATGCATACGCATACACTCACAGAGACCGACTGTGTGTTGAACCTCTGCGCCTAATTTGCCATTTATAAACGCATAACGTCGTTCCGTATATTTCCCATCAGCAGCAGCAACAGAACCAGTTTCTCCTTGCAGAGAGTGAGGTCTACGACCGCTGACTGCCGCAATTCATACGCACATCTCCGCCTTTCCTTGATTTTCCCAATTTACCAACGACCGTCGTCGGTCTGATACTATACATTCCGAAACCCACGCATACACACATAGATTATTTTCCGTTTCGTCGACGTTTGTATTGTGAATGCATCTCTATTCTGAATGCAACGACAGTAAAACCCGACTCTTACAAAAATGGTTGAACGAGATGAACGGTCTCCGAACACAATGTCCGCTGCTGTGGAATGGATCGTGCCTGGCGATCTGCACAGCCCGGGTTCGGTGCTCGGCCACGTCTCCGCGTCGCTGTAAGACTACAACAATGGCAATAATAATAATAATAAAAATTAAAAAATAATAATTATAACAGTATAGTAGTAGTGGTAGGGCCTAGTAGTAGTAGCAGTAATATTAGTAGTAGGCCCAAGTAGTAGCAATAGTAGTAGAAGTAGCATCAGCAGTAAGGCCCTACATATATAAGAACGGAGAAAATAGTCTAATAGTTGTTGCAGTGTTAGAATAAAACAGTTTAATCGATTAGAGACAATAACAGCAATAGTAGTAAATAATATTAATAAATAATTTGGAACTTATATAGCGCTCGTGTTTCATGCAGACTAAATGAATTCGTGCAAAGCAGCAATGTATTCATTTTGACAGATGCTAAGGCCAGTTCAGATGAACATCAATCTTCAGTTGACTGATGGGCAGTAGGGCATAATAAAACAAAGGCATGCATAATAAAACAAAGGCATGCATGTTGTTCAAACTGTGAGTTCAAATGACAATAGGAATCAGTCGGTTGTGCTTCTTACATATACTGAAATGCTACATTCTGTTCTTACATGTAATGTTCATTTATCTGCAATGTTAATATGCATCTATTACTTGGGTGAATAGGAAATGCATCGAGAAATAGAGAAGTAGTGATAATTCGGAATCAGTCAGCTTTGTATAGATTCACTCTGAAAGGACCTATGGAAAGAAACAAAGCAAGGAGTATATAGTAGACATGACACGTGAAGACTAGAGAGGGTACTTAAAAGATAGGATGTATACGATGTAGCCTATGTGAAAATAATAACTCAGTTATGTAAAATACAAGTATTTCCAGAGAATAATGTCACCAAAAGCCACAACAGGAACGCAGAAAATAATCAATTAAAGGAGAAAATGAAAACTCGACGAATCAACGTCAACATTTACCAAGACAGACTCCTTTGAAGAAGCGCTATATAAATGATCGGAGAAATACATAGACACATAAATACATAAACACGCACATACACTCAGACAGGCAGATGCACAGAAAAGAAAACTGAAATGAGTGATCGAGTCTTCCAGGTCGCTGGCATAGAGTACGTGGAGTAGCCATCCGAAGTCAATCCTGGATGTCAAAAGTATTTGCGCTTTCAAAAAGTCTGTTAACTCTTAGTGTTTGCTCTCACAAATGAGACTATTAAGCATTATATAGAAGTCATTGACTGCGTAAGACGTCATTTAAATTGCTGCCAGTAACTTAACATATATATAAAAAGGGTTTCAAGTGGTTCAGAAGACGTTCTGTGTTAGAACCACTGCACATTAACCTGGAACGCTTAATAGACCGATTTCCCTACCTTATTCTTAACAGTTGTGATAGTGTCCACTGTCCACTAAGACAGTACTATCACCCAAACCATTCCACAGGTCTACAACTCTTGCACTGAAGAATTTCTGCCCTAATGTCCCTTTCGGCTTCATAAATAATTTATACCTGTGTCCCCGAGTTGCTTTGTTTGTTGCTAATTCAATAACAGTGCTGCCGATCTAGTAAAATTATGACAATCTAGCAACAGTCATCACGGGTAAAAACCAGCTTGCTACAGTCAACAGCCGACGAGAGCTTTGTGCTTAGACATTGGCTTGAGATGCAAAAAATTTGATTCAAGTATCGCCAGTCCTTGGCAGGAACGTTTGCCTCCTATAATATATTGCTTGGTGGCGTGATAAAGTGTCATGAGACAAAATGTCACGGATAAAATAGCACAAACAAAATCTGTTTATGGCTAATGGCATTAGACGAAATGCCACCTGCCCAGAGGCGGCGATCTTATTTGACAGGAGTGGGACACTTTTGAACTGGGTCAACGTTTATTGCGCGAAAAAATGTGTGACCCCTTTATGTGTGTACGCAAAATGCGTTAAAAAAGTAAGGGTAGGCACTTGGCAACGGCATGTAGATATATTTTCAGCAAATTGTATGATCACATGTAAACTAATTCAAATCTAAAGTTAATTGAGTTTTATTAGTTATTAACACTTTAGCCTGCTTAAGAAAGTCACATAATGTGCTATATGGACTCATTATACTACGGAGTTTTAGATTTTCGCAAGAAACTAACATCCTAGAGAGTGTGGGTAAAATGATTTTAAGGAAATAATTTGCTATAGTGTGAAACAATATAAACAGAACAATAATAAACAAAACTTTTTAATTTTTTAGTTGTTGGTGGCAACGTGTTGACGTGTCAGCTGCCTGGTCTCAGTGGTAAAGTTTCCACTTGGCAATTATTTAACAAAAATAGCAATCAAAAAGATAATTTAAAGTTCACTGGGTAAGAGTTATAGTTTTGTTTTGCCCGTCACATTTTGTCTCATGACAGTTTTTCATAGAACCCATTGCTTATGGAGTCAATAAGTGTCGGGAATAAGATTCTCATCTTTTGATATTACGTTTTAATTCTCTAAGGTTATGTTAAATTATTCGAAGCATGAAAAGTCGGCAACAAAAAGCAATTCAATTAGTACACAAACAACAGAATATTATGCGTTCGAGCTCACGCTAAAAGGTCGGCGACACGCATGATAAGGACCAGAGCCCGATTTACAACGGTGGTGGACATACACATCAACGCTGACGGGAGAACGCTAACGCCGTAAAGACGTGCTAAACGGATCCAACGGATCTGGAGAGCTCGTAAGGATCTCTGGCTCAGGCAGAAGCAGCTAGAGATCTAACTGTTCGTGACAGAGACAATCGTGCGCGAGGAACTGGACAAAGGTTATATTCGTTCATTCATAGCAAGAATTTATACAGTGGCTCTGCAGGTTTTACTCAGAAGCGCACCCAACGCAGCCCCGGCTGAAAAGGACAGTCTTAAGATTGTAATAAAACGTATAAGAAGAAAGCCTTGGCAACAAGCCCAAGGCCAGAGGGAGCCCGTCCCACACCGAAGGGCCAACAACAGAAAAGGCGTTAAAGGCGCGATATTGTCTGAAAGAGTCTCGCTCGTAAGGGACAAGAAGCTCACCCTGCGCAGAAGAGCGGAGAGAGCGCCGGTATGCATAGGCCGAGCCTAAGAGGCAGAGACACACGACGGCAGAAATAAGGAGTCATCAGGTTCGAACTGGCGACCAAGAAGGAAGCATATTGCTGCTTAGGCTGCTGAGTTAGCCAGTTAACCACTAATTCACCAAAATATTTAACCTTATAAGTAACCATGTTCAATGAAACAATCCATCAATCGACCTAGCAACCAAGCAAACGCCCTAATCAGACGAAGAGAATAAGAGCAGTCCCTTGAGCTACCCTGAGAGAAGCCATGGGTATGAAGTGTTAGCGACGTCATTTTCATAGCCTCGGCATATGAAGGCGGGTGGCGAGTCCTCTCCCTCGCCATCTCATCTTCCCATTGACAGTGTGCGATGAGTATACTCATTATAGCTGAGTTGGCTATAGGGGGCGAATACGGAGCAGAAATCTCGAACCCGCTGGATTTGAAACCTAGACATTTCGACTGACAGTCCAGCTCGCTAAAAAATAAATTAATCCACCTATCACCAAAGTATCAAAGAACCTCTAAACGTCTTGTCAACCCAACCAAACCACCAATCTTTCAACCAATCCACCAACCAATTCACCAACCAATCCACCAACAATCAACAAAGCAATCTATCAATCAACGAATCAACCAATCCACCAACCAACCCACCAACCAATCCACCAACCAATCCACCCAATCAATCAATCTATCAATCAACGAATCAACTACTTGGTCATCGATTACCTTCGTAATGATTGGTCTGTTCAGTTCTCCTGTATCGATGCACAGAAGTCGGGCGAGGAACCGGAAGCAGACTTTCTTGACGATCGTCGGCACTTCGCGTCCACTGGTTCCCTTGTGATGAATATTCAGCGTCACCACGGTCATCGCCGTTGCCAGAGATACGATTGCAATCGTTATGCCGTAATAGAGGCCTTCATAACGCAAGCCATATTGAGTTCAGGTAAGAGCAGGTTAGAACTGGCCTCACTATCTGCTGGGGGGGGGGGGGATAGGGTGCCAGATCGAAAGTATAGTCACATTCATAATCATCATCGTCATGATCATCGTATTCAGGTCTCGTCGTCATTGTCGTCATCACTGTAGTCATCAACTATATCATCATCATCATCATCATCATCATCATCATCATCATCATCATCATCATCATCATCATCATCATCATCATCATCATCATCATCATCACCATAAGCATCACCAACGTCAGTATCGTCAACGTCGTCGTCGACGATATATCGCTGCCAATATCATCATCATCATCATCATCATCATCATAATCATCATCATCATCATCATCTTCATCATCGATATCATCAACAACAAATTCTGAAAGTAAAGAACAAGCCGATAAAGATGTTTAATCCATTGAATTTGTAATTCTACTTTAAATCAACGTAGAACTGTTCAAAAATAGTAATGATTCAGTCGACATAACTATGTGCTTCCACTCTATATACCGGTATGTAAGGCGCCCTGCGTGGCTGCCGTTTCTACTATAATATTATGTATTATTTATTTATTTTATTCCAGATATTTCTATGGCGCCTCTCGAAGTTAACTACTACTCCCGACTACAGCATTTGATACTGTGCCGGAGTTTTCACGCCGAAGCGCCACAAGCAATTGCGAGTGAAGGACTTGCCCAAGGTCCGTACGCAGCGGCTAGAGTGGGATTCGAACCTGCAACCCTCCGGTCACAAGGCGCCGAACTTACCACTGAGCCACCACGCCCACACAATGTATGTTCACTGTACAGCGAAGTGCGGTTAGCAGGCGCTTAAATAAAGAAAAGATTATTATTATTATTATTATTATTATTGTTTTTTTGTACCCGAGGTAGTTATAATCCCTCAGGTTGTTCAAAACTATATCCGGAGATAATATGATGTTATTATTATTATTATTATTATTATTATTATTATTATTATTATTATTATTATTATTATTATTATTATTATTATTATTATTATTCTATAATATAGAATAATAATAATAATAATAATAATTATTATTGTTATTGTTATTGTTATTGTTAT
>OY744606.1:16372796-16400296 GCA_963556255.1 Allolobophora icterica
TCACAGATTAATAAACCTTAAAATTGTAGTTGTGCATGGGGGTATCAAGACATTTAATGTGGAATCTTTAAAGCACTTCGCAAAAGCATTTCACACACGGTTATCTAAGTCCCGGCTTCTTCAATGATCCATTAATTACACGCTTTTCAGGCGTTGGTAGACCACCTTCAGCCGTCGACGAATTGCAAAACTCAGCGCCGGCCTTAGCGGCGTGCGAACAGTGCGGTCGCACGGGGCCCGCAATTGGGGTGGGGGCAGAAAATGTCACAGAAAATTAACACCAACAAGACACCCTAATAATAACAATGAAAAACAATTTGACTTGTGTCATGGGGGCCCGCACAGTAAACTCTGCACAGTGCCCGAAATATCCTAAGGCTGGAACTGGCAGAACTGCACAATGGCCGGAAGCAACTCATCAACGAATTCGTGCTGAAAGAATGCTAGGATAGGATGAAGCGTTCGCGTTTTTATGGACGAAGATAACAGGCGAATTTAGTTATCCGCTATTCACCATTTCGAAACGATATAGGCGGAATTGTGTTGTTGAGTACATGAGCTAAGCAGGGTCATGTGTCTCTTAACAGACATCTAAGACTCTTTGTTCATGTAGCGCAAGTAATCCTTCGCAGTAAACGACGGATTTTGCTATTTGAATGGACTAGAAGCTTCGACATGTCATTCTAAAGCCACCGGTTGTCCTCGAGTAACGCGAGGTCACACCCAGTAACATCGCTCCTGTCTTGAAAGAAGAAAGTGCTTTCCAGTATAACCCGAATCCATTCACTGCGGTCCTTGTCCAGTTATCAGTGTTTAATCTACACGTCTTGGGGGGGATATCCCCCATGATGGTTTCCCCCAGAGGCCAGCAATATTACAATGTGGAGACCTTTTGGGGAGGGAAATTCCTCCCCAGGATACATGGTTTACCCCCCGAGAGGTAACGAATTCCTAAAAAACGGTCATCAACCTTTTTGAGAGAGTAATTCCTATAGAAAAAAGTGTAAAAAGTTGGACGAATGACTAAAAAAAGGTCATCAACTTGTTTTAAAGATGACAAGCAAGATGAAAGTTGAAAAAGTCAGGAAGAAAGTTGAAAAAGTCTGAAACTGTTGATGGATGAAATGAACAAAATTGGTTGGTCCCACCCCCCCCCCGAAACCTTGTTTCCCCTCTCAGAAGAGGGGGACTAGATCAAATAATGTCCAGTCATGTTCCTCTGAAACAGCTCTCCGATCGTCTGACCATCCTGCGCTGCTCATAGTTCTACACTCCAAGTCAAACCACGGCGTGAGATAATTGCATCTGATGCGAATCGTAAGTGACTGAAAGAGGAGGTTCATGACGGATCTGTGCGTAGATTCGCAAAAATCAACCAGCTTTGGATATAGAAGACATGCGAGAAATGTAGTCCAATAAAATTTCGCATTATAACATGTTTTTCAATGTAGGCATAATCAGAAGTGTTTTCGGTATTACAGTTTTCAAGAAACTGCATTCAGATCAACCGAAGTAAATGGACAAACTACTGAATCATCGTCTCGGTTTTATGCCACAGAGTAAGGCAGTGAGAAGACATATAAAAACCGTTGTATGCCATGTATGGTCATGACCAGAGTGATCATGCCAAACAGACAAACAATACGCACTCCAACCTTTTAGCTATTGTTCATTTGCTAAGCGAAGCCACTTCCGAAAAAAAAAACAGATATTGCTCTGAGGTAATATTATTTGAGCGTGTTGGTGCATGCAGTTGGCAATTGGACAGAGAAAACAACAATGATCATTATTAAAATGCAGATCCTAGTAGCGATGCGAACGATCCAGCCAACTCTTCCCACCATACGAAAGATCATCATGAGATAGTGTGATTCATATACTGATGTACGATAGCCTACTTTGCACCCCTGCGAGAAATTCATTTTCACGAAGCCTCGGACAACTATACGGAGACTGTTCTAAATCATTAGAATCTCCGGTGATTTGTCTCATAAAGTCACAACAGAAGCGCAACTGGCTGACGTTCAGGAAATCGTGAACAATGCACACCAAATATAGGCGTATATATATGTATGTATTTATGTGTGCGTGTCTGCGAGTGTTTATGTTTGCGCCTATGTATGTAAGTCTATATATACGTAGGCAAATTAAATTATGTACATTATGTATGTATGTATGTATGTATGTATGTATGTATGTATGTATGTATGTATGTATGTATGTATGTATGTATGTATGTATGTATGTATGTATGTATGTATGTATGTATGTATGTATGTATGTATGTATGTATGTATGTATGTATGTATGTATGTATGTATGTATGTATGTATGTATGTATGTATGTATGTATGTATGTATGTATGTATGTATGTATGTATGTATGTATGTATGTAGAGCATAGGCCCTATGTATGAGTGAATGTAAGTATGCATGCATGTGTGTATTGTATTGTATTTAAACATTTATAAAGCGCCTCTAGTAGGGTGAACCGTTCAGAGGCGCTCATATAGTAACGACGCTCTGTCGTAACAACAACATTGGCAATTATGGAGAAGGGAGGGCATGTGTGTGTGTGCATGTGTTTATGCATGTATGTATGTATGAATGTTTGTGGGTACAATGGGGATATATGCGCATATGTGTGCGTGTGTATATGTATACATGCAATGTAGGTATGTATGTATGTTTGTTGCTTGTATTTAAGGAAGTGTATCTTCACATCTAAATGTACTTATCAGATATCTCTTAGAAGTATCCCTTGCCATATATGTGACAAGTCCATCTGTTGCCAAATAATGTTCGAGCAGCTGTGGAATATCTCAAACGGTAGTCCCTCGCAAACACAAGCTGCACTTCAAGCACACAAATGAATGAAAAAACAAGACTTCGGATGCGTGGAAACTTCGTACCCTGCGATATAAACATAAGACTGTTGCGTGCATGTAATTAAGGAGGAAATTCCGATTCCCTTGTCACTCACTTGTTGTAGAGTAGTATGTCTGGCTTCCATATCGCATCGTGTGGTAATCGCAGCACCTTCACTCCGCCATATTTCTGCGGATCCCAGCGGAGGTTGTAGTCGATCCAAACCTAGCATAACGACATAATACTACAGTTACAGTTATAGCCTAAGGACGCAAACTGTGGAGGCAAATGTTCATATCTTAATTGCAGTAGAGGTTCCACTGCTGCAAATTTTCCTCAAGACTCAAGATAATAATAAAATACATATTCGTGTTTATTGACAAGCTCATGACTGACAAACCGCAGTAAGTTACATTGAAACACTGAAACATGATGGTAAAATTATCAAGATGTTATAGAAGACACGTCTTGACAGCCTGTTAGGCGCCTGCTCATTTTGCTGCTGCTCCTAGAGTGTGGAAGGCTGAGTCGTCCTAGAGAGGGTTTGGGGGTATCGAACCGCGAATTTCAATATCTTATGTTCTTCATACAAGAGTATTACCGTTTATCTACCCCCTCCCCATAGAAGTATCTATCCATCAATTGATTAGCTCGTGTCTTTCTTGCTGTATTTGTATAGTTATATCTAAACAGGCGTATAACACCTTCTAATGACCCATCAAGGGGCTACATGCACACAGCTGCCTATTCACTTAATAGTCCTAAAGCGAAAGTAGCTAAATCTGAGACAGAGGAACATTAGATGGGCTTAAAGCAAGACCGTCAGCTCTCCCGAGGATTGACAACGAGACCAAATGATTCTGAGAAATAAAAAGTCCAAGCTACTGCGCTTCTTCTCATCTGCTGTCCAAAGGCGATTAAAGTCAAACATGTGACCTGGAGCAATCAGTCTAAAAGTCAACCAGAAAAACCAGTAAGTCAGCCAACCAGTTGGACAATCAATTAACAAAGTACTTAAGCAGACCAGCCAGCTACCGACCAACTCTCTAGCAATCAATCAGTCCGTTGACCAAACCATCAATCAGTTAATCGGGCGATCAATCAATCAGCTAAAGAACCAATCTGTGATTCGGTCAACGATTTACATAGCGCGTAGTAGGAAGCGTATTCCGCACAAATTTTTCCCTGTCAGCTTCAAACGCAACGGCGTATAGGACTACTTCGGAATTAAATGTCTTAAGGTCGATTGCAGAAATTGGTCGCGCCTGCAATGGTCACTCTAGCTGACCTTCGATTGGTCAATTGCGCATTACTGTTATGGCGCAATAGAAGTCCAGAGATCAGATTATAGCTTTGCTGTGTCTGGAAAACAGCCACGTTCATTGTGCTCGTAACGTTTTTGTATTGTGCCCGTTTTGTGCTTGTATTGTGCTTGTATTGTGCCATCGGTGGCATTTGGTGGCTAGATATGGACATTATGAGGCCCAATGAATGAGGATTCACGCAAGTACTATCCTGCATACTATTTTTTTAAACTCATGCTTAGCATGGGGCTTTCGTTTTTAACAGGATTTCAAAACTATTTAGAGTGGATGTTTCTGAGCGTGCGCACCAGTAGCTGAAAAAAGTAATGAGCTGTCGTTTTGAGGCGTGAAGGTGTTGGTTCCAGCCTCCTTTAAGTTTGTACCTATATTTTCTTGAATATGTGCATGTATACAGGCCTATTTATGTATTCATGTATGTATGCATCTACGACTCTACGTATATATGTATGCATGTAGATATTTAGCATGGTGTCTTTAAGTACCACATAAAAGCGCAACCTGATTGGTGCTACTCAATTTCATTAAGAACAAGAAGTTCATCCGTAAGGATTTCTCAGACAGCATTAGGAAATGTCGCAACTGCTCATGGTCGTCATGTTTCTAGCTTTTCTTTGCTCTGTACTCTTCATAACTCTGTACAATGATTGGAATTCAGTTGTGCACGCACTGAACGCATTGCTTTACAATTAAGATGAGGAGAGGCATGGTAATTTAAGGTCAATTGAGGTCAATTAGTGGGGTAGGGCAGGCGTTCAGTCTACGACGTGCTTCCCTGGACAACAATCATCAGAGCTGAAGGTTATTTCGTCTCAAGCACAGGAAAAGGTAGACAAAAGAGACATGAGAACTGGACATTGTCTCCCACGCAGTTTACTTGGCTTGATGACGCACTGTGATAAATCACCCATGACGCACTGTGATCAATCACCTACGAGCAATGGATTTGTACTTCGGACTCAGAGGGAGAAAGCAAAGACTACATGAGCGTACTATTGGCGTCTTACAATGCAATACAACTGTGTTTGATATTGCCCTACTTGTGCGTATTTCACTGAATATAGATAACCCTGAGCAATTGTTCGTGAAGTGCTTGCACAGTGACCGCCTGAATGGAGGCTCGAACCCGTAATCTCCACGTTACAAGTCGAGCGGTCCATCCATTCGGCAACCATGCCCTGCAATTCGATCAACACTTGCTCTTTTCAGTATCCTTGGTTCATCGCATACGGGGCGTCCATTACGTATAGACCGATTGTTTCTTCCTTTGAACTCGGCCTTGAGTTATAATTCGCCCATGTTCATCGTCGTACGTTTAAAAAATGCACTGTAACCCCATTTGGTGACTTCTCAAAAACCAATCCATCTCAAATGGCAGATTTAATGAGACTGTAAAATGAACGTTGCACAGTCCGGCTGAGCAGATGCAGAGATTATACGGTTGTAGGTGGAAAAGACTCCAAAAGAGTCACCACTTTCATCTGCAACGCCTTAACATTGCGCCTTTTATACCTCACAAAGCGGATGTAACGCTGTTTATGGAGTATAAAAAGGCGCTATGTTAAGTATCTAGATGCATACATACATACTTACATATATACATACATGCCCTATACATAAGGTCACTTGGGGTATGTAATAAGGCCCACTTGAATTATCTACGAATCTAGTCGTTAGATGTCGCTAGAGTTGTATTTTGCTGATAGGCATTGACCTGTGGACTAGTTTAGTTGCGCATGCGTTTTCATTTTCGGCGACATCTTTGAATTATGCAGACAGTAAGATTTTTGTGAGCATTTATTTCGTAATTAGCCTATTTTCGAGTGTATTAATACCTTGATTAATCCTAACTCTGCATAGAGCATGCAAGTTGCTATAGTGATATTCGTAAACAGTGAATATTGGCAAGACTACATAGGCTGAAAAACCTAATATGCACTCAAGAATTAACCGGAAATTGATTTAATTATTTATGGTGTTGAAGTGAGGATTATAGAGCCCACCTTACTGTGGGTAATAGGAAATGGAAGAAGATGAAGCATTGTGACGGATAATGATTTCAGTAACAGCTTGAATTAATGACGCTACATATTTTCATCATCTTTCCTTTATTCCAGAAAACTATAATTAATAATTACTGTATATTTAATTCCTAAGTTATAGATTGTCAATAAATGAGTTCATGTGCTCACTGAAATTTTAAATCGAACATTTAAATGACAAGAAAAGAAAGTTTTTAAAGCTGGGCCTTAATACCTTACGTGTTGGGTAATAAGGCCC
The DNA here is from genome assembly GCA_963556255.1 of Allolobophora icterica. Classification (NCBI taxonomy): domain Eukaryota; kingdom Metazoa; phylum Annelida; class Clitellata; order Crassiclitellata; family Lumbricidae; genus Allolobophora; species Allolobophora icterica. The sequence continues at coordinate 16,379,267 of OY744606.1, forward strand.
AAATCATGACCTTTAAAAATCAATTATTTGCTACTATGTGACATTTAATTTGAGCGAAATAATTAATCCACTATGTAACTAAGTCCACATACTCTTCGTTTGGCTATTTTGCATAGTTACAGTTGCATACCAGTAGCCGTTATTTTTTAAAATTCGTTAGGTGGGCCTTATTTGCCAGAGTTACCTTACATGCCCTATACAGCAATTATCTAAACTTGATTTCTCACTTCTGTCAGCTCACTCTCCGAACTTCTCATACTCTACGAATGCCCGCGACCTGGGGGTCACCTCAGACAGTTCACTGACCTTTGCTTGTCACCTCTCCTTACTTACTCGCACTTGCTACTACCATTTGAGAAGACTGCGAGCTATCCGTCGATCCGTCTCTCCTGCAGTTTTTACTACCATTATCCATGCATTCATCTGTTGCCGCATTGATTATTGTAATTCTTTACTGGTAGGCCTTCCGAAAGTCCGTCTCTCTGCTCTTCAATCAGTACTTAACGCAGCAGCTCGCCTCATTGCTCATCGTTCTCGATTCTCATCCATCTCTACTTATATGACTGATGTCTTGCATTGGCATCCTATCTCTGCTCGAATCCACTTCAAGATCATAACACTTGTCTCTAAGGCGCAACAGGACTTAGCTCCAGCCTACCTCTGTGACCTGATGCGCAAACCTCTCTCTGCTTCTTCTCATCGACCCCTACGTTCTCTGAATCGCCTTGATCTGTTTGTTCCCCGGGTGAGGTCTGCTATGGCTCAGTCTCGCTCTTTCGAACTTGTCTTGGTACTCCGTGGGACCCTACTTACTAGGTTCTCCCTTTATGTTGTTCGTCGTTTAAAGACTTTTCTGTTTCCGCGAAGCTCACACGCTGAGAGCGCCTCTGAATAGTTCACACTGTGAGAGGCGCTTTACAAATTCTCAGATACCATACCATTCTCAGATACCATGTAAGCAATATGAAAACTATTAAAAACCTTGTATCCTATGCAAAAGATATCAGCGAGACTGGTTTACGAACGGTGTGATTGGATTACCATTAATTAGTTTCTAAAGAAGCGTTTGTGTTGGATGAAACATAACAGGAAAAACACAACAAATGAAGCAATGTGAACCGTGCGAGAATCGTTAGACATTCCGCTTCGACACGAGCGACAAACAATTTGCAATTTAAAGTAAATCGATACTTTGCCATCTAAATACTAATTAACTTTGGGAGAAAGAAAAACACCTTGAAAAAAGACTGCGACACAAATTTAAAGACAATACAACACAATACAAAACAATACAATACCATTGAAGACAATACAATACAATACAACGGTTGACTGCAGTTTTCTGTCAAGCTATCTGTTACGGAGTGTTGCATTGTATTGTATTGTGAACCGTTGCTTGGTGTTTCTTTATGAAGCAACTTTAGGTGAATTGATTGACGCAAGAACCCCCGCCATCTCTATGTCTCTGTCTCTGTCTGTCTGTCTGTCTGTCTGTCTGTCTGTCTGTCTGTCTGTCTGTCTGTCTGTCTGTCTGTCTGTCTGTCTGTCTCTCTCTCTCTCTCTCTCAGATGAATTGACTGCTCCATAAGCCTCTCTGTTTCTGTGTATGTGTGTCTCTCTCTCTCTGTATATATAATCCCTCTCCCTTTCCCTTGCCTTCTCTCTCTCCCTCACCCTCATCCTCTCTCTGTCTCTGTCTGTCTCTCTCTCTAAACCTGGAAACCTGGTCAGTTTTTAGAAACAAGGTCATAAAGATGGTTACGGAGCCGACGTTTCGCTAGTTCTGTTGAATAGCAGAGCGAGACCTTACATTGTGCTGGTCCAAAGTTGTTTGCTTGTTACACTGCGAGTGCGCGCGTGCGTGTGAGACGCATCGGGCGCCATTCCCTTGATCTAATTGGGGTTCGAAATGCACAATAAAGCTAAAACGACCATATGTCTCTCTGTCTGTCTTCCTCTACTGTTGTACTTCATCTCCATCTGTCGCTGTCTCCCCCTCTATGTCTTTCTGCCTCTTTCTCTTCCGACGGTCCTTTGTTTTACCATGAGGAAGACACGAGTTTACGTATAAATGGAAGGGATTTATCGACCGAGGGAGACACCGCTAACCCTGTAAATGAACGGCGCTTCAACCCCTTTCCCGAGAAGATTATGCTACCGTAAGTCCGAGAGGCAGGGCACGGTTGGGACCAAAGCAGCCGGCAGTGAAAAGGGTGATTCAGTATTTTCCCTCTGGGGTCGAAAACTCCGTACATCACTGTCGCTGCACACACGTTCTTCGCTAAAAGATATTTCTAGTAGAAACAGACACTACCGAGGATTAAACCAGACTGTCTAGAGTTCGCGGGTTATCTGACAGATCAGTGACTGGTTGTCGGCCACAAGGACAGTATGACTTATTACGTTACCAGGCAGTTTTCCTGTGGAAACCTTCTGGCGATAATTTCTCGAAGAGTGCACCTGCAGCGTAGGTTTATCCTACAGAATCAGTGACATACAACCAATCGCCAAAGCGATCAGTCAGTTCTTGTTAGTTCAAAGCCATTGTTGCCTCCTAAGCACCACAATTATCATTATTATATTATTATAGCCTCTCTGTCTGTCTGTATACGCGATGGCTACAAATGTCCATTATTCACCTGAAAGATGTTCCTTTCTTTGTTATCGTATTATTTTACGTAGCGAGAATCTCAACATGAACACAAAAAACACATTGCAACTGTCTCTACTTCTCTGTATGTCTGTCTGTCTGTCTGTCTCTGTCTCTGTCTCTGTCTCTGTCTCTGTCTCTGTCTCTGTCTCTGTCTCTGTCTCTGTCTCTGTCTCTGTCTCTGTCTCTGTCTCTGTCTCTGTCTCTGTCTCTGTCTCTGTCTCTGTCTCTGTCTCTGTCTCTGTCTCTGTCTCTGTCTCTGTCTCTGTCTCTGTCTCTGTCTCTGTCTCTGTCTCTGTCTCTGTCTCTGTCTCTGTCTCTGTCTCTCTCTCTCTCTCTCTCTCTCTCTCTCTCTCTCTCTCTCTCTATATATATATATATATATATATATATATATATATATATATATATATATAGATGCTTTTACATCGAGTCTAAAACCTACATCTGTCTAGATATATAGATATCCTTAAATAAACGAGGGCATGCATACTATTAGAAACAAAGTTCATATTTTAAAATTCTGGCCTAGGTTCTTTGTGTAAAGGAGATAGGAAAGCGGCTGGACAATTCAAACAGAGATATTATAAATAATATAAGAAATAAAGTTCATACATTGAAACTCTGGCTTAGGTTGTTCACGTGAAAGAGACGAAGAGGAAGACAATTGGAGCCATCGGTCTGTCGGTCAGTCGACCTTCGTTTAGAATCAGCGCCATCTATTGACCAGCGTCACCTTCGGTCGAGCCAATTTTAGTTAATTGACGAGCCATGAGACTCGAGATTTATTCCCCAAAGAACCGACATCACAGCCGCACATACGCAGCCGCCGATGCCGTGAAATGACCGTCCGGCCTCCAACCCTCCCTCGTTTCCTCCCTCCTTCCAATGCCCACCACGGACTCAATTCGTCCCTGTGTTCGTCTGATAAAACACAAATCTTTCGGCACATAAATCGCCAAACAGACTATTCCCCCGATTCGCTTTCCGGTGAGTTCTGTGGATTAACGCATTTATCAGAGACTACTGTATGCGAACAATGTCACCGTAAAAATAAAATAAAATATTTCCGCTTGTTGTTTCAACATTCCGATCTCACAAGAAGAACCATGGCTACAACACACAACACTGGATTTGTGGAATTTTAGTTGGAAGAAGGGCATAAATTTCCTCCAGTTAAAAGAGACTCAAAAGCCAAAGATGTTATGATATAGTGCGCAGAGTTTGTTGCCTGGAAAGTGGCGTAAGCTCCAGAGGCGCGTTTACCTGTAGGCGCACTAGGCGCGCGCCTAGGGCCCCCAAATCTAGGGGGCCCCCAAAAGAAGGAAAATATTTTCTTCAATTATGAAAATAACATGTGAATTTTGACTTTTTTTAAAATAAAACCTATTTTCTATTTTTTTACAGTTTAGCATTCATATTAAAATATATTATTGTAATTTATAATTGTTTTGTTCATTTGGGGTAATAATTCATTTTTACTTTGCGCAAAATAACATCAAACTTGTTAGCATGTTTAAGTCTGATTATTCCGTAATTTTTAGTTTTTAAAAGTAATTGAAACTTTCATTAATATTGTTAAAATGAAAACATCACAAATCCCATCGATATGTATCAGCTTGTGTTACGTGGTCTACAATCCACATTTCCAAATGTGGAAACAATTTTGCGTATTTACCTTAGGATACCAATTAGTGCATGCTTCTGGAGAACGGTCGTTTTCTGTACTTAAAAGAGTGAAAAATATAATTATATACTTATATTATAAGAAGTTCCACTGATCAAGATCGGCTAGGTAATTTAACTTTGCTCTGCATCGAATCTGCTTAAACTTTGACCAACAAATTGATAATTTTGCTAGGCTCAAATGCAGAAAGAAAGCCATGCAGAAAGCGGTGAATAGAATTTTCGAATTCTGCATTCGCATGTTTTTGCAATTTAAACTTTCTCTTCTGTTTCTGTTACTTTGTTTATGACTAGACAGACTAGTTGTTAAAAAAGTAACACCAATTCTGCGAATAAATTTCAATGATTTTTTCAAGCATTTTTTACATTATATAATGTACCATTGACGCATTGTGTTGCACACAAACGAGTACTGTACACTGTACAATTAGGCCTATAAATATTATTGCGTTGTTTACTAAAATCATTGAATCAAATAACTTCACATTCCTTGAAAATAGTTTCTATAACTAATTGTAATTACAAGTCAATAACATTCGCAAAAACGGGTTCAAGTTCAACTTCATGGTTTTTTACACATGTAGGTTTAACACCACCAGAGTCTCAGACTTTCAGTCTAGGCCTACAAGTTCAGAAGGGCCCCCAAAAATGTTTGCGCCTAGGGCCCCGTTTTCTGTAAACGCGCCTCTGGTAAGCTCCCACTGGAAGGCCAGTGATTTTTAAAGATATTTTATACATTTTAGAGAATTTTTTTTATCCTATAAGCGTTTTAATTTTAGAGGATAGTCTATGTATGAAATTAGGTCATACTGAGATCATCTACAAAGTGTTTTACTTTCAGATGACAACATGTGTGTATATGTCACCAGCTCATAACTTAACTCAGCTTTTAAAAGAGAATAATGTATGTACCCCTACATATGCTGTCAGGTCATACTGAGTTCAACTTCACAACAAAAACCGAAACTGTTCTGTAAGTTTCTCATTCCAACTTGATCCTTTACATTGTGCATTGTCAGCCTCAAAGTCACGGATTTTATACAGCGCGATTTTGATTTGTTCTAAAAAGACAGACAAAAATTTTGCATTCACGCGATCTACTTAAATTAATAACGTGCTTAGTGTTCTGATCCGAGGTTTGCACGAGATTTGCCACAGAGCGTCTGGTCAACGAAAGGCATGCATGTATCTGGCGATGTATTGTGCAATTTTGAGCGCCTCACGCAGGAATGGATTGCATTGACACCTATGCTTTGCATCGTTCATCAACGGCTGTGATACGCGGTAAATGACTGCTGGTAATATTGCTGAGCAGATTTCTTTCCGAGCATAAATGGATGGCATCCGTGAAAAGGAATTTATGTAGCGCACACAAGACTGTAAAAATAAAACTAGCTGACTGTAGCACAACGCAGGAGTATTGTGTGTTTTTGTGTTCATGTTTACGATGCTCGCCACATAAAATAATACGATAACAAAAAAGGAACATCTTTCAGGTGAATAATGGACACTTGTAGACTGTAGTCCGTCGCGTATTTATACCAACTGAGTAAGCGTATATCATAAGATTTTCAGATTTCAGAAAATGCTGCTGATTGGAGAAGAATGTTATCAAAAGTGTTTGGAAATGATTGGTTATATTAATCGATTAATGAACTTTATTAACTAGGACATATAGTCCAAATGATACGAGCTACGTTTCCCTGTAGGCCTAGATCCATTTTATCACAACATATTCGCTTATTTCATTTCAAAGCTAGTTTTAGACTAGAGTAATATTTATATAATTCAGCAAAGTAGCAGTTGAAAAGCTAGCATGATATTTGGAAAAGTGGGGCTCCGACTGAATCCGATAAAGATGCAGCATATCATTTGGTGGACATACGCTTACAAGGCGAGGTAAAAAAAATGACGAAAATGTGATAAAGTCGCGATGGCCTGATTGGAATCAATAACTTGTCTGCGACCTGAACGTCCTTCTGGACGGAGACTCATGGATGGCGGATCAAGTGAACTTCCTTTCCAAGGCCTGCTTCTGTATACCAGTGGCGCCAGATGTGGGGTTGGCGTAGTCTCTCGTTCAATGCTGCACTGACCCTCGCTCACTAATTCATCTTGACGCGCCTGGATTACTCAGCGGGCTGATAAAAGCTCCCGCTGCACCAGTTCCAGTCCGTCCTCAACTGTATAATGCTTCCGTTCTTCAATTTGGTTCTTCCTCATTCATTCATTCATTCATTCATAAATTTATATAGCGCCACTTCAAGGGAACTACTCAGAGGCGCTCCCGACTCCAGCACGGCGAAAAAGAGCAGTTTTCAGGCGGTCATAGAAGGTACCAGAGGAAGACATAGGATGTAGGCGCAGCTCAGGAGGAAGGCCATTCCATATGGTCGGGCCGACCACCGAGAAGGCGCGGGTCTGCATGATAGCAGTACGGGCAAACGGGACGGAGAGCATCCCCCTCCCTACCGAGCGGAGGACTCGAGCAGTCCGAGAAGCCGACACAGGCCGGAAGAGATCTATCAGGTATTTTGGTGCGAGACCCAGTTGACATCGCCAACCCAAGGAGGCGATCCTGTACTCAATGCGCTGCCGTACAGGGAGCCAATGCAGGACCTCCAGCATAATAATTTGGCCAAACAATCTTCTGTCTCACATGTTCCACTGGAATAGTTCCATTGTGTTTTCGTACAAATGCGTTTGGCTATGTGCAGCTTATATTTTCAACCAGTCTTAATACGCACTTGTTTGGATTAGTTAGATAGAAATGCGTGCAACGCTTTTGTGAGGTACTTATAAGGCGCTATATTAAGTGTATTGACACATTAATACATCCAACATAGCTGGGATTAAACAATCTTCTGCTAGACATGAACTACTAGCATTATGTGTGGGGAATAATTTACACGGCTTAGACATTAGTTAAACGCTAAAGAAGAAGTGAACTCTCTTAAGTGAACATCAATCAAAACCCTGGAAAATGTCTGGCATGTTCATTTTCGTGAGTCTTGACGTTCAATAAACCTAGTTCTTAATCCTCTAAATTTTGGATTTAATAATTAATTCCACCACAAATATAATCTCTTTCTCTCTCCGCTCTCTCGCTCTTCCCCCGCCCCCGTCTTTTCGTCTTCTCTCTTTCATCCTTCATCTCTAAAAGGCAATCATCCATCAATCGTTTAAGACGATATGACATCGGCCAATCCTGTCAACAGTAAACTTAATAGAATGGTTTGCCAATGGTGGATAAGTAGAAAAGATAATATTATTATGGCATCGAACTAATACTATGTCTTTGTATCCTCCTTCAGCAATTTCGCAAACCAGATCTGGACTGACCCCGTACCAAGAGCTGATGTTCCATATTATAGGCGAGGAAAGATTGTTTGGTGAGCGTGATTTTTCCATCTACGTCTCATTGGTATTGTGCGCCTCTGTCAACAACCGTCTTCATGAGGCCCGGGTGAAGGGCTTTCCAGTTGCATTTTAAATAAATTTTATGCAAATATATGCCACAGAGCAACACCAGTGTATACATCTGCAGAACCTCTATGGAGCCATGCATCAATGGCTTCGTTAGTCTCACGTTGTTTATTTGGTTAAAATCGACTGAAGCATCGCACGTAGGCCTATAGCAACTCACTTTTACCTCACTTAAATTCAAATAGGTAGTAGCCTAGTTCCAGGATCACCACTCCATGGACTACGCTTAACGAATGAGGTCAGCTCCTTACGCCTGCCTGTGTTTACCGACTTCATTTTACTTAGCCTCGGCATATGAGGGCGGGTGGCTAGTCCTCTCCCTCGCCGTCCCATCTTCCTACCGACAGTGTGCGGTCAGTGTCTGCTCATTATAGCTGAGTTGGTTAGTGGGCGCAGGTGGAGAAGAACTCTCGAAACAAATATCTGCCTTGTATAGCGGGTATTTGAACCTCCGACCTCTCGATTGACAGTCCAGCACGCTAATCACTAAGCTATCGCGAGGTACATTAAACGAACGTTTATGGATTTCGACCGAACTTCTTTCATGGATTATAATTTTTTCACTATCATCTCACTTGAAATGAACATCGTTTGATGCCTTTGAATAACAGTACTATTATAGCGTTGAAGAAGTCCTTTTATTATAGGCGCTATAGAAGTCATTTGATTATGGCGTTACAGAAGTCATTTGATTATGGCGCTATAGAAGTCACTTGATTGTGACGCAGTAGAAGTCATTTGATTGTGACGTTGTAGAAGTCATTTGATTATGGCGCTATAGAAGTCTTTTGATTGTGACGCTATAGAAGTCATTTGATTGTGACGCTATAGAAGTCATTTGATTGTGACGCTATGGAAGTCATTTGATTGTGACGCTATAGAAGTCATTTTATTATGGCGCTATATAAATCATTAGATTATGGCGTTATAAAAGTCATTTGATTGTGACGCTATAGAAGTCATTTGATTGTGACGCTATAGAAGTCATTTGATTGTGACGCTATGGAAGTCATTTGATTGTGACGCTATAGAAGTCATTTTATTATGGCGTTATAGAAGTCATTTGATTGTGACGCTATAGAAGTCATTTGATTATGGCGCTTTAGAAGTCATTTAATTATGGCGCTATAGAAGTCATTAGATTATGGCGTTATAGAAGTCATTTGATTGTGACGCTATAGAAGTCATTGGATTATGGCGCTATAGAAATCATTAGTCTCAGCATATGAGGGCGGTTATGTTACCTGTCGTGTAAACAGAGACACTCACCTGGTTTAACCAGCAGTTCGTCGTGATAATCTGATTTTTCTCATCCTGTCAAAAGAGAAATCATTGATGATTATCTAAATCGAATTACAATTCTAAAATCGGCATGACCAATTGACCATTCGTATGGATGGAGAGGTGACAGGGTTGAACCTTTTGGTGAGAAATATAAATTAATTCACAAGAAATGATGTTTGATGAGTAATGATGCTGCTGCTGATGATGACTCAGTTCCACTGCTTCGTCATCTTTGAACCCATAAGGACCCATATTCTAATATGTGACCCTTTAGAGCCCATATGGATCCCATTTAAGGCACATGGAAATGTTGGCAAGCCTATATTATGACCTTACATGTGTGTATGCTTAATTAATGTGCGATTGCTAATTAATGTGTAACTAATATTGATAGTAACAGTCCCAGATTCAGCAATAGTAATTAAGAGTGAAAGAAATGGTTGATAATAATAATAGCAATAATGTTCTTAATAGTAATTGTAATAGTATTACCAACAGTGATAGTACTAGTAAAAGTAACAGTAATAGTATTATTAATAGCATTATTATTAATAGTAGTATTATTAGTTTTATTAATAGTGACATAATGTAATTGTAATAGTAGGCTAATAGATTACGAAAGTATCATTAAGAAGACTACGAACAAGAAGAACAAGCAAAGTTCTAAATCTAACCACGAAAGGAAGTCAAGGGTATAAATATATACAAATGTATATCGTTTATGGTACATGATCGATGTATTTGATTGTATTACTAGGCTGCACGAATAGAACAAGGATTTGAACCCTAACCTCTAGGTTCAAAATCCAGCATGCCATGAATCAGATTATCAGATCTGGCATTAATCGATATCTTAATTACAATTTTATTTCTGATCACAGAAACACTCGGAATCATAGTTATAATTACAATTATGACAACGTCTATTGCATTTAAATTTGATTAATGAACTATTTTTGTCCGTAGCCTTGCTGTTGTTTCTTCGTTGCTGTTGTGTTCCCAATGTCATAAAGAAAGAAGTCCATGAAAATGGACAGATAAATATTGATACGAACTGAACGTATATGCTTTATAATGGACCATGGATGAATTATTGTCTTTCCCTGCTGCCTTTATATTACGTATATATATGCATACCGTACTATACATGTATAATCTGAGAAGACCTCGTATTGAAGGGCAAGTCAACGATGATTTGCTTTGTCGTCCAGGCTGACCTTAATTTCAAGATGTCAGCCTTGACTTTGCCATTAATATTCAGCAAAAGACAACTAAACCGGATACTCTGACTAATTCAGGAAGCTTCATCAGGAGACATGACCTATATGGAGTGATATAATTATCGTGACTGAATGGAATCCACTTACTCGATGTGCGCGCACACACACACACACACACATACATATATATGTATATATATATACATATATATATATACACACACACACATGGGGAGAGTGCCACACGATACACCCCATCTCTTTTCTAGCTTGTACCATCATAATTAATGCCATTATCAATACATAAAAAATTGCATTCTGTGTGACCTTTTCATGTTCAAAGCAAGTACACTGTCATTTTGGACAAATATTGCATTGTAAAAGCTAAATGCTTCAATTTATCTAAAGTCAGAGAGGGTGCATCTTAGGAACAACGTGACCCTAAGATGGACCCTACCCTGGGTGCATCTTAGGAACAGCAAATCTACACTGCTGCCATGACCTTTCCATATCGTACCAGGAACTATTAGATTGGGTTCGTTTGAGTCCCATTTTATCTAATATGGGATGAACAAAACAGAACTACAATACTAAAACATTAGTTGAGGCACGGGTACGTTTGGCGATACTTTTGAAGCTGTTGCTTGGCCCTAAACAAAACTGTATGTCAGTCAAGCAACTGCAGATTTTAATTATCATAGTCAAATTAACCTCGATACAACTAAATTAGCAGCACTGGTCACGCATAGACTTGTTTTGAACATCTTTCGATTTTCCACGCATACCCGCGCAAGTCATTTCAAACCACAGTTTACAACGTCGGCGCTGCTACTAAAATCATCTGCTGTTGACTTAAGGAATCTTTCCCCACGTTCTCCGCAACATTCCACGAGGTCATCAAGTTCTGAGGCTTTGGTTTGGGCTTATCATTTGCTCTTGCAAAAGTCACTTTCAAGGCAATAACATCCCTTGGCATATATATACGACCCCTTAATGCGTCTCTATGCCTTATAGTTTCTTTTTTGGGTCAGAAGATTTACTATTATTCGGAAATCCTTGGATTCAAGTGGTTTGGGTTGTGAAGTCTTTAGAGTTTTATGAGTCTTTTCTTTCTCAACCAGTAGGCCCTATTTAATGATGATGTCAAGATGCACTGCATAGAATCGCTGTTTCATTCAATTACATCTGCAACGAGCTCGCTTTCTAATTTTTCGCTCATAGTAAGTCTAACTCTAAGTTGATTCACGTGTCCTTCAAAGTATCGCTGTGAAGTTCTTCTCAGGATAACAAAATGTTTTCAACAAAGTGGTAAGATTGCCCATCCTTGATGGCAGCTGATACGCCATCAAACTTTATCATGGTTTACCACAAATGATGCTAAAATATTCACTTGAACATATTTATATGTAGGCCTATATTTTAAGTCAAAGGGTCTCCAGTGTCCACACTAAAGACAATTTATTATGGGTTACCATAAATGATGCTAAAATATACATTGTCGTATTCGCAGTTGATAAAGCAATTGAGAAACACAAGGAAAGATTGTTATCAGACTTTGCAGCTATATTGATGAAAATATTAACATAATATTTTCCCATGATTTATCAGCCAACATTAAAATTTATCTCATTGACTATTGACTGCAATCATTACTCAGTTTATTTATCTTTCATCTGAACATATTCTTGTTAATTGCAAATATTCCACACTTGGGTGCTCAGCAAGCACCGAGTGCAGTTTTGGTGCACACATTGAAGACACTTTATTATGGGTTACCACAAATGATGCTAAAATATACACTTAACACTTTCATCTGTGTAGTTTCAGTCAAAGGGTCTCCACACTAAAGACACTTTATTATGGGTTACCACAAATGATGCTAAAATATACATTGAACACTTTCATCTGTGTAGTTTCAGTCAAAGGGTCTCCATACTAAAGACAATTTATTATGGGTTACCACAAACGATGCTAAAATATACACTTGAACACTTTCATCTGTGTAGTTTCAGTCAAAGGGTCTCCACACTAAAGACAATTTATTATGGGTTGCCACAAACGATGCTAAAAAATAGATTGCCGTATTTGCAGTTGCTAATGCAATTGACAAACATATGGTAAGGAAGGATTGTTGCCAGGCTTTGCAGTTATATTGATGAAAAGCCTTGCAAATGTTCGAAAATGAAAAAATGAAGAAAAGTTACTTTTGCCGCAGAAACGGCTTTCCTCTCCGAGCAAAGAAATTCAATTAATAATAGCAGATGGATAAACGTGAATTCTTCTATCTAAGTAGGCTGCTGTCTTCCTGCATCAGCCAGTCTATACATGTAGGTATTATAGGGGGTGCGTCTTGGGCATAGGTTTTGCCTTGTGGTAGGCCTCAATACATGTATGAGGTACTACTTATATAAAGAATACATATAGTCAGGATACGTCGTTAATCCCGTACCCGGTGCGGGGTTAACGACGTAGGTGTTGTTTTCCTAGTGAGGCTGTTGGAGTTAGCGGCTAATATCCCCCGTTGGGTCCAACTACCAACAGTCAGCCAATGCCTCTATGTAACCACGGATTACGGATTTTGCTCATCCCGATTGTCAAGAAAGACAACAACAGAGAGCTTTTATATAAGCAAACATATAAATTATGTATGCATTATGTGTGTGTTTTGGAGCTTTCTGTAGGCAACTCGAAATCAAATAATGCGCATTATTGCCTAATCCTCCTTCTTATTCATTATCAACAACAACAACATCATCATCATCATCATCATCATCATCATCATCATCATCATCATCATCATCATCATCATCATCATCACCATCATCGTCATCATCTTCATCAACAACAACAACAACATCAACATCATCATCTTCTTCTTCTTCTTCTTCTTTTCTTCTTCTTCTTATTCTTCTTCTTCTTCTTCTTCGCCTTCTTCGTCTTCTTCTTCTTCTTCGTCTTATTCTTCTTCTTCGTCTTCTTCTTCTTCTTTTTCTTCTTCTTCTTCTTCTTCTTCTTCGTCTTATTCTTCTTCTTCTCCTCCTCCTCCTCCTCCTCCTCCTCCTCCTTCTTCTTCTTCTTCTTCTTCTTCTTCTTCTTCTTCTTCTTCTTCTTCTGCTTCTTCTGCTGTTGCTGCTGCTGCTGTTAGCATCTTTCGGCTGCCAAGTCCAAACAAACAAATCTTCCTTCAGCCGTTAAGTCGTCAGACATATTAATCGATCGTTGAGCCTCTAATGCACCACACTTGCGATTTCAACGGCACAAATCTATACAGCTATACACGTATATATAATTGCTCAAATCGTCTGCTTAGAGTGCAAAGGTGTTAAGCATTGGAGATAGAACCTTTGCACTCTAAGCAGACGATATATACACATACACACAGAATTGCTCATGTGTTTCTTTATATATAATTACTGGCATAGTCTTCATTATATACATAATGGCCATTATGATGCATAGAGCCATATGAGGATATTGCATTTCACTTTCGTATCGACTTATATGAGGAATTCTTGAGGAAAACTTTTGTTTTGAACATTCCCTTACTCATGAAACATTTAGCGTGCTTACTCTTGCAATAAATAGATGGGAAAACGACATACGCTACAGACTATTGTTCACCTCTGCCTATAGGTGAGGTGAAGCATGACAAGAGCCTTCCAGCAACTGCTTGACAACAGACTGTCAGTGGCACATCACTCACCGGCATTCGAAACCCGGACGCTGAAGAGAAAAGCAATCTGTCATCGTTAGCTATATATATAGCAACCTTTAGCCTTATGCTATCATTAGCTGTATGATATCGCCAGCCATTGATTGTCAGCTATCTGCCACCATTAGCTAAATTCAGCCATTAGCTGTATACTATAGTTAGCTAGCTGCCATCGTTAGCTGTCTGCTTTCTTTAGTTGTCTACCACCGTCCACCGCTAGCTATCTGCCACTGTTAGCTCTATATTATCGTTGGCTACCTATCACCTTCAGCAATCTGCCAATGTTAGCAATATGTCATCGATGGCTAACGGTCGCAGATAGTTCACCCCGTTTTGCTATCACATTAGGAAAAAATTTACAGTCTATTCTCAAATCCGCTGCACGGCTAATGATCAGATCACTGAAACTGTATGTGGCTAATTACAATGGTTCTCCATTAGCTACCGCACCAAGGGCAAGATGGCGTACATCTTCTACAACTGTCTTTGCCATTTGGCCCAGACACCATATCATATTACGAACGACAATTTCTTCTCTTCACAACCGGTGACATTTGTGTCCGGCTACTCAATGCGACCTCCAAATTTCAACAGAAAGAACCAAACGATATGGTTCACAGAATTTCGCAGTTGCTGGTTCATCTGTTATCCTAGCCCGAACGAGCGATATTGACCAGAATGCGGTGTGTCATCCTGATTCTAATAATCGGATATTATAATAGCACCCAAAACCAATACAAGTCGATAATCATCGATTAGGATCGGATTTTAAACAACGTTGATCCTGCTACCGTTACCGTATCCACATGATCGACATAATCCATCATAAACCAGAGAGTAAATAAATGCTGATCAAAGCAGAACTATGAATGTTGCTCTACATTTAAATATCACTAGATATTATGTAGAATGAAGTCTTGGATGTCGGCTAAAAACCGAATCACGATGGACAGAGGAAAAATAGTGAGCTGCAAGCCACGCTTTGCTGTGAGAGGCAAAGACTAACTGTGAGCTTGTGATCATTCGAAATCAAAGGCCAGTTGTAAATTACACCGTGGGCGTCAGTCGATGGTGCGGACGGAAGAGGTTGGTAAGACGACGGGGCTTCTTCCTGCTCTTCAAACGATCCATCGGAGCCCACCCAGAGGATAACATTTAATTGTACAGTGATTTCCGGTTCTTCACTTTGAGGTGACCTAATAGAGGTTCTTAGCTTTCTATGATATTTCTTTAATGAGCTAATTTGAGTTGACAACACACATCTGTTCCATTGACATAGGCCATGCCGTCACAGTATAATTGACCGAGTAAGCCCCTGCATTAGTATATTATATATCATATAATATCATATCGTATCATATATCATATCATATCATATTACGTCACATCAGTTACCTCATGGTGAAGAAACAAGGAATAAACTGAGTGATCATAATAAATGTCACGTGGATTATAATATTTCTTTAATTTCTTTAATAAAAATGTCTAGATATAGGCCTACCCGTGCACACATACAAACATGCACGCACAAATCTATACATATTTGCATGTGTATAGACGTTGCATACATGTATATTAAATGTGTGCACGTGACCAGGATGATGTCAGAAGGACTCTCCAGGCCTTGGTTCTGTCGTCTCCTATTCACATCCCGGAACACTTGATTGGGTGTCCACTGTCCACCATTGTTCCATTTTGCGGACGGATGTATAGCTAGCTGATTCATTTGCGCAACCTCCTCGTCAGTGGCTTTTCCGTTTCCTAATTCCAAGGCAGTTTCTTGAAACTTATAATCTACCGTTTCTGTTTGTTCGTCCTTTCGTCTGTCAGTTGAATCGAGATAAGCTTCTATAGAGCCGTCACCTAATAAATCAGGTGATGCTGCTCTCCGGTTTAAAGCCATCGATTTGGAGACTTTAAGGACGGGTGTCGGATGTAGACATCCTGTAAATGAAACTCGACCTTGACTAAATTAAGATCTTGAGAGTGGCATACAGGACATGGAAGGAATGAATAGAAAGCAGGGACACGTGCGTGAAAGAGATGCAAGCTGATGGAAAGCGCTGTCTTTCCGAGAGCGGTGAAACAATTACCCGACGTACGTATGGACTGCAGATTGCGAGGATCTTTGTTTTCGTAGATGAAGTCCAGTGAATGGTTTCTACACGAAGACCTTCTTGATTGACTGCAGATCCCTGCGATCCACGGCCGGGACTGCAGTCAGAGAATGTCTGTCCCTTTGCAGTTACCTTTATGTCTATCTATTTATATATGCATGTGTGCTTGCATGTATGTATGAATGCATGTATATATGTATATGTACATATGCAAGTATGCTTGTGTATATTTGTTTGTATGTATGTATGTATGTATGTATGTATGCATAAATGTATGTACTGTATGTTTGTATGTATGTATGTTTGTATGTATGTATGTTTGTGTGTATGTATGTATATATTGGTGCACATATGTATGTATTCATGTATGTGGGTATGTACGCATGTATGTATGTATGTATGTACGTTTGTATGTGCGTTTGTATGTATGTATTCATGTATGTAGGTAGGTATGTTTGCATGCATGCATGTGTGTGCATGTATGTATGTATGTATGTATGTATGTATGCATGCGTGTATGTATGTGTGTAGGTGTGTACGTATATGTCTGTGTATACATATATGTATGTATGCAAGCATGTACATACATGTATGTTTGTATGTATGTACGTATGTATGTATGTATGTATGCATGTATGTATGTATGTATGTATGTATATATGTATATGAACTCTTATTATAGCGCCTTTTGGTACCCCATAAATGCGCTGCCTGTCCCAACCCAAATGATATTGAAGTCATAAAGAACGAAAAGTTAATCAATAAGCGAACAGCGTGATCAGATAACTGGAAGAGTCAACATAGGCGAACTCTCGCAGACACGTAAGGCCCAACCGATGGATTTCCCATTCATACTGCTGAAAGTAGACACCATGTTGAGAGTTCCTGGAAGAAGAAACGCGACGAGGATCGCAAAACACGAGCCGCAGCATAGAGCAGTCTCTGATAGACGGTAGAAGACATCCTCTCATCCATCTGCTACCAGTTCTGTTGACAACGACGTCTTTCGCAGCCGGAAACTGGTGGTAGAGTGTCACCGAGAAACAACGGTCAGCATTAATGTAAGGACTCTCCTATAGCCTTTCCAAATCGAGTTTGAACACTGTCCACTGTCCAGGCACACCCGCACAGTGGAAGTGTCCATTGGCGTCGCAATAGGGTCAAGTACGCGTTCGAAATCATCCAAAACAGCCAGAAACAGCGGCGAAAGCGAAAATAATTCCATGATTGCATAGTAGGTCACAAAAGAAGTCCAAACGAGAAAAATTTATCGATGTTTATTTCCTTTTCACGGGTTGAGCCATATGCTGGAATTGCTTTTCTCTAGATCCGCCTCTCCAAATGCGCTACACACAATAAAGTCTGTATTTCTTTGTGCTTCTGTCTATATCCTTTTTGTCGGTTTCTTTGCCTCTTTCACTCTGTTTGTGTCTCTGGATGGTTAAGGTTTCCTGCATATTTCCGCGCCTTAGCCTGTTTTCCTTTATGCATTAGTCAGTCTGTGTTAGTCTAGAAGTCGTTGTTATTGTATGTCTCGTTTTACGCATCGATGATCTCTTCACGCACCATCAGTCACTGTAGCCGGTGCTCTCGACACCTTCAGACGCCATCGTTTAGATGAGAGCAATTCCCTGAGATGCTCATTCCTAGGGTTAGCAGCGTCAACAATAACCCGATCCATTATGACGACATTCGATGCTTGATCGATGATTTCTGTCTAATGTTGTCTCTCTGCCAGATCAGCCACTTATCTGTCTGTTGGTCTGTCTGTTGGTCTGTCTGTTGGTCCGTCTGTTGGTCCGTCTGTTGGTCTGTCTGTTGGTCTGTCTGTTGGTCTGTCTGTTGGTCTGTCTGTTGGTCTGTCTGTTGGTCTGTCTGTTGGCCTGTCTGTTGGTCTGTCTGTTGGTCTGTCTGTTGGTCTGTCTGTTGGCCTGTCTGTTGGTCTGTCTGTTGGTCTGTCTGTTGGCCTGTCTGTTGGTCTGTCTGTTGGTCTGTCTGTTGGTCCGTCTGTTGGTCTGTCTGTTGGTCTGTCTGTTGGTCTGTCTGTTGGTCTGTCTGTTGGTCTGTCTGTTGGTCTGTGTGTTGGTCTGTGTGTTGGTCTGTGTGTTGGTCTGTCTGTTGGTCTGTCTGTTGGTCTGTCTGTTGGTCTGTGTGTTGGTCTGTGTGTTGGTCTGTGTGTTGGTCTGTCTGTTGGTATGTCTGTTGGTCTGTCTGTTGGTCTGTCTGTCTGTCTTCTTGTCTCACTTCGGCTGCATTATTCACACTGTTGTCAATTTGAATCACTGGCTTCGATGAATGATAAATTCTTCGTTTCAGACTGCGAGTTAAACACGGGTCATTTATTGTTGAACTTAAGAGAGAGAGGCATTCATGCATAACATAAGGTAAATAGAATCATAAATTTTAGACCAATGTAAATAACATCAATCGATTTAGCACTAAGGTTTACTCATGCATCCGTTCAATTTGAGGCGTCTAGAACGGACAGATATAGAAGGTCCTGAGTCAAGATAGCAAAGACAACGAGATGCTGTTTATAATGAGTAGGAACCTCACAGAGCACAGAACGGACCCGGAACTCTGAATACGCGACTATCCTGCTAGCATGTTCATGGGTATTAGATGGGACCCATATGGGCTCTATGCAGGTCCCATTAGGGAATATGTGTCCTATATATGGGTTCTGTGGCGTGCTGGTGCTATATTGTATCAGGTGTTACTGTATCTGTGTAGTCTGGTGCACTATACTGTCTCATGTGTTACTGTTTCGTCTGGTGCTACATTGTCTCATCAATCAATCAATCAATTAGACATTTATATAGCGCGCTCTTCAAGGCAACTATTCAGAGGCGCTCCCCCAGCCCAACCTCGACGAAAGAGAACAGCCTTAAGAGCAGAGAAGAAAGAGGTGGATGAGTCTCGAGGGAGAGACCGCAGTCCAACAGGAAGGCCATTCCAGATAGTGTGTTACTGTGCTGTCTGGTGCTACATTGTATCAGGTGTTACTGTTTCGTCTGGTGCTACATTGTCTCATGTGTTATTGTGTTGTCTGGTGCTACATTGTCTCATGTGTTACTGTGTTGTCTGGTGCTACATTGTATCAGGTGTTACTCTGTAGTCTGGTGCTACATTATCTCATGTGTAACTGTGTTGTCTGGTGCTACATTGTCTCATGTGTTACTGTGTTGTCTGGTGCTACATTGTATCAGATGTTACTCTGTAGTCTGGTGCTACATTGTCTCATGTGTAACTGTGTTGTCTGGTGCTACATTGTCTCATGTGTTACTGTGTTGTCTGGTGCTACATTGTATCAGGTGTTACTCTGTAGTCTGGTGCTACATTGTCTCATGTGTTACTGTGTCGTCTGGTGCTACATTTTGGTCACATGCAGTGATAATACATTTTGTGTGCTGCTATTCATTACCTCCAAATGGAGTATTCCCACGACACAGAACACAGTGACACCTGAGACAATGTAGCACCAGCACAACACAGGACACACAATGACACACGAGACAATGTAGCACCTTGACACAGAACACAGTAACACCTGAGGAAACGTAACACCTCGACACAGGACACAATAACACTGGACACTCTTTGAGCTGTAAATTAGACGGTCGGTCTTTTGTGTGCAGTAATGACAGTCTTTGTATCGGTCGGAGAGATAACCAGGTCAATATATCCGACTGCGTGTAGGTCCGGCTGTTCTCTCATGTCGACAGACGATCATGCACAAACATATATTGTTGTATAAACAAGAAGAGGCGGGCAAACAGACAAATGCTACACATACAAACAGACAGGCGAAAAGAAGAGAGGATAAATTAAACCAAAACTCGAGGGTACGTACCATACGTATTCTATTTTTTGAAAGGTACGTACGTATTTTAAAGTACCCTATTTTAGGGTACGTAAACAATACAAAAATACGTTAACCACGTCATTGCTCATTATCCAATCAAATAATTGTTTTCGCATTTTTCAACACTTTCACGTGCGTCCATTCCTTCCCACGTTCTCTGGGCATCGCTGAATCGCTGACTGATGCGTATAAAGATATACTAGGGCCTACAACTTTTGAGTTACAGAAATTTGCAAACCAGTGACGTGTAAGCTTACTTAGCTCTCCTCAGAATGAAAGTACAATTTGCATTAAATTAATTATAACCGAAGAATTGATCGACTTAAATTTACTGCTACGCTACCGGAAGTACCGGTTTCAATGACTCATACTGTTGACGTCAGATTATACGTAGGCAATGGGCCGCCGAGTAAACCATAAATAGAATTTTCGTGTATGACACGTACCATACGCGTATTATATTTTTTGAAAGGTACGTACGTATTTTAACCTATTCTATTTTAGGGTACGCGTACCCTCGAGCTTTGAATTAAACAAAAGGTCTTTCTAAGCGCGAATCAGAATAAGACAGAGAGAAATACAAGTGGACATCTAGACAGAGGCTCACTCTAACAAGCCAAACAACGTGCGTTGGGCAGAAAAGAACTGATGCGTAGGCCCTACATTTACATTTATGTCCTCTGAGATGCAATGCTGCGTGTAGTCCACGCCACTGATCAGTCCAACAGGTGCGAGTACCGATTAGCATAAGGCCGGTGCATATAATTATTCCGTACAGTGTGCATTTTTTTCTTAGACGAAATCCACCTGAATTTTGTTTTCCCATCGCATGTCTTACTATCAACATTGTAAGTGTCTGTTCGCTCAGTAAGGTATTATATTATTATTATTATTTTTTTGTCCCGAGGTAAACATGATCCCTCGGGCGTCACAAAAATTTGTCAGGAGACAAAAGAAAACTAGTTATTCTGGAATGGTTGCATCTCCTCCGGGTCGGGCTTATTATTATT
>OY744606.1:16402796-16426278 GCA_963556255.1 Allolobophora icterica
GGATGGATGGATGGATGGATGGATGGATGGATGGATGGATGGATGGATGGATGGATGGATGGATGGATGGATGGATGGATGGATGGATGGATGGATGGATGGATGGATGGATGGATGGATGGATGGATGGATGGATGGATGGATGGATGGATGGATGGATGGATGGATAGATCTTACCACGTCTATGATCTGTGCCAAAGCCATTCCAAAGGTGACATTGAGTGATTCGGATGAGTTGAGAGAAGGTCTGACGCGTGGATCGTAATTCCTCATCAGATCAGCCAGAAGACGATATTCGTGCTCATCCGCAACGGCCAACTGGCTCCACCAACACACTAAACAAAACAATACACTCGTTCCGTTAATAACCATAATTCGATAAATTAATTACGTCTAAATCATTAGCTAATGATACATTAGCAGGTTTGACACTTCGACATGTGGTGCCTCATGAGAATCCTGCGGACTCCCCACATGGACAATGCTATTTAGATGGCGATCATTTAATCTATGCACTACCATTGCATTACCATGGCAACCTGAGATAAGACTATAAATGGCGCATAAGAGTTGTTGAATTAGAGGTGAGGAGTTTAACGATTGAGACTTAATTAGATTATGATTAGTTCGAAAGTGACGACAGGAAAGCATTGTCTTCCAGAGAAACAAGAAGGAAACTCAATAATGTAAATCTGTTAATCATTTAACAGGTAATCACAGTATCAAATGCTGTAGTCGGGAGCGCCTCTGAGTAGTAGTTGACTTCGAGAGGCGCTATAGAAATATCCGGAATAAAAATAAATAATCAATTACTTATATGGTGCAATGCGAACATTTCTGCAGATTGCGGATATTGTGCTTTAAGGACTATTTTCTTAACCCTTTAGCGACGAGCGTGTACTAAAATGCACGGACAACTAATCCCTCTCATCGTTAAAGGATTAACTTAGAAGTCTTAGAGTCCAAGAAGAAGCCAGACTCCGTCGTCGGTAGACTTTATTCTTTCTACAAGATGTCATTCCCATTTGGTCTAGTCGATAAAAACTCAATGCGTTTTCTATGTAGGGCTTTTTTTATAACGACTCGGCCGAAGTCGGCACCTGGGTCCATTATTGGCAACAACGCTAACCCTGTGCACTATCGCTGTGAACAGACGAACAATGAATGAAGGAACGAATCAATGAACGAATGAACGAATGAATGCATGAACGAACAAATGAATAAATGATCTTCTATCAACTGTTCCCAGTTGCATTCTGGTTATTTCTGTGAGAAAAGAAAATCGTGATTATTTATTCTTGAACAAATTGGCATACGGGAAATATTCGACATTCGACGTTCCTGTTCTAAACTCGGAACTCCTGATAGTTGAACTATTTACTTGAACGCCAGCATCAAAGCTTATGATAGGATGATAGGCTAGTAATCATATGGCAGAGAAATCCAGCACTTGGTTATGGCTATGTGTCGTTATCATTCACTGAATTCTCAATTCTCATTCGCGATGTTGTGTATATTATAGGCGCCAGAGGAAGAGAAATCTCAAAAGCATATCATAGATGTACGTGGAGAGAAACAAGATATCCAGTAAAAAGTTATTTTTAATAGTAAGCCTTCGTCGAAAATGATATGTTTAATGGCTATTGCTTGCTGTTTTCCGTTGTTAGTTTCCACTCAAGGATCAATGAACCGCTCGAAGAAGACACGTGGCTTGTGAAAGTCACCAGAAAGAACACACACGAACGCATACACTCAGAGATACACAGACACATTTATAGACAGCCGACTGTACGCATCATTTATTTCGATTGTAGTCCTTTCTTTAGTTCGTTATAAAACGGGTCATCGGCCACCTAGCGGCGAATAGCGAGAACTTTCCGCTCTAATTACTCTCGGAAATAATGGAATCATCAGCCTTGGAGGAGGCAGGCGGCGGTGCCCGGTTGCACGGCCCGCGGTGCACGACTGACCGCAAGGAAAGGTCGCCTGATCCGCCCAATCGGTCAACTGGAAGGACAGCGATCGAGCGAGACAGCGTCCAGAGCTAATGGAAGGCCTCGACGGTTGGGTGGCCCGAGGCAAGACCAAACACCCCGCCCCCGCCGCCTCACGACAACGACCGACGAGTAGGGTACATTTACACCGATCGAGCCAGAACTCCGGAACATCTCCATGACAAATATGTCTCCGTGACTAAAAAGCTCCACGACGTTATCTCTGTGATATCTTTGACAAAATACCGCCACACCTAATATCCCTGTGACAATTATCTCTATGACAAATAAGCCTATCGTTCTGGCAAGCTACATGTATTTCCACAACTAAGAACCATACAATAATGATCTCTATTGTAACTCTCTCAATGACAAAATATATCTTCAAGACTTACATCCCTACGACATTTTAATCTGCTAACAGTATCTATATGGCATTACAACAAATTACATTATACCAAATGCCTCCACGAGAAATCTTCGAAAAGAAAATATCTCTAAATAACTTCAAACTCAATTTCTTTACTTTTCTTTTATCGAGAAACAGACCCAGCACTAACCAATGGTATTAATTTAATGATCATATATTACTGCTCTGAAAATTTGTGAATTTTATGTATCAAAATAAAATAAACATGTTAATAAGATAAGTCAAATTAGTTCTGTGTATCGTTGTTTAATACAAACAATGGTTAATTAAAATAGTATCTGTTAAACAATTAATGAGTCTGTAACTGATAAAACAACCTGTTGTTAAAGGAATGTATGTAAACCAAATGTGTGGACCAATAAAAGCGTTCTGTTCTGTTCTCAATTTCCGTAAAATTAATTGCATCACGATAAACATCATCATGGAAAATATCTCCACAAGACTTCTAAGTCCTACAAGTATTTATGGAAAATGCTGTCTCAGAAATATGCTCGTGATGAGAATTCTTGTTATTCAAAAGCTGCTAAAATTTGGATCAAGGTGCCTTAAATCTCCGGCGATTGGTGCTTCGACCCGGACCCTTGACGCTGGAAGAACGTGATTCGGTCTTATGAAGGGTGGTCCCATCACATTTGTCAATGATGTCTCATGATCATTTTTTAAATGAGAACAATATAGGCCTAGTGTCAGAGTATATGGCATAAGCATTTTAAAACATATATTAATTTAAAATACACAACGCATTTGATATTCCTTCCTGCCAGAGTTTAGAAGTGTACACACACGACCAAACAACAGAACATCGATGGCGCTGAGCATTTGTGCACGAAGGACTCGCTCAAGGTCCCTACACTGCGATAGCCTGAGTGGAGCGTCGAATTCGCGCTCTCCGCGTCACAAGCCGAGGGTTCTATCCATTCCGCCATCGTGCCCCAAACTAAAAGCTTTCGTGTTGATCGGATCAACTCAGAGCTATACAATCACGGATCGAAGCACGTCTTTACGAGAAGTGGGAGAGAAGGAAGGTTGGAGAGGAACTACGTGCTGTCGGTGGATTGACTTGTTCGAACAAACTGTGACACTTAATCTGTTATGCATCACGAGACGCTGTGGCGTCCGAGGCTGCGTCCGGATCAGCCTCGGTTCTTGATCTCGTTAGCGCGTCTTCATTACACCCAGTGTGAATCAAGTCTACGAAGAAGACCTCTGAGGTGCGCTTAAAGGAACATTCGCACTCAGTGCAATAATATGGGGCTCTCTAGTGCCCAACTGGAAAGACACGCACACCGTTAGACAGACTACCACAGCGACAGGCAATGATTTTGATTTGACGGGAGTTTTAGGCATGCAAATATTTCCACCAAGATTATAAATTCATAAAAAAACTATAATTTAGCTTATTATAGCCTATGCAACGTTTTGTATCATGGATTTCGTTTAAAACTAGCAGGGTTGTCTGGATAGTGTTTTCAGGTTATCGACGTTCAAAGCCGTTGGTATTCAATATTCGACGTCAACTGGTACTCGAACCTGTGCGATTTAGACACTCCTTGATCTAAAGACCGAATGATTGCTCTTCCCGCCGGCCGCTAGATGGCCGGGCGCGTACCAAACGCATGCATCTGAGAGCAATAAATTGCGCGCGTTCATTTTAAATAATGTAGCGCAGTATTAGTGCGGGTTTATTTCTTGCGTGTAATAGATCGCGCAAGAGGTAAAGGGCAACTGCAGGGATCCGGAAAATGAGGCTATGGGCGGAGGGAAGACATAAGAGCAAGTAGGGGGTGAGGGCGGATGAATGGAAGGATTCGTTGAAGTGGAAAAGAGACGAAAGGCTAATGTCCATGATGGTAAAGAAACGTTAGATTAAATGGGGAGAATTCCCGACGTTCCCATGCAAACCCCGTCACTTGTTGACTTGAGCCCTGCGTACGGCAGTAAAACACACGCGGAACAGCCTTCACTGCAACCGCGACTTCTGGAAAGCAATACAAGCCTCATGTGCTATGCAAAGTATACACACATACACTATATAGTAGTATATATGGAAAACCACGTACGTTGCTGCATTGCATGTGTGTATTTATATAGTGAACAATCTCACATATAATATTATTATTTGCAGGTGCATAGGGCCAAACCGCTTATTCAAGGGTCCAAAAACTAATTACACAACCGCAATTCGTCACATTATGTCACATTTTGTCTGAAGTATATAGACTAAAAAGATGAAATTGACAACTGCCTCTCACACAGCACACGCGCACACACACACACACACACACACACACACACACACACACACACACACACACACACACACACACACACACACACACACACACACACACACACACACACACACACACACACACACACACACACACACACACACACACACACACACACACACACACACACACACACACACACACACACACACACACACACACACATATATATATATACATATTGTAACGAGTTCATCCTAATAAAAGCTCAAACACTCGTGTCTAGTTTAAACAGGTATAATTCTCCAAACAAATTAACGATACATTACCCAACCGTAGACTGACGGTGGAAACGGTTCGCTCATCACTCACGAAAGAACGCCAAAGAAAACCTGGTCTTCAATGCAGCAACAGGCTGACGACCAGAAAATAGACGCGTAGAAAGACGTCAAACACCACAGGTGTAAAGCCTCACGAAAGATAGCTTAACTATCATGCACAGGAAGTACTCGGACAAGACTACGCCCATCGGCAGTATCATCAGAGACCTCTCTCAGGCAGTACTCGGACAAGACTACACCCGTCGGCAGTATAATCAGAGTCTTCACCCACACACTCTATTCTCTTTCCTTATATAGTAGATATCTCCTCGGTAGAAGTCTCTACTCAGTCAAAGGAAACCAGTCAAGCATAACCCTTGCCAATCCTAAGACTAGTCAGTCGTGTGACCCTAACAATATATATATATATATATGAATGCTGGATGATAACAATATGTACAAGATATAGAGCCAAGAGATAAACCTGCCTCTCATTCATCATGTATATATATATATATATATATATATATATATATATATATATATATATATATATATATATATATATATATATATATATATATATATATATATATATATATATATATATATATATATATATATATATATATATATATACAAATACAAGAATACTGTATGATTATATAATATCCTAGACGAGATGAAACTGCTGACCCTGAGGAATGAATCCATTCCATCAGGGAATGGGACGTAACGTCTTTGGGATCTAATTATTCTAATTGTGTTCGGCTCTTAAATGCAGCTCTCATCCATTGCAATTTCACTTGCATTATATACCGAGATCCACTGGAGGTATTGACTGTTGCCGCCCGTCTTGATGCGGGGTCTGCGCAATGGATATCGCTGTTTTCACAGATGCTAAGCCATAGAAAGAATAGTTTAAGCAAGGAAAGTGGTTGGCCCTGAAACCATTTATCAACGACGACCAGAACTGGGTTTGAACCGAAGAGGATTTGTCGTGACATGGATTACCTGTTTTAACTTGTTCATTTTGATTAAATTCAGCTACAATTTAAAGAAAGTTTTAACAGATTTCATAAATAACTGTTGAAGTGAAAATTGTATAACATATCAACATTTTTATGACTTTTACAACAAAGGTCTGCACAAGTCAGTAAAGTAATGTCTAGTTTATCAAATACCGTGGTAGGCCTATTCACGCTACAGCATGCCAATACTTCGACTTTGATGTAAATTTGAAAAGGAAAGTAAAAGATTTTTGAATACGAACAGTCAATTAGATCTAATTAATCTGATTGCTTATGACTGTACTGCGCTCCAAAGAGTAATGTCTGATAAACTAGCACACCATTTATGTCATCATATGTTGCTACAACACCCTAGTCTCTCGTTGAAGAACAACCACTGTGGCACTTCTGTTTCTGACACTTCTAATCAGCCTAAGAGGTTCTCACTGACCACTGCCAAAATAACTGTCGGATTTTAGCGCGCTGTACCAAACAGTGTGCGCAATCTCGTTGCTGTATCTGCGAGACATTACTGTCAAGAGTGCATACGTATATTTATACGTATGTGCTAAAATTCATATGTATATTCCTATAATGTGCGTGTATACATATAGGGCATAGATTTTGCTAGCGAGAAAGAGAGAGACTATAGCGGACCTGTTTTATTGGCGGTTGTGGAGCGACAAAACAGAGTTGGCAACGTAATTAACGGAAATGAGACGTCAGTGGCAGTAGACACCGTATGCAGACAGACTGACAGACAGACAGACAGACACAGATAGACAGAGAGACATAGACAGCCAGACACAGACAGACACAGATAGACAGAGACAGAGAGGGTCCAAGGACGTCGAGTAGATCCATATCCGCGATTTCGGCCGTCGTAGCGAATGCAATTACTTACACTCCTTGGTTCAATCGCACTTCAGACTAAAGCTTTCGACTCTTCTCTGGAGTCTGCAGTGCGAAAGTCCTAACGAAATTTCGTCGCTGCACGCGTGGGCCCTTTACATCATGTAAAGTAATGTAATGGAGCGAGGCTCATGTTGCGCCAATATGTACTTCTCATCGAAATCACGTACTTCTCATCATGCTTGAAAGGTACCACATAGGAGTATCATGCGGAATATTGGTATCGTTTATATTCGTACTAAACTGGTGTATTATTGTTATTGGAAACTATAAATTATGTTGAAATAAACCCGGAATAAGAACTACAGCATAATAGTAATGGTTTTGATAGCGGTAGGCTATTAGAATTGTTATCGTAAACTACTAATACTAGCGTTAGTACTAGTGTCAGTGCTCGTGCTGTTGCTAGTCTCTGGTCAGACCACACGTTTTCCACCCTTCAATAAATGTCACTCTACTATCCGTGGCCTCGATCATCACCGAATTTAAGATCTGCTTTAAGTCGTTAGAAGATTATACTTTGATCAATGACGTCGATCATCATGATCGGGCTACAGAGTTGGCAGCCTTGCAGACACACTTGCCTAAACAATTCGAAGCCATCCTCGAGTTAGTCACTATCAAAGCCACTGCACCCGGGATACTCAACGCTGAAGCAGCTTTCCGCAACTTCATCCGTGGAATGCAAACATCATGGTGGATTGCTTCCAATTTTTTGTACCCTTTTCACCTTTCGCTATTATCATTACATTGACACGCATCTAATCATATTAATCACCCAGAGTTCACGAGTCTGACCTATATAAGAAGTTATTGGAGGTTCGATCTGTTCCAAAGTTGAAGCAAGTCCTCGCAGCCTGTTAGACGTCATTTCCACTCACTCACTCACTCACTCACTCACTCACTCACTCACTCACTCACTCACTCACTCACTCACTCACTCACTCACTCACTCACTCACTCACTCACTCACTCACTCACTCACTCACTCACTCACTCACTCACTCACTCACTCACTCACTCACTCACTCACTCACTCACTCACTCACTCACTCACTCACTCACTCACTCACTCACTCACTCACTCACTCACTCACTCACTCACTCACTCACTCACTCACTCACTCACTCACTCACTCACTCACTCACTCACTCACTCACTCACTCACTCACTCACTCACTCACTCACTCACTCACTCACTCACTCACTCACTCACTCACTCACTCACTCACTCACTCACTCACTCACTCACTCACTCACTCACTCACTCACTCACTCACTCACTCACTCACTCACTCACTCACTCAGATATTTTCAAAACCAGGCTCTGCACAGTCTAGGTGAATCAACCATTACCTCCGAAATTTATATTCAACATGACGTTAAGCATTTCCTACTTCCTGGCATTACGATGGCTACATCTGACAGGCTTGTAATAAAATCGTTTCTTTTTCACAAAATGCAAGCAGTCACCAATGCACTTATCAGAGGATGTCGAGATGACTAAGGCAGCTGTAAGGAGATCCACTTGCGGAAGTCATAGAAAGCATTTAATAATGACAGAATCAAGTAACGGGCTAGCAGACTGCGACGATTATGTTGTGTCTCGCCACGGGATAATGGCTCAGCTCATGTCAACTGAAGTCACTTAATTTGAAGACAACTGTTAGGTATAAGTTCCATCAAAGTAGCAGGTCTGCAGTTGATGAAATTGTCCAAACCAGACAGCGAAATTACACGGTGGAGATGCAACGCGGATGGATTTTTTTGGTGCAGCCGACGACATATTGGATCTATCTGACTGAAGATGATTATTCTTCTACACAATCATCATCCATGAGGACTCATATAAGGACAGAACAGTTCACGGAAAACGATCCACTTCACAGACCCTGCAAGGACTTCAGAATTCATTTGAAGCCCACGACCATTATTGGTAGCCTCAGAAAAAGAAGCGAAGCCCAAGTAAAATCTTATAATAGATAGTTGATATTTATTGCGGTTGTAGATACCCTGCTGCGCTCACGTAGGGCCTACATCTGATAGATGGAGGTCTATTGGCTCTGACTCCATTTGTCTTCTGGTGGACCATGGCGAATAGCAGTTAATAGCTATATAGTACTAGCAATCAACTCAGAGTCGTTATTGAATTCGAAGCATTTACTCCAGTGATGCATATCAAAACCTGGAGATTTTGTCTTGCTTTGAGTTGCGCTACGCTTCTGAGCGCAGGAAATCGACATTGCGAGGCCCGATCGTTCAAGAACTATAGGCCTATCGAAAAATCGCGTCACAGTATTGGTAGTAATCAGTATTGAAGTATGTGCTTACTTTTAAAGATAATAATGTATAGACAATGTTTATGGTTATTAAAGATATATTAAATTTTGTATATGGTAATCGTTCAAACTTAGGTCTGGATGCAATCTGCGTTATGTATCTAGATCGGCATACATCGGACACAGAGCAGAATGCTGCAACATGTGCCTGTTGCTGTTCTGCAATTGTTGTTGTTATTGTTTGAGACGCAATAAGAAGCGAATCTTTCGCCGAATTTTCGTAGGCGCATACATAAATTTATGGAAATATTGGTCGATCTACGATTCAGAAACGGAACATTGTGCAAACGAAAATTCAATAAGTTGAAGGCGATCATAACGCGGGTGGCTGTCGTCTGGAACACAACCGAGCCTTTTGCCGCGACGCTCAGACTTTCACGGAATGAATTCAACTTAAGGCACGTACAGACAATCAATCAATCAAACGAGCCGCATAATTATTCGGCCACGAATTGATTGTAATCACCACTCCGCATCATGATCCCAAACATTTTGCAAGTTCGTGTGAATGAGGTACATAAGTCAACTGGGTGTTAATCAATTTACGCAAGACCGTAACGGAAAAATTCCGAAAAATTCCGAAAAATTGCCAAAACATCTCATATTCGGCAAGCTATTAAAAAGACATAGTTAGACCTTCGAAAACTATTAGAATTTTCAATGACTCGAGTAAGTCATTTTCTCAGTGGCATTTGCCTGGTTCGGGTTTTTTATAGTCCGGTTCTGATGGCACATTTTCGCATCTGGCAGAGACCTAAAATATATTCTGTTGCAAGTTGCTTACACGTATAAAAAATAATTAGTGGCCTCAACAAAGCTGTTGTTATAAAAAGAGCTCATGAAAAATTAACCCTCTTCTAATTAAAATGAGTCCCTCTTAAAAGGCGACGGTATTCCATAACTGCTTTTCTGCATTACTAATGAAAAGGTACCAATGTTCCATATTGGCTATGACTCCATAATTTCGTCAGCACGACAGGTGGACAACCAGGGCGAATAATAGTTAAATAGTTAATGGCTGCACCATAGTAGCAGTCAATTCGGTTTGCTATTGAATGCGGAGCCGTCAACTTAAATTACGTGTGGCGATCGATACAAACTAAGAGAAATAACATCGTTTCGAGTCTATGTTCGAAATCAAACATTTTTTCGTAGATAAAGCCATTAGGCAAAGAAACTAAGAAACTTGTTTCCGCAGCTTTAAATCCTAGTAGGCCTAATTGTGGTTCATACTGAGAAAAACAAACAAAAAAGCAAATAATACGAAAATCAAGAAGAAGAAAAGATTTTGATGATGCAGATGAGGTGTCAATGATGACGACGACGATTCTGTTGCTGATTAAGAGGGGACGTAGAGTAATGGATAACACACTGGCGTGAAGTGTAGAAGGTACCAAGATCGAATCCCGTAGCCCTCCATAAGGTTTACTCAGCCTTCTACTCGCTAGATGGCGGCGGTAGTTAAGTGAGTGTTAGGCCGTGTTTGGCGCCCTGCGTGGTTACCGTTAAAAACAGTTGTATTCGACTCCTGTAAAACTGTTATCATGTGCTTCTACTGTATACATGTTCGTAAGGCGCCCTGCGTTGCTGCCGTTTCTACTATATGTATGTTCAATGTACAGCGCAGTGCGGTTATCAGGCGCTTAATTATAGAAAAAAAGATAAGATGACGTCATTATCCCAGACCTATATTTGATTTGATAGTTTGCTTTGTTATTCGTCTTTGCAGCTGCCTTGGGGGGGCAGCTGCACAATCTTGGAATGCGGTCAAAAAACTCTTCCTGCGCCCATTCATGACGGAATTCTGTGAATGGTACATCAAAGCAACTTAAGAAGCCATCTTAACTCTTTTAAACTTGGTGCTCATTTGTTGAGACAACTGATGTCGCTTGTAAATGTGGTATTGTTTTTTTAAATTCTACTATGTCACTGAATAAACATAATATGACACCTGTGCTACAGTGTACTTAGATCATCGCACTGGCTTACTGTTAAGCATAGGATTTGTTTCAAACTCAAACTGAAGCTCATAATTTATAAAACATTGAAATCTGGCCAACCACAAAACTTAAAACATAATGTCTTAATTGCACAGGCTTATCATTATTTAAGCAGATTGTATTGTATTGTATTGTATTGTATTTAAACATTTATAAAGCGCCTCTCACAGTGTTCGCTAATCAGAGGCGCTCCCAGTGCGAAAGACCTAGTGGTTTTCAGACAGCGGAACGAGGCACTTACGCCACCGGCTAAAAAAGAGGCACGTTCCAATGGAGGAAGTTGATTCCATAGAGCAGGACCAATGCAAGAGAAGGCTCGAGGTTTGGCCATAGTAGTCTTGGCTCGTGGCACAAAAAGATCTTGGCGATTAAGCGATCGTAATGGACGGAGGGAAGTAGCTGAAACTGACAAACGAACGAGGTCACAGAGGTACTTGGGTGCTAAGCCTGTACAGGACCGAAGGACTATAGTCAGAACCTTAAGCTGAATCCGAGCAGTAAGGGGAAGCCAATGAAGATCATCCGATTATACGATTATCTTTCTCTAGTCACACGTAAAACTAAAACTGCTCTTTGTAAACGAGTTTTTATTGGCTGCTGGACCCAGATTCTGTGTCGGTTCGTTCTCAACTTAAGACTTAGGCTACCTCTTTCCAATTGCGTATCCACCATAGGCTGCCTTTCTGTCTAAATTGACTGATTTTTGGTTATTGACCTGATTACGGCTTGGTTTGGTTTGTCATCGGATGATGTCTGGTGCATTAGAGAACATATATATTATATAAGTTACATATAATAATAATAATAATAATAATAATAATAATAATAATAATAATAAAAATAATAATAATAATAATAATAATAATAATAATAATATTATTATTATTATTATTATTATTATTATTATTATTATTATTATTATTAAAGCTTATTATTATTACTGTTATCATAATTATGCCATCGAAAGTGTGACAAAGAGATAGAGAGAGCTCCTTGCCTACCCAGATGGTGCCCTTTGTCCACCCAGATGGTGCACTTTGTCCACCCACTCTCCTACATGCGTTCACTACCACAAAGAGAAGACTTTTCTTACCGTACAGAAGGATCAGTCGATTCCACTCTGACCCATACATCACATATATATCGAATGCGCGAGTATCCTAAGACGATTGGCCGTCGTCTGTTACTATCTATCGGCCGCTCTCCTATTCACGCCTGCGCACTAGCCCACTTCCGGCGCATGCCAGCAACCAGACATTCGGATTGACTGACCGACCGACTGACTGAAAGAGACAGACACAGACACAGAGACACAGAGAAACACAGAGACAGACACAGAGAGAGACAGAGCGTATTATGACTTCAATGAGACTTTTTGTCATCTGAGTTCTCCTTGCCTCTTGCTTTCTTTTCTGAGGGTTGAATTCCGTTCTTTGTTTGGATGTTGCGCTCTTGTTGAACATGAAAAATCGAATAACTGAAGGAATATTAGTAACTTAGATAACTGTTCTTTTCTATCCATTGACTAAGAGTATGATGCAATTATACAGTTATGTAGGCAATAAATATTACTAGCCTATCATACATGTAGGTTTTTTTTAACATTACCAAACACCCACACCCACACACATTCCAGCGCAAACATATACAGAGAAGTGTGCGTATAATTATTTTATGTTTACTTAAACATACGCGCATATATGTTTAAGTGATTTGCAGGTTTACAAGAAGCAGAATCTTTGTTATTTCCGGACTAAATAGGCCTATACTCTACAGTTTGTCAATGTTGTTGGGACAGATGGGCAAATTTATCTCAGTATGTCCAAAAGTATATATCGAGTTCTGAACGGGAGCAATAGGAACCCAAAATGGACTTACGTACCGCTAGAAAACCTAGCATTATAAATATGTGAATGCATCGAATTCAATTTATTTCAGAGATAGGATGTAACCGAAAGTCATTTAGATGCCGTAGTTTCGACATTGTTCTCTGTTGTTCAAACTTAGCTGCATAATTCGTGATAGGTCAAGAGTTTGGTCCAGCTTACAGTTCGAATTAAGTTCTATTTAAGTTTCCAACCAGTGCCTCATTGAGCTAGAACGAGCTAAAATTTCAACGCATTCTGCAATACCCTGATGTGCGATTTCACTATTTCATTGGCTAAAAGCTTAATGCAGGACTACTCTTTTGTTCCCAAATTGTATCTTTCAGGTGTTCAGATTTTCTCCAGAACGTATAAATCATTTGCAATTAATTGTTCAGTTTTATTTCAAAGATCAAAGTAAACTTGTGGATGAAGGTTAGTTGAATGTGTTTTCTAGACAGTATGATAAAATACATCAAAATCAGATTAACTCTAACTTGCTCGTATTTACTCCTGGCAGACATCATGATTCCTTAATAAGGCGGCTACAAACTGCATCAAAAACCGGTTTGCGCGAATAGGACTTTTGCGACCGTGGCGCCCTCTGGCGAATGCTCGCGTGATTGCAAGGCACTGCCTTAAAGATAAGCGAGGTTAGGCGGCGGCCTATGGTTCAAATCCGATTCAAATTGCTCGGCTTGCCAATACCAGGGATTCTTAGAGTAATATTTCACTTCCGGTTTGTGCCGTAGTTTATTGCAACGTTTAAGGTGGATGCGCTCATCGGTGCTATAGAACTTCTGATTTCTAACGACGGATCTAGTTCCCAATCCTGGCTGGAGTTCCCTAAAGACATAGCGGCGTGTGACACCACACCTGGGTTCGAATCTCTTTCAACCAACATTTCTACTGTCAAATGTGTATGGGGTCTAAGTAAAACTAGGGGCTAACTTTCCAGCTAGGGGGCTACAGCTCCTAGACCCCCCCCCCAAAAAAAACCGCCACTGGACCAACTAGTAAGGTATTTTATCGTTGCAGTGTTGTTAGTGACAATGTCGATAATGAGTCATGACTGATAAAGAAAACACACGATATTCGCGAGAAATCTCCACACTTTTTCATGTACGCTTATCTTCTGCCTCGGCTGAATGCAGCTTCTCGGCGCTCAGAAGTCTCAAATGTTATACACGTTCAACGATTGGATCCGAACATCTAACTGCTCTTAGCGTAACTGCACGTTCACAAGGACATTTGTCCTGACTCCGATGTCACGGGGCATCGTCGCATTCCTGTTGATTTTGACATTGACACCTGATTACTGGATTGGTTAGATGTAGGCATAAGCCTACGACATGATAGTTTCACTATGTAATTTTGGTTTACCATACAGTAGGCCTATGTATAATATCATACAATATAATAATATATGCGTATGTTACACTGTACATTTATGAGTCACTCTGAGTCATTTTCAGTGTATGAATACGAGCGCTGACGGGTGGGTATGGGAGGGGACGGGAGGTGTGCGCGTCCAATTTTTTAAGCCTGGCGGCACCTCTGGCTCAGAGCCTCATCAAGTCTAAATCCGGCACTGCTTTCTATCCTTAAAGTCGGTCAATTCCATACCATGCATCAGAAGGAATTTTCGGTTGAGGTTAGCTATTGCCTGATCTTTTGCCCAGAGAAAAAAGATACGAAGCGAGCCTTAGGCGCCAGCGGGTGCTTTAGCAAAGCAGTAAAAATCGCGGAATAATAGGCGGGAATCAGAACAGTAGGATATGAAATATTTAATGTGGAATTTTATCTTCAGTCCTACGTCTGAGCGAAATGATTCATTGGAAGAAGACTCAGAGGTAACATGTGTGTCGTAAAGTTTCTAGCCTTGAGTATTTATGTGCAATTGGCCGCTCAAGAGTTTGACGTACTGAGAAGAAACTTGCAATACTGTAAAGCAAATAAGAAACATTTAAGTAGCACTAATTAGTATATGCAATAGTCCTATTGTCAATTAGACATATATTACCCAGAGAGAAAAACAAGTTTTAACAAAGGTAAAAAAGAAAGAGACGTTATCTGAGAGAATAGAAGAACGAACTGACTGAGGAAGCTCATTCCAAAGAGCAGGACCAATCTGCTATTGGTCACAGTTATTTTAACAGTCGAGTGCTTCAAACTTCAGCTCAGTAGCATGAAAGCATGAATTTAATAGGATCTGTTGTTGTTGCTAATCAAAATGAATGTCATTAATAAAAATGAAATTTAATTGTCATTAATAAAAATGAAATGTAATTGTACTATGTGTACAAAACTAAATTTAAACTAGAAAGTTTTGAAAACTGAAACTAAAACTAAAACTGAAAAGATTGGAAAACTATAACTAAAACTAAACTGGAAAGTTGAAGCGAAACTGAAAAGTTAACTGAAACTTAAATAACTTCTAACTAGGCCTATAGTTAGGTTTGCGCATATCAATAAGTGCATACCAACCCTTTCACTTTCAACATTTTCATTTTTATCAATAACACATTCTTTCAGAGGTCACGGTTAGTCAGCGGACTTAACCAAGGATGTGACTTCGCCCCACAAAGTAGTGGTGACCAATCCCCTCCTTCCTCCCCTCTACTTCCCTCTCCCCCCTCGACTTCCCTCTCCCTCCCTCTTCTTTCTTCATCCGTTCCCATTCTCTACATAATTATAAAAATTGAGAATGTTCTGTCCGGCACTTTAAGGTCACGCGCAGATAACAAAGGACAACGGTCCCGCTTACATTCTGTTTCTCAACTGTTTAATATGTTGACGACACTGAGACCACGACGGAACTCAACAATCGACACTTTTCAATCATTGGCATTCAACGAACCAACAGAACAAGTTTGCGATCATTTACAGTTACAAAGTTGTTTACAAGAACACAGGGACAAA
Source organism: Allolobophora icterica (assembly GCA_963556255.1). Classification (NCBI taxonomy): domain Eukaryota; kingdom Metazoa; phylum Annelida; class Clitellata; order Crassiclitellata; family Lumbricidae; genus Allolobophora; species Allolobophora icterica. The sequence goes on from OY744606.1 coordinate 16,418,821, forward strand.
AAATGGGGGTGACTGTAACTACCATTTTTAAAGTGGTGGCGACCGAACACCAACGTTACAAAACAAAGTTACGCCTATGGACTTAACAGATGACTATTTGCCCAAATCCAACACTGTACCGCTCTGATGTATCCGCTTCGCGCTAGGTAAGCTTAAATCTCACTTTATCGGAGGAGACATGAAATGCACCCAAGTTACCAATGCGAGCTCATCCCTCTGGCGAATATCGGTGAAACATTTGAGCTGACTTTACGAGTGCATACGTATAAATATAATTATATCTGAGAACTGATATAATTGATGAGCCACTCTCCACCAGAATAATGATATAGAATCAGACTTTATGCTCTAGCATACTCACATCAAGGGCAAAAGGACAAAGTCAAACAGATGTGACGGGGTGAACGTTCATTTAATCCAGACTTCGGTTAACAGGTCAACCAATCGAAACTAAAGCTTGACCACATCAAGGATTTCCTTCCAAGCGGGCTTAATGGTGCGATAATAGGCCTAACTAACCGTTGCGTGTGATAGACTACATGCTTTTTTAATAAATTGACCCGCTAGTAGCCTATAGAGTATAGACTATAGGCGAGTCAGGAAGCGAAAAGTAGGCCTATCTACAAGTATAAAGTGAAAAGTTTTATCTAAAATTCTTTATGTGGAAAATCTCCAACGTGAATGGCTAGAATCATAATAATTGTATTTAAAGCAACATTCTAAACTCTTCACTCATGAATACCAAAGTTTAGCAGACAATGCTGACCTCGGTTAGTTCCACAATCCGTAATGAACTTATTGTTCATTTTTTACATAAATGTAATACGACAATGCAACGTCGTGGCTTTTCAGTGGTTTGACCATTTACCTCGATCAACCTCCATTTGGATCCGTATGTCTTTCTGGCTAGGTACGATACGCATTTTTCAACAGGGCTTGAAAACTGCATTCTTTCGGTGGAGCTACGTTCGTCTCAGGGTATATGACCTGAATCGACTCTATTCTAATTGATCCGAATGATTGAATGACTTCTATTGCTACACGACCACATACTCTAAGTTTCGCAAACGTATACTCGACTGGTTATTTCTCCAACATTTAGCTCAGTCCTTCCAGTTCAGTCTCCAGTTGACTGTTGTTCACTATGTCGTATGTTTAACTATTTATGTATCGGGATACTCATTATGGCGCATTTTAGGTACCTCACGACAGTGCTTTTCGAGGTTCGTACTTTTGTCATAACAGAATCAACGGCAATTTTATGCCCGATCTTCGGTGACGCGGGTAATATCGACTACATGTAAATGGGGCATATATAATATACATCGACTATACATGTAGAGTTGTAGACCCAAATGGCACCCCAGGATTCGAACCTCGTATACACAGACCAGAAAGGATTTTTGCCTTCAGAGTCACAAGGCCGCTTCTATACACGCGTTTAAATGGGTCTGTATAGTAATTTTCGAGCAAATACATCAAAGTGTATAGACGTCGTTTAAAAATCCCTTTGATGGCGAATTGTGTTCAGAGGCTGTAACCAATTAATCTTGAATTATGGATGGAAAGACACGAGGACGGAGAGATACATACAGACGGAGAGAAACAGAGGAACGGAGAGAGACATAAAGACGGAGAGAAACAAAGGAACGGAGAGAGACATAAAGATGGAGACGAACGAACGAACGAACGGAGAGAGATAGAGGAAGGAAAAGACCGGTCTAGATGGAGCTTACTCGGACATGTATGGCGCGAACATTGGTTGAGTCTACTTATTTCTCTGCTGGTCGAGTCTGGTCCTTTGAGACTCGGTCGGAATTCATATCAACGTATACATTAGATGGAAGCAATTCCTTCGCTCGCTCGTTAAAAACATGAAATTATGGACCTGCTGCCTCAGTGCTGCAAAGTACATAGAAAAACGACACGGCAGTATACATTTTGTGAGATGCCTAATAGGAACTAAGTAATGTTGAAATTCATACATGCACACATAAATACATATAATAAAACATGTGCACAGTGGGCCTACAATCTATCTTCTTCTTAACTCTGCTGCAAATGACGATCTAAATTTTCCTTTCTTTTAAGCTGAATTTCAAGGTTTGTGCTCACTCTATATAGGTCTGGCATTCTGGAACAAGTTGCAATTGAACCGACTCGTAAACTTTAGTTACATTCTCTGGCTTCCTTCTAATTTGATCCAAAGACTGCTTCATTCATATGTTTGTAAACTTGTTTATTTATTATGTCATAAAAGACGTTATTGGAATTTTGTCTGAACTAAACTCGACTGTTGATTAGCATAGACATCCACTGATGAAGGTGATGATGATCATGTTGATCATAATCATGATCACGATGATGATGGTCGTGATGATGACGATGACGACGATGCTGTTTTGTTGTTGACAGTGTTCTTGTCAATGATGTAATTCAGCCGTTTATGTCTCGGATAAACGATCTTGTTTACAGTTTCGTTAAAGTAGGTTCATATGCCTCAGCGAATCAATGCAGTCTAGCCAACGCCCTTCTTGTCAAAGCGACTATCGGTGCATGCACTGTTCAGCACTGCAAAAGTCTTTAGATTTCTAGATCAGATCAGGTCAGACTGGCTTAGATTATATGAGATTGGTTTAGATTAAGGTCTCGTCTAGTGCGTGATCTTTTTGCGGCACTAATGGAGTTGGTTAAGGTTAAAATATTGAGATCTCCACAACTCAAAGCCGTGATCAACCCATCAATGTCAGCGCAGAAACAAAGGTTGTGAAACGGCGCTAGGAGGTTTCTCATATCTTCTTGGCTGTTCCGAAAGTCAGAAACTTCCGTCAACTGGAGACAGCAAACCTCATCCTTGCAGTATTAAACCCGGCATGCACTTCAGCTTTTGTTTTTGACAAGCTTAAGTCCTTGGCCAGGTCATTTAAGTCTGTGTAACTAGCAGATATGAGGCCTATTAAGATGTCTGCTGCTTCAACGCTTAAGACCGGTCAACATAACGAGAAGCGCTTTTCGGAACTTTTCGGAGGCTCTTCGGAGGATTTCTTTTTGCTCATTAGCTGAATATCGCAGTAGGTTTAGAGCTAGCGAAACTCACTCACTGCATTGTTCATCGTACCTATCTATCTCTTCTCTGTTCACTGTCACCCAGAAATACATTCCCTTGTCAGCCATTACCTCGTTCAATTATGGCGCTTGTCTGCAGGCACTTCAGCTGTTGATTTGACCTCTGTGTCATTTTCGCGGATTATTTTGTCTAAATGCAAAATTTGCTCAATTATTCTTTTACTGTTGTCGAGTCTGCGTTTCGGAATTATTTTTCGTTTTCATCACGGATTTAGAGCGTTTCGGACGGTTTTTGTTGCATGTTATCTTGACCTTTTGTGACTGGACCGGTTCACCAAGAGAAGGGGGACAGGTTTCCAGTTGGGCAGTTAAGTTTTGACTGCGTGGATTGGGCTTTATATGGGTGCGCAATCCTGTCAATACCTATTTGCTAACTGGTGATCGGTCGGTTCCTAACGACATCTTTTAGCGTCTGATTACTTTCTCGAGTAGCGGTGCTATACAAATTTATAACTACACTTGGAATATTGCTATCGGAATTATAACTCGTCGGTCTTATTTCACGATCCCTCTGTAGTATCTTATCCAACGGAAATGTCTAAGATACTTCCATGCTTCTTGTCGACTCTATCCAGTTCATCACCGCACTACAAATTCTCCAACTCGATCTATGTCGAAATCCAAGATTATCAGAATTACTTCTAAATAACTTTCACCGTCTGTGGTCATTTTTGGCGATATTGCAGCCAATTCCCGTCAAAGCTAGGACTCTATCTTGATTCTATTAACTTCTATCATTTTAATATCTCTTGCTATCTTGAATCTATTAACTTATATCACTTTAATATCTCTTGCTATCTTGAATCTATTAACTTATATCACTTTAATATCTCTTGCTGTACTCTATAGCAGAACAGCATTAAGGTGCTTCGGTGTCTCAGGCTTTCTTGGTAGCTGGTCGAAAGCTTTGGAATTCCAGTTCTGTTCGTTTTGTCAGAATTTTAATATCTTCCGGACTTAATTTAAGATGTGTTCAACTTGCTTACCCACCGTAGCCTGATATCGCTTTCCCTGGCTTTCGCATTTCGACTATAGGCTGCTCCAACACATTGTGGCTCTTGACCATTTGAAACGACAATCGACTGTTGCCTTGTGTATTATGAAAACGGCAATATAGGAGTCATTACATTAGATTAGCTATAACAAGCAATGGACAGCAGGTGTAACTGTATGGGTTGTGTGGACAGGAGTTTTTGTCCATGTGTACAGCATAGTCGAGTTTCACGTTTTGTCAAAGACAGACAGATCTCTCTGTTGATTTTCATGCAATGACATACAGAAGTCGTCGCGTAAAATGATATATATATATATATATATATATATATTTATTTATTTATATTTACACGATAGCTCAGCTGCGTCATCTCTTTCATTATATATATTATATATATTGTCGTTTGTCGTTTCAAAAGTATATATATATATATGGCTACGCCTATGCCTGTATGTATGTATGTATATATATACATACATACATACATACATACAGGCATAGGCGTAGCCACATTGAGACAAGAGGAGGCAGTTGCTTCTTCTTGCTTTTTTAGATTCAAAATTTTTTCCATGAGTTATATCTCCCCACCCCTACTACACCTGGATGTCTCCCGCAGTTGCCTCCTCTTGAATTTAGTTCTGGCTACGTCCTTGCATACAGGGTGTATCACCATGGTTTTAGAGCGCCATGTTGTGCTAATTAGATAATATCGCACGACATGCAGCATGTGGTAGAAAAACCTCGACTAGGTTAGTAGAAACGGATCTGAAACGTTGCGGTGCTGGGCTGAATACTGCATAGACAGGAAGACGTTGTAATATCGAGACAAGACGATGGTCACTGCAAGGGTCCGACGCTACACTACAGAAAGAGAGAGAGAGAGAGAGAGAGAGAGAGAGAGAGAGAGAGAGAGAGAGAGAGAGAGAGAGAGAGAGAGAGAGAGAGAGAGAGAGAGAGAGAGAGAGAGAGAGAGACAAATTTGCATATAAGGAAACTATATGTATAGATTTACTAAATCATTCCATCCTTCATACGCATTCTCTTCCATTCGTTCGTTCATTCACTGATTTGTTCATTCGTTCGTGCGTTCAACTGTTAATTAGTTAGTTCATTGATTGATTGATTGATTGATTGATTGATTGATTGATTGATTGATTGATTGATTGATTGATTGATTGATTGATTGATTGATTGATTGATTGATTGATTGATTGATTGATTGATTGATTGATTGATTGATTGATTGATTGATTGATTGATTGATTGATTGATTGATTGATTGATTGATTGATTGATTGATTGATTGATTGATTGATTGATTGATTGATTGATTGATTGATTGATTGATTGATTGATTGATTGATTGATTGATTGATTGATTGATTGATTGATTGATTGATTGATTGATTGATTGATTGATTGATTGATTGATTGATTGATTGATTGATTGATTGATTGATTGATTGATTGATTGATTGATTGATTGATTGATTGATTGATTGATTGATTGATTATGTGACTGATTCATCGATGAGTCACATAATCGATGTGAAACCTTTTATCGATGTGATTCATGGATCGATTGATTGCTCGATTGATTTAGTTGTCGAATCATTCTTTCGTTCATTCGTTCATGTTTTGTTGTCCATTTACAGGGTGGGCCAAAAAAAAGTAACCTCTAGAGACTTTGGCTAATATTTCGGCCAAAAGTAAGAATTTTTAAATCAAGTGTTACTAGCTTAAAAGTAATTCATATCTACGTATAATTGCCAAATTTCACGAAAATACTTCAAACAGAACCAAAGTTATGTCACTTTTTCTGAGTCCACCCACTGTTTTTCTGATGATTCAAAAATATGTAACGTAACAAAAAAATAACAAAAAACGATTTTATTAAGTCACATCTCAAATAATTAGTAATATTTCGGCCAAAAGTAAGAATTTTTAAATCATTAAGTGTAATTATTATAATTATTATTATTATTATTATTATTTTGAAAAGAAACGGGTACCAGCGTAACTGCATGTCACTGTGACATCATTTAGCAAGATCTGATCGCTTGATCGTTGAGCGCAAGAAGTTCGCTTCACATGGTATGGTATCGGCTGGTACTTGTTTTGGTGGCAAAGGTCGACTGCATTTTGTTGATGAAAGGGCGAAGGTGAATGCTGCATATTACGTTTCTCGCCTGCTTCCAGAATTAATTTCTGATTGCAAGCGTCTGCTGTCAGCTGGATTCATCTTTCAGCAAGACGGCACACCAACGCATACTGCTTGTCTCATGTAAGATTGGCTCAATGTTAATTGCCCTGGTTTCATTGAGAAGGACCAATGGCCCAAAACTTCTTTGGATTTGAACCCTCTGGATTATCACGTATGGGGAGCTATGCCGGAGAAACACCACAATCTGCGACCAAAGTCAAAAACGATAAGAGAATTGAAGGTCGCATTGGAGTTGATATGGGATGATTTACCTCTTGAACCTATCAACAAGGCCATCAAAACTTTACAAAGAGAGGATCAGAACATGTGTGGGTACTGGCTGTGGACACATTGAACACAAGTTGTGAACCAATATCAAGTCTGTTTGATACCAATTATTTGAGATGTGATTGAATAAAATCGTTTTTTGTTACGTTTTGTTGCATTACATGTTTTTGGACCATCAAAAAATAGTGGGTGGACTCAGTAAAAGTAATATACCTTTTGTTCTGTTTGAAATATTTTTGTAAAATTTGGCTGTTATACGTAGATTTGAATTACCTTTAAGCCAGTAAAAGTTGATTTGAAAATTCTTACTTTTGGCCGAAATATTATTAAAAATCTATAGGGTTACTTTTTTGGCCCACCCTGTAGATAATTTGTTTAGTGTCATTCCTAGACAGCTCTTGGCAGATTCTTCTAGATCTGTAACAAATGACTGCACTGTCTTCCTCTGTATAGTGAACGTCGAATAAAACACATCTCAAGTGTTGGACTAATCGTTTAGACTTTAAAGTGTGCTAAAAAAAAATGCTGGCTACATGCGTTCACTGTCCCTGATCGTTGCACTTTCCAAGACCTTAGGCCTATCAGTGGCGGCGCCCGGGGTGCGATAGGGTGTGCTTAGCCCCACCAAAATGTGGCTCAGCCCCCCCCCCCCCAACCAAAAAGCTGAAAATCTCTTAAGCTTTGGAATGCTTACTTATAAATAGCAGGCTCCATAGCAAATGACATTTCCCCAACAATTCTCAAAGAAACTGCTACGTCTGTAACGTAGCTATGGGTAGCCCGCTGTGTATAATAAAGTTGACCAGCATAATAGCTCTCATATCCATCATCCAGAGTTGTACAGGCC
>OY744606.1:16426478-16463978 GCA_963556255.1 Allolobophora icterica
TTGATTGCAAATCGTCGTTCACCCTAGATCTTTGTGAAGCTGACTTGATGGCTGTTGACTTTGGTTCTGCATTGCATGCAGTGAACGACGCTAACGACCTCATTAGTAGAGAAATCCCCGTCGACTGAGAGCCTTTTATCGAATAAGACTTAGTGTTCGTTAGAAAGACCTGAACTTGCTAAGGAGGCGATTTCCTGAGTTAAGTCCTCGATACAAAGACAGTTTCGTGAGGCCATGATGAGTCAACGATTGGCAGAATACAAATAGTTCAAATTACTATCTATATGCAATGGTTCTGTCTAAAACGAAGACTAAACCTTTGTTGCTTCGCAGGGTTTTCAGTCGAAGCTTTGGCTTTATCGTTCATGATCAAAGCAGAGATATAGTTTTGGTCTTCAGTTTCTCTCTCGAGACTTATCTAACTTCTCGTCTCGGTCTCGTGCAAGACAGATTTACCACGTACACTATACAATACAACTGCATTTGATATGAACCTCCTTCATAAGCACGGACATACGACAAAACATCGATGGCGCTGGGCAAATGGGCGTGAAGGACTCAGGGGTCCTTACACAGTGACCGCCAGAACGGAGGCTAGAACCCGTAGACCTACTCTCCGCGTTACAGGCAGAGCGCTCTATTTATCCGGCTACCACATCCATATTATGATGTGTATGACAAACCGGCTTAAAACACGGTATGTACTTTATATATCCGTACAAAAAAATAAAATATAAAACGTTAGGAACGTAATATGGAAGTCAAGGCATAGAGTCACTGGACACTGTGTCTCTAATCTCAACCGTATACCGGACAATGTATAATTCGGTTTATCGACATAAACCTAACTACAGATGATCCGCTCTCCCTCTGCAGGTCTCGTGTAGGTAACCTTCAGCTGTGCGTATCTCGTCGAGGCCTCCATCTACTTCCGCTACTGTTTCGTAGTTGATCACCTTCTTCGGGAAGTGGCTGGTCCTCCCCTCTGCCCCTCACAAGCGCTTCCAATATCGCTCGATTATTTACCGAGTCAACAGGCGGACAGTCCCTCTATTAGATCTCTGCCTCGACCGCCCGCCGTCGCTGACCGTTGCCTCGTCCACTTCACCCATCGACCGCCGCCGCAAAGGTATTGCCTTTCCCATCAATTCGCCGAGCGATGTCATGTCCGACAAACCTCACCTCCTACCCAACGCCAGGCACCGCTCTGTCTCTGTCTCTCCTCTCCGTCCTTTCCTGCCTCTCTTTCTCCATCTGTTTGTCTGTCTTTCTGTCCGTCTGTGTCTCCTTCAGCCCCCTCTCTCTCTCTCTCTCTCTCTCTCTCTCTCTCTCTCTCTCTCTCTCTCTCTCTCTCTCTCCTCTCTCTCTCTCTCTCTCTCTCTCTCTCTCTCTCTCACCATCTGTTTTCCTTCTCTTGTTCTCCAGCTCTCTCTCTCTCTCTCGCAATCTCTGTCTCTTTCTTTCTACATCTATCTATCTATCTATCTATCTATCTATCTATCTATCTATCTATCTATCTATCTATCTATCTATCTATCTATCTATCTATCTATCTATCTATCTATCTGTCTGTCTGTCTGTCTGTCTGTCTGTCTGTCCTGTCCTGTCGTCCGTCCGTCCGTCCGTCCGTCCGTCCGTCTTTCTGTCTGTCTGTCTGTCTGTCTGTCTGTCTGTCTGTCTGTCTGTCTGTCTATCTATCTATCTATCTATCTATCTATCTATCTATCTATCTATCTATCTATTTATCTTTCTACATATATATATGTATATATATATATCTTTAAGTCTTTCTTTTTCTCTATTTTCCTTCCTTTTCTATTTTTCTGCGACTTTATTTGTCTGTCTATCTGTCTTTCATTCTGACTATCTGTCTGTCCGTCTGTCCGTCCATCCGTCCGTCTGTCCGTCTGTCTGTCTCTGTCTCTGTCTCTGTCTCTGTCTCTCTGTCTCTCTGTCTCTCTGTCTCTGTCTCTGTCTCTGTCTCTGTCTCTGTCACTGTCTCTGTCTCTGTCTATGTCTCTGTCTGTCTGTCTCTGTCCTCTGTCTCTGTCTCTGTCTCTGTCTCTGTCTCTGTCTCTGTCTCTGTCTCTGTCTCTGTCTCTGTCTCTGTCTCTGTCTCTGTCTCTGTCTCTGTCTGTCTCTGTCTGTCTCTGTCTGTCTCTGTCTGTCTCTGTCTCTGTCTGTCTCTGTCTCTGTCTCTGTCTCTGTCTCTGTCTCTGTCTCTGTCTCTGTCTCTGTCTCTGTCACTGTCTCTGTCTCTGTCTGTCTGTCTCTGTCTCTGTCTCTGTCTCTGTCTCTGTCTCTGTCTCTGTCTCTGTCTCTGTCTCTGTCTCTGTCTCTGTCTCTGTCTGTCTCTGTCTGTCTCTGTCTGTCTCTGTCTGTCTCTGTCTCTGTCTGTCTCTGTCTCTGTCTCTGTCTCTGTCTCTGTCTCTGTCTCTGTCTCTGTCTCTGTCTCTGTCTCTGTCTCTGTCTCTGTCTCTGTCTCTGTCTCTGTCTCTGTCTCTGTCTCTGTCTCTGTCTCTGTCTCTCTCTCTCTCTCTCTCTCTCTCTCTCTCTCTCTCTCTCTCTCTCTCTCTCTCTCTCTCTCTCTCTCTCTCTTTCTCTCTCTCGCTCTCTATTACTGAAGGTCGAACGCAGAAGCTAGGCCTTCGACGCCCATTCTATATAATTGGGACGACAAAATGTCGGCTGAATGGGACAGAGGTCGACATCTGAAGAGCTTTCCTTAAACGGTCGTTGCCATCATCGTCGAAACGGCTGCCTCGATTATTGTAGCGCCCTTATTCGTCTTTAACAGCAGTGGGAGTGGCTCGGTCGTCATTAAATTTCTAGTGCACCAGCAATTTCGGGATTAGCCTTATCACTGTGAACCCAGTGATGATAATGGCGGTAACAACGAAAACGATGTTAACAACCGAAACGTAAATTTTGAATAGGACGCCGATAATGATGACGATAATAACGATGGCATTGATGGTGGCGATGATGACCGTGAAGATGATATGATGATGATGAAGATGATTATGGACGCATGAGTAACAAAGACGATAATGACTATGCTAATGACGATTCTAATGATGATTATGTAGAGGTCATCGTAATCCAGTATCATAACAATGTCACCTCATCGCAATCGTAATCGCAGTCGTAATCTAGAGTTTCCTACAGCGCCAGAAAGAAAGCCATGTCGCGAAACCAAGTTTATTCAAAGGCGCTCAGTCAAAACAAAATCTGTAGGCAGATAAGGTCAGATTCGGTTCCAGAACAAGCAAGAACAAAGTATGAGGGGCAGGCAGACAGTCAGAGGGTTACGGGTGGATGGTGTTTAGAATGGGAACGGTGCGAGAGGTATTGAGAAGAGAAGGGATCAGGATAGGATTTGTGGGAAAGAATGTCTTCAAATTTGAATGAAAGACTTGTGCAGAGATAGCAAGGGGCTTGAAGGGGTGCAGTTTGATGAGTCCGTAGGACGGATTATAGATACTTCCTAGGATGGATTAGGCGTTTGGACTCCCTGAAAATCCACTTAATTCTCACTCTGCGTCGGTCATGTTTGGTCTGACCATCGTCTATCGGCGCTAACCTCTTGTGCAGTCCACGCGGATCATGTAATCAGCGTAAACATTCTGGTAGCGAACGGTGAAGAGACAGGCGCAAACGCTTCCTCTACATCTCGAACTCCTCAAACTCAGGTCAATCGAAATCCAGACACGTAGGTCAATAAGGGCAAAGAACCTACGCCAAAGCATGCCTTCCTTTCGAAGCGACATTTACTCGGCACAGGCTCCGAGTAACAGTACACACGATGCTATAAAGAAACACAGAGAAGAGGACAAAAAGAGTTAGGCAGACAGAAAGAGATAGGCAGGCAGAATGATAGGCAAACAGAAAGAGAGGCAGACAGACAGACAGACAGACAGAAAGAGATAGGCAGGCAGAATGATAGGCAAACAGAAAGAGAGGCAGACAGACAGACAGAAAGAGATAGGCAGGCAGAATGATAGGCAAACAGAAAGAGAGGCAGACAGACAGACAGACAGACAGACAGACAGAAAGAGATAGGCAGGCAGAATGATAGGCAAACAGAAAGAGAGGCAGACAGACAGACAGAAAGAGATAGGCAGGCAGAATGATAGGCAAACAGAAAGAGAGGCAGACAGACAGACAGAAAGAGATAGGCAGGCAGAATGATAGGCAAACAGAAAGAGAGGCAGACAGACAGACAGACAGACAGAAAGAGATAGGCAGGCAGAATGATAGGCAAACAGAAAGAGAGGCAGGCAGACAGACAGACAGACAGAAAGAGATAGGCAGGCAGAATGATAGGCAAACAGAAAGAGAGGCAGACAGACAGACAGACAGACAGAGATAGGCAGGCAGAATGATAGGCAAACAGAAAGAGAGGCAGACAGACAGACAGAAAGAGATAGGCAGGCAGAATGATAGGCAAACAGAAAGAGAGGCAGAGAGAAGGAGATGGGCAGGCATAGAAGCGGACAGACACTGCAGAAACAGGCAAGCAGATAGACGGACAAACATGCAGACTGCAGCCCGATGTATAAACAGAGAAACGTGAAAAGATAGAGGAGAACGATATAGTAAGAGAAAGACAGTTGAGACGGCGATCATTAATATCACTTTATGTGTATTTCGACTGCTGGATACGACCATAGAGCGAAGTGATCACTGGAGATTTGCAAACCAGACTCCATCTCGGTCAGTTCCCGGGTCCGATGCATAACCCACCGCCAGCGCCAGCGCCAGCGCCGCATAATCCCAGAGCCAGAGGAGAGACCTCCCTCCGCCCAACAGAAGAAGAAGTTGAATGATGAAAATAGATCTCAACTGACCAGAACCATCACTTGGGAAGAAATGCGGAGGTTGGAGGATTAAACACGTGCAGTCAAAGAACGAGATGGATTGTCATCGTATATTTGACAAAGCCACACAGAAGACCTACATCATAATTTAGGGTGTGTGGTCTAGTAACAAGATATAAGCTACGTCATGATTTAAGATGTGTAGTTTGGTAACCAGATATAAGCTACATTAATTGTAATTTAAGGTGTGTAGTTTAAAGATGTAAGCTACATCATGATTGAAGGTGTAGCCTAGTAACAAGATGTAAGCTACATCGTGTTTTTAAGGTTTGTAGTTTAGTTAAAAGATGTAAGCTACATCATAATTTAAGGCGTGTAGTTTGGTAACAAGATGTAAGCTACATCATGATTTAAGGAGTGTAATTTGGTAATTTCAGCGCTGCATTACATTTCATGCATCACATTGACTGCAAGTAGCGATGCAGAGGAACTCACGTGATCTTGAGCGCTTTCTGATGAATTTCTCCTGCAGCAGAGATATATGAATTTGCTATCACAGTTACAGTAATATTAGAACCGAAGTTTCAATATCACGCGAGATAACGTCACTTTATGTTGCGCTAGATTATGTTTCAATAAACTGGACTGCACTGTAATGTACTGAATTAAGTTGTTTAAATTAAACTTTAATTCAATCCAACGCCGTATATCATGACTTCCTAAGAGTCCGTTGATATATATATATATATATATATATATATATATATATATATATATATATATATATATATATATATATATATATATATATATATATATATATGCTCAGGCACAAAACTACATGCTTAAGCGCAAAACTACACATGTACATGTATAGGCATGCATTCATATATGACTATTGAGTTCACCGAGGACAAACTCGTTTTCGGGTAATTACCTGGACAATATCCGGACAACATGAATTCTGTTCTCAGACGACCACGGATGACGCAAGACGATGTCGAATATACGGTGGATCTCACTCCTATGTAAATTCATCGTCGGCGTGGGAGCCAGGGCATGTGACGATCGACGGTTAACTGCCGTAGCATTATCTTCAGCAGCAGCAGCAGTCATCATTGTCGATGCATCTGATGATCAGTCTAGAGGGTCGAATGACCCTGACCCCCCCACCCCCACCCATAAGACGATGATTTTCACTTGCATTCGCTTTAGGGTCGTGTGTCTTCAGTCCGATCATCAGTCAAGCGATTCTAGGGCAATAACCTCTGTTCATAAACCGCGGCCAATAAACTCCACGGATCTAATCCCCAGCATAAAACGTCTGTCCAATAACCGCCATGGACAATGACTCCCAGGGAAATGACTCCACTTTAAAACCAATGGGTGAACATTCTAAAATTAACAAGTATGAAATCGAAGCAAAATGAAGTAAATAATTTTGTTTATTTCTTGCAAACGTTTCTCAGATAACAACAAAGAGCTACCACTGACTGATTAGCTCCCTCAAACACGTAGAGCCAAACCGATGAATTCCCATTCATATCTGATAGTGGACAACACCTTCGCAGTTCCGAGACTAGGTATCGTCGAAGAAGAGGAGAGACGACTGGCAAAAAGGCTCTCAACACACGAACCCCAACATCAAGCAGTCTCTCGCAGATGGTAGAAGGACAACATTTGGAAGAGAAGAGCGACAGGCGACTATAGGCTCTCAACGCACCAACACCACACCAAGCAGTCTCTCGCAGATGGTAGAAGACGCTGCGCCCGAGCAATCCTCTGCCACCGGATCTTTGGAGGTCGATGTTCTTTGCAGCCGTATTACAACAAACCAGCGACACGAAGTTGCTAATTAAATGATTCCGTTGAACTAATAGCATCGCAGGTTTAAAAGCAGACGTCGTTAGCCACCAAGCATACCGTCAGAATTTCTAGCGAAGCCTTTGCAACACTACTGGCGGCACACATACTATGAGGTCACCAAGAAAAAACAATATTTTGACAGCACTGCCAGAATATTGCAAATCGTTTTCGAAGACAACCGAGATTTTCTCATTTATCTGCGCCGAATTGCAACCAATTAACTCACTTATCTAAACGCTCTTTCTTTCTATCGAACATGAGCATTGAGCTTTTATGAGGTACCAAAAGGTACTACGATAAGTTTATAGACCATAGATACATACAAACACACACATACATACATAGTACATACATACATGCATACATACACACATACATACATAGTACATACATACATATATGCATGCCATGCATACACACATATACAGGTGCATACATCCATACATATATACATGCCTACATGCATGCATGCATGTATACATACATACATGCAGACATACATACACGCATATATACATATATACATACATTATTATTGTCGTTGTTGTGTTGTTAGCTTCAACTGGTGTCACTGATGTTGTTAGTTGGGTATCAGGAAGAAAAAAACCAATGAAAGAAAACAGAGCAGTGGTTGATAGAAGCTCCTGGCACTGGCATCGATGTGGTTCTCTGATGCGGAATAATCCTATCATTAAAGAATCATGTACAAGTCCCATGAACGACTCACAGAGAAGGCAGTGCTATCCAGTCTCAGGAATCTATTACCAATGAATGAAAAGAAGGGATTACGCTAGAACAGAGTTTCCCAAACTGCGAGTCGCGACCCAAAAGTGGGTCGCGAAGCTCTGGCAAGTGGGTCGCCAAATTTTTTCTAGAAACATTTATTTGTTTGCAGCAACAACATTTAGCTTTAATTGGGCTATAACTAGCTGGATTGCAATAAATTGTAAACTGTTTTTACCTAAATTTCCTACTAATGCTTGAAATTTCTATGCTGCACGTAAATCCGCATTTTTGAATGCCAATTTACGAAGCAAATTTTAGTACACAATGCTTAAGTTTACACAATGGGTACCGAGATTGCCAAGATATTCACAAGTGGGTCGCGACCCAGGAAAGTTTGGGAACCTCTGCGCTAGAATACACTAGTGCTGCTTCAAAGAAGATAAAGACGCCTGAAGTATTCAGCCGAACCAAGTATTTATTCGGTTTAGAACGAGCTTTACTCAACAAGGCGATGAAGGCCAAACAACAATAATTGGTCGGCCTTCACCTGTAAAGACCATAATTGAAGAATATTCCTAGCATAATCATAGACCTGAAGATGCTTAGTTTACTCTATGAAATGTTGGTATTAATTAATATTAGTTAATATACATTGGCTGTGAAGAAGTATTTTTAACTGCCTGAGGCACTGGAATTTGTGGAACAGTTCAAAACTGTTCTCACTGATGCGGCTGAATTATATAACAAATGAAGACAAGAATATTTAGTAGAATCGGGTCTATCCTTAAAATCAGAAACATCTTCTACGAGAGAAATAGGCTTTGAATTGTGTTGAGCATATAACAGCTGCAAACTGCAAGCATTTATTTGATTCTGAGTTTCTGTGCATTTTATTTCGTTTCACTTTCTGCAAAAAATGTGTTAGTCATAACGATTTACACGTTTCTGCTATCTTACTGTAGATGATCTATCTTCAGACTGCAGACTCTCTGTAGAAATGTCTTTATTGTCATTCAGAACGAATGTCTCTCTATTATCATTCTTACGAATGTCTCTTTACAGATACAGTTTCACTAGCAGATTATAGTTCAGTTACACAGACGATGTAATGACTACGAGATTGCGACATCTACAGAACTTCTATACTAAACTCTTAAGAAGGAACACTTAGTGTCTGTTAGCTCTAGACATGTCAGCCTAATACCGAACGCACCATCTATAAGCTGCTGGCGTTCCTGTCTTCTCACTGATCACTCAACAACTTCCTTCTGACCGCTGACTGCTGACTCTTCTGAACGACCTCCAGTCTTCTCTGACCGCTCTACTCAATTACATATCTAAGTTATTCTGAGGTCCTTGGTAACGGTATCTTGTGATTGGTCCAGCAACCATAAGCCTTCTACCTTAGATTCTCTAGATTGACAATAGGAGTTTACCAGGAAGGTTGTCCTTAGTTAAATCTACATAATTATACTTGGCCAATGGAAGACTATATCTGACGCTGATAGATCACTTTTACTGGAACCTTCCAGAACCTGCACCTGTTTAATAATTTGTCTTACCTATTTACCTAGTTGTCAGTAACTAAAATCCTCGCTCGCAGCCTATCTTTGAAGACGGTGGGGCTTTCTATAGGAGTTGACCAGGTGGATATAGTTAATCTAGAGATGTCATAACAATGAATCCTATTCTGAACTCATACAGCTTCTATGGCGCCAGTGTGTCTACTTACTTAACTCTCTTCTGCAATTATTACTTACTTTTATTATTATTATTATTATTATTATTATTATTATTATTATTATTATTATTATTATTATTATTATTACCTACCTAAATCTACTCTGTGATAGTAATGTCACCGGTAACTACCGTTTTACAAGGAAGTAATTGAAGGCTGCTAACTTTAACTTTAACAGAAATTTGACTTTGTATCCATTAAAGAAATACTTTCCGGAAGAGAGTTCATTTTCTCAGTCTCAGCTGATTCAACAAAACCCTTGCTGGAATAATGTGTATCGTGAACTGTTCGGTTTTCATTATATATATATATATATATATATATATATATATATATATATATATATATATATATATATATATATATATATATATATATATATATATATATATATATATGGAAATCAGTACGAGAATTTATTGTAGGTCTAGGCAGTTTGGAGTCTTTGGACTAATGAGAGCTATTGTCATGTTTAAACTCCTCAAAGGATATGCTAACTGCTGATAATAGTACACTCAACATGCTGTCGTTGACATTCAGTTATAGACGCGAGATTAATTCTCTAGGTAATACTCTTGGTGTGTCAGTAAAGGACACGTCTTATAATTATCAGGTCGCAGATTTATAACGCTTACTCGTCCAGGGTTTGGTGGTGTTGTATTTTTGTGTTTTTGTAGGCCTACTTCTGTATTTTTTCGTTTATCGTTTTGGTAATCTTCGTGTTTCTGTTTGAGCGAAATAAAGTATATATTTCAAGACTGTACGAAATAATTTCAGTCGACTCTGTCGTCGCATGAATACAATGCGGCCTTTTATTCGACAATGTTACGTAACAAGAGTACAAGAAGCAGGAAGCATTAGTCTTCTTGATGTAATGTCGTCTTCGAGTTTCACTAATGATTCCTGTTTTTCTGAATCTATGAGTGTTACTTGTCTTAATGCTTCCTTCTTTTTTAGTAACACGCATGGCACTTTACACAGTTCAAGACGATGACAAAACTGACAGAGGTAAAAACTTGATGAAAGTAGGCCTAAGTCGTTCAATATCACGCTGTCTGTCCATATGCCTCTCTGTATTTGTTTATGCATGTATGTATGTATGTATGTATGTATGTATGTATGTATGTATGTATGTATGTATGTATGTATGTATGTATGTATGTATGTATGTATGTATGTATGTATGTATGCATGTGTGCATTTATGTACGAATGAATGAATGTATTTATGTATGTATTCATATAAGCTTATGTATATTATGTATGTGTGCATGTAGGCAAACACGTGTACGTTTGTGTTTGTCTCTTTGTGTTTTTCTGGTTTCTTCTACACGTCGTTAACGAGAAAAATCACATGGACGGAAGAAGATTTTCGTCGAAGATTTGTCTTAGCTGCGAAGAGCTTGTCTGAAATGAAAAGTTAGGAAGGTATTAAGCAGAACCGAGGAGACTCAAAGAAACGCAACAGATGCGGTGCCATCTCCTCTTCATTTCTTTCCTCAGTTCATGGACTCTGGAAGCTGCTCGCCGACTCAAATGCTCAAAAGCTGCATAATCACCGAAACTTTTAATATATATGTCAGCTGGGTCTGTTTATTTGTCTGTCTGTCTGTTTGCTTGTTTGTCTGTCTGTCTGTCTGTCTGTCTGTCTGACTGTCGGTCTGCTGATGGTGTCGGTCGATCAGTCAAAGTCAATGTTCCATTACCCCGTGTAATTGTTGTAATGCATTGTATTGTATCATGTTATGTTATATAATATTATATATTATTATTCTAATTGCATCATATTATATTATACAACAGATCATTTTATATTATATCATATAATTTCGTAATGATTTCATTTTCATCCAATGGTGCAATTACCTTTGTCCATGCTTTCACCCGCAGCAGTATTGACTACTGCAATGTCATATAGGCGGGTCTTTTCTTGGGGTGAATTCAGCTTTGGGTTGAATGGTGGTTACATTTCCAAATGTGATCATGTATCGCTTTACATGCGGGCCATTCTTTGATTGGTTGCTGGTTTCTCGGCATATCGAAACTATAGTGTGAATCTGGCGATGCCAGTTGGGGAAGTGCCATAACCAGACTTCGACCGAAGATCAGAAAAGCTGTAGTTATGACGAGTTGTGGCAGAAAAAAATGGAGGTAATTAATTCGCACCCATTGCCGTCAATTGGCTCGCGTCAGTAACTGATAAATTGTCTATCTGATCTGATCTTATATTCTCTTAGCTCCTCTGATCGTATCTTGTGGGGCGTGGTGGCTCAGTGGTAAGTTCGGCACCTTGTGACCGGAGGGTTGCAGGTTCGAATCCCACTCTAGCCGCTGCGTACGGACCTTGGGCAAGTCCTTCACTCACAATTGCTCGTGGCGCTTCGGCGTGAAAATTCCGGCACAGTATACCAATGCTGTAGTCGGGAACGCCTCTGAGTAGTAGGAGACTTCAAGAGGCGCTATAGAAATATCCGGAATAATCTTATCTCATCGATCTAAGCTGATCTTATGTGACACGATTTTATCTTTCCTTAATTTATCTTAGCTTTTTATCTCATCTTTATCTTTTCTTATCTCATCTTATCTTATCTTATCTTATCATATCTTATCTTTTCAGAAAAAGCAAAGTTTCTAATCTCTTCTTTGTCTGCGCTCTGACACGCACTGCAGTATCTTCCGATATTTTTTCTTGTGCCTGTCACAGCAGGATGCTTTCAACTCCAATTTCGTTAGCATCAGGTCTATGTACAACGCGCATTCTACCTACTATCGTCCCCAAGTTGCCTGTACAGGCTATTAATTTTATCGCTACATTTGTCGTGGAACATCAACTGCTCGGCATCGTCATCAACAACTGCAGCAGCAGCAACAGTGGCTGCGGAGGCGGCCACGGTGGTGGAATACTGTCCATCTCGACGGAGAGTAATCAGTGAAGCAGCGAGGATGCTATGACGAGCGGATGCAGAGGATCGTGATGAGGAATCGGTCTCAGCAGCCCGTTGGTCAGTAACGCAATCGCTTGACCACTTGGAACCGTCTGTCGTCGGACAGTTGTTGACCAGTCGCTGCAGCAGCTACAGTCGCTGCATCGGATAATGACAGACGCCGATCGCCAAGTAGTGGATTACACGTGACAATCTGAATCAAACGGAAACTCAGAGACACGCAGGCAGACTGAAAGACATATGTAAGGCGGCAAGTGAACATTCGCAGAGGAATACAACGACGATAGCAGAAGGAGAAGAGAGAGGAAAAGTCTCAGACTTTTGCAATAGGCAGAAAGTAGGCCTAACGAACAACAGATGAAAGAAAATCTTACCGACAGTGGTAGAATGAAGAAATATAGGGATAAAGATATGGAGAAGAAGTAAATGAAGAAAGGACCATATACGGAAAGAGTTAGGCGGAAATCTGAGTCTTCATTCTAATGACATTGTCCACATCTGCAAAGGCCACAAAGTAGAAGATGCTCAATTCCATCTACCGCTTCGCCGTTTCATTAACGCTCTTTCTTTGCGCTAAAGGTAAGTTGGTCTATCTTTTGTATGCATAGAACCTATGACGGATACTTAATATACGCAAAGATAATTAATTATAACTAAAAATTATCGGTTCCAGAGCTTCAATTATTTTCTGTTTTTTTCTCTTTTCTGTCTTTGCTATTTAGGCCTTCTTTGGTCCTTTCTTTGGTTCTTTCTTTCTTGGTTTGTTCTTTATTCCCTTTTCTGTTTTTCCTTCCTGCTTCTTCAACAATGTAGTTCCTTTCTATCTAAATCGTTTTAAATTCTATTTGCAGGTT
This sequence comes from Allolobophora icterica, assembly GCA_963556255.1. Taxonomy (NCBI): domain Eukaryota; kingdom Metazoa; phylum Annelida; class Clitellata; order Crassiclitellata; family Lumbricidae; genus Allolobophora; species Allolobophora icterica. The sequence continues at coordinate 16,439,430 of OY744606.1, forward strand.
CTATCTCCATATGACCGACTGTTTAACCTCTGGGTTCAATCGGTGGATACTTTATTAAGCACCGCGCATGTTCCTTAGTTTCAATAGTTTATGTCATTTCATTGAAGACGATTTCAGATGATTTCAGTTCAAAAGGAAAGATTTCTCGCTTAGTTGGCGTTATCATGTTTTTGCTTAAGCAGAAGTATTTTGTAATCAAAGAAATGAAAACTATTCACGGCGGTGTCACACGAATCTACAACACTCAAATTTATAAAGCGCTACTCTAAAGTTAGGTACAGGGCACCAGCGTATTCACGAGCGCTGCATTGTGTCAGAGGGATTGCCCAGAGATCGATGCCCAGTGGAGGTACGACTCCGGTACCCCGGAGAGACCAGATAGAGGGAGAAGCGCAGCTGCTACGGCGGGTTTCGCTGAGGACGAGAAAGTTTGGAAGGTGTATGATCGAATGAATTAGGATAGGAAGTTTTGATGAGGTGGGACTTCAGTTTGGAGTTGAAAGCCTGTAGGGTGATGAGTAGAGTGATCTGAGGCAGATGATGGTGGCAGGGGCGTCTACCCCCACCCCTAAGTCATTGAAGCAACGTCCCTTTTCCCCCTCTTCCCCCTCCCCGTTCCTTCCCCCTCCCCTTAAAATGGTGGCACACACATTGACAGATCTTCCCCCTATTTCTTGGATGGAGCATTTGCTCCAAGGTTTCTATGGTGTAGACGCCCCTGGATGGTGGGTGAGTGACGGTATTGGTGGAACAACTGAGAATACGCTGAATTCAGAGGAAATTCGTTCCAGAGTCGAGGTGCGGTGTGGGACATGGATTGATTGGAGAACTTGAGGCGAGTGTTGACCATGGGACGGGAGAGAGTCAGATATGATCGGGTAGAGCGGGGTGGCTGGATGGTGAAGAGTTCTCGAAGGTACTTTGGCTGGGAATAGTGTAGGGAGTTGTAGGTTAGCGATAGGACTTTGAAATGGATGCGCTCAGAGATCTTTAGCCAGAGGAGTGGTTTACGGACGGGATTGGTGATGCTTGGATGTCCTGGTGACAGCTCAGGCGAGTGAATTTTTTATGAGTTGCAGACGCTTAATTTTTGTGGATTCGAGGCTACGGAAAAGGAGATTTCAGTAATCAAGCTTAGAGTGGAAAATGGAGGTAGCGATAGGGGAAGCAGTTTAAAATCCAAGCACGGATCAAATGCGGCGGACGTCACAAATTGCATGAAGCAGATACGCGATGGTTGGGAAATGTGCAGAGGATAAAGAGAAGTGGCCTTAGGACGGAGCCTTGAGCGACACCATAAGGGAGCGCGATGGGTTGTTAACAGAGCTAGATAATTTTACAGAAAAGAAGCGGGAAGACAAGTGGGACTGGAACCAGCATAAAGCAATGCCATACAATGTAGATGCCATACTAAGAGGTCAGCCGAATGATAAGTAGGACGTGATCGATGGTGTCGAAAGCGGCAGAAATGTCGAGGAGATGAGACAGGAGACTTGTTGATGACTAAAAGCAGGACCATTTTTTTATCATACCTTCTCTTGCCCTATCTTAATTACTGATTGTATTCGTCTTACCTCGCCATTCTTTTTCTTCCTTAACTAATCTTATGTTACATCATGTTATGTTACAATATGTTACGCTGTGTTATGTTATGTTATGTTAAATTATGTTATGCTATACTACGCTGTGATATGTTGAATAGGGTGAGCGAGCCAAATGTTCTTCTAGCTATCCTCTGCATGCAATCTTGGTCTCCGGATATTACAAACGGTAGAAAGCAATGACTGTCAAAACAAATTACTGCGAGTCTTTTGAATAACATTCGTTATACACGCCTCTCGTGATATGCTCAAAACTCCCTAGGAATTTACTAGTTGTCACTATCATTTGTCCAGTTTATATCTGCTGAGGCTAAAGAACCTTCTAGAAAATCTACAACTTAGCCACTTGACATTTGCATGATTTCACCAAGCCTACGTAGTCACCATCTAAAATGTCTGGAAAAGACACGAATGCAAACAACAGACTGTGAATGGAGAGAGAATGGATGAATATATAGATGTGAATGGAGGGAGGGAGGGATGGAGGGATGAATATATGGATGAAGAATGGATGGATGGAAGGATGGATGGATGGATTGATGGACGGACGGACGGTTGGATGAATAAACGGGTAAATGGACGGATAGAGAAATGGATGGATGGAAGGGAGGACGAGAGTGAATTGAAAAGTAGGGAAGGCATGGTGGAGGATTGAAAGACTAGGGGCAGAGTTAGAGGGCAGAGTTAAAGATTCAGTGAGGAAAGAACATGAATGGTAAACAGAATGGAAAAGAGAAAGAGGATAGATCGTATCGCGTGGCTTAGTCTAGAATTCTTTTCCACTCGTCCAGCTTACCTTCTAGATTCTTCTCCAAAAAGCTGCTGCCTATATGCATACTATATGCATTTATCTGTTCAGGCGTTTGTATTGTATAGGCGCGTGTATATACGTGTTCTTATGTGAATGCGCATATATTTGGATGTATTCATGTTCAATAATAACTAATCATACATAAAGATGGATGTCAAAGTCACCTCTTAAGCGATTACTAGGCGTGACGCGTTGCGATCAATCCTTTCCGACGCCGACGATTGTGGCAAAACTTCTAGAGATCAAGCAACTTTGCCGCTAAGTAAAAAAAACCACTGAGACTGAAAGTCATAAAAAGACAGAGATGAGGAGACAGACAAACAGAGAGGAATGGGAATGGGAAGGGAAAGAATGGATGACGTGGCGAGAGAGCAATTAACGGCACGCAAAGCACGGAAAAATGCCTTGACGCAGAAGACTTATCTGTTTCTCGCGAGCATTGGAGAAACGACCGGTGTCCAATAACAACACCGAACAGTTTCTTAGACTTCAGAGCTGTCAACTGTTGCTTTTCCCTTAGGCGAATTCTTCAAACTAATGACAAGCTGTGCAAGTAATTTCTTGGACTAACAACAACGGATTTCAGCCTTCCATTGAAATAAGAACAAGGAACTTCAGGAATTCCTCAAACTGACAACAAGGGACATAATTAGCGATATCTTAGCCTGACAACAAGGAGTTTAATTAAGCGATTCCTTAAACTGACAACAAGAGACTTAAATTAGCGATTCCTTAAACTGGCAAGAGACTTGACTCAACGATTTCTTAAGCTGAGAAGAAGAGACTTGGTTAAGCGATTCATTAAAACTGACAATAAGAGACTTAACTAAACGATTTCTTAAACCAACAACAAGAGACTTGACTAACCGATTCCTTAAATCGACAAGGAGAGGTTTAACTAAGCGATTCCTTAAACTGACAACAAAAGAGTTAACTAACCGATTCCTTAAATTGACAACAAGAGACTTAGCTAAGCGATTCCTTACACAGCACACTGGCAACAAGAGAACTAAATGTCTTGGACTGGTAAAATGAAGCGTTTGCAATTCTTAGACTGGAAATTACGAAACTCTAGCTACAATTTTTGGACTAATAAGTAAGTAAGTAAGTATATTCTTTATTGGACCACCTGCAAACACACTGTGGTTAATATATGGACTTTAGACATTTCTTCAACTATCACACAGACAGACGCATACAAACACACAGACAAGACTGAGGGATTGTATACCAGACACCGACGGAAAACGTGAACACGCGATCTGTGAATAGGCTTTCGTTTGTATTATGGTCAAAAGTAGCAAACGGGTCAAGTCAATTTGGACAAGTCTTAAACTTAAGACGCCATCTGTTGGTTGTATTGTGCATTTGCACCATCGGTTAATGCCTTGTGCTTATAGAAGTTACAAATTTATAATTCCAGTGATACTGATGACAATGATGGCAATGACGACGATGCTAATGATAATGATGATGGTAGTGATGATAATGATAACCTAAGTCACTTGTCTTTTCCTTCAGCCGTGGCAGTTTAAGTTGTCAGTTTCAGGAGCGCCTCTGAGTAGGTATCTTGAAGGGGCGCTACACAAATTCTCAGAATGAATGAATGATGACGATGATAAGGTAATGATGATGATCATGATAATGATGATAATAATGATGATGATGATGATGATGATGATGATGATGATGATGATGATGATGATGATGATGATGATGATGATGATGATGATGATGATGAAGATGATGATGATGATGATGATGATGATGATGATGATGATGATGATGATGATGATGATGATGATGATGATGATGATGATGATGATTATGATGATGATGATGATGATGATAATAATAATAATAATAATAATAATAATAATAATAATAATAATAATAATAATAATAATAATAATTAATGAGGCTCTTGGGCAATCGTAATCGTAATCGTAATCTCCAATTTTCTAAAGCGCCACTGTAAAGCTGAGCGCAAGGCACCAGCTTATTCACGAGCGCTGCGACGTATCCGAGGGGTTGTCCAGAGATCGATGTCCATTGTTGGTCCGAGTCCGATTGCCAGAGAGACCAGGAAGAGGCAGAGCAGCTGTTATGTTGGGTTTCGCTGACGACGAGAAGGCTTGGAAGGCAGAGGATCAGATAGATCAGGGTAGGCACCTCTAAGTAGGCGAATTGCTGATTAATGATTGAACGAACGAATTAATTAATGGACAAACTATTTAGCTTACCAATAAAACACTTGGAAAAGGTCCTCTAGAACTAATCAACTGGACGTGACAGTAGCAAGTACTACTTGTTTCGTTTCATTGGTATCACGTCTTAATATAAATCTGAACTGAACTTCTGTGTCAGAAACTGTGTGAGAAATTTGTAATAAGACTACGTAACTTAAGTCGCAATCTTTTTGAACTTATCAGATATAATATTATTTCAACTGCTTTGAGTACTATTCGTGATTTTTAGTTTTTAGTCGGATCTCTTAGAATCTTCAAAGGTACGATTAGCACCTTGCGAAATATGCAGGCCCTACTTGAGCCGAGAACTTGAATTTTGGTGGCTACAGACGGAAAAGGTGAATACTAATTAATTTCCAACGCATAACTGCCTCCGATACTTGACCCGTTGATGTAAGTTTCTGGGATTTGACACAATAGAATCAACGTAATTATTTAAGCACATATACTTTTAGGCGTTTATAGGCCTATAGCGAATTTCGAACATCACAAAGGTATTGAAACATATCTATCTAGCAGATATAAAGAGGTACGTCTATGCTCCGCATGAATTCTGAGTAATTTCTAGTAAATGTTGGCCTAATAATCATAATCCACTGTAAATTGAGATTTAAGTGAAATGACGCCTTCAAATAATGCAATTTAAAAGTTTAAAGTGAAATTTATATGGCGTTCCTCAAAGTCTTATAACAGCTGCTCTGTCTCTATCTGACAACCGGACTCAGACCTCTACTGGACATCGATCTCTCTGCAATCCCTTGGACACAACCCAGCGCTCGTGAATACGCAGGTGCCCTGCGCTTAGCTTTAGAGCAAACGCTATATAAACATGGAGTTTTCGTTAATGATTACGAGGCTTTTGTACATGCATGACAGCGTTGAAGTTAAATTTCTAATTAACTTAGGTTTATTCAACATCCTAGCAACAGAAGATTGCCAGACAAAGGCCCTTAGATGCAAATGAAGCGAGCGGCTTGAACAAAGGAACCGAGTGCCATTGTGCGTCCATTCCCCGACTCTACAGAAAATACTGTTATAAGGAATAATGCAGCTTAATTACGTCCACCTCCGCAAGACATCATAAAGAATGCAAAAGATTAATTTCAATAATTGATAGCGGTTCGTAAAAAAATTACTTGCGTGGGCGTGCTGGAAGAATTGGGTCCTAGCTGCAGATGTTCCAAGTGTTTGATCGTTTGGATTAATGGAAACGATGGAAAGTAATTTAAAGCAGAAGCTCCTTCATTATTTAAAAGAAACTGGTTTGCTTGTAATAGGACGTGGCGAAAAAAGCTAAATGAAAAATGCATTAACCTTAACCTACAAATTAACCGACGAATATCATCAAGGGAAAATTCTGCACGAGAATTACGCTGATAGTGTCCTTGAATTTGTTATTATTCTAGCGGGTTTAGCGTGTCTAATCATGAAGTCTCGAGGTTGCTGGACGAAACTATTCGTCTTTCAGTTAGCCTTCTGAATAAGAGAATAGACCACATTTAATGTGACCCACAATTTTACTGGTATGTTACTTTAGAAAACAGATACATTTTGTGTAAAATTGACTTAAGGTGATACAGGTGGCCCAGAAACTTTCTTCTCGTTTCTGCTTCCCTTTGATCGTTTGGTGTTATATCATCACCGGTCTAGGTAGATGCGCCCAACCGTATTGTATCTCATTGTACCTAAAAATATTATTGTATTACTATTGCTTTGTATCCTACTGTATTGTATTGTATTCTATTGTATCCTATTGCACTGTATCCTATTGTCTTGTATCCTATTGCATTGTATCCGATTCTATTGCATCCTAATCTATTGTATCCTATTGTTATCATCCTATTGTATTCTATTGTATCGTGCACTCTAAGCCTTAATCTTATTCTATCCAATTGTATTGTATCAATTGTCCTATTGTAATTATCCTATAGTATTGTGCCCTATTGTATTGCATCCCATCGTATTGTATCGTATTGCATTTTGTATTGGTAAATATATTTCGTATTGTATCGTATCAATGATCGGATATGCGCTTTGTTGAAACAAGCAGAATTCTCCAAGAGAAGAAGCCTTAGCCTACTTTCCTGAGATTAATCGTCTTGATGTCCTGAGTTCAGTTCGCAAATGATCGCTTCCCACTTTAGCCTATTTTTGGCTTCGCTGAGCAGTAGATCATCGACGAGGACGAGCAGCCAGGGGGTATTAAACAGGACCCTGACAAGCCTGCTAATGACTATAAAGGCGCTACATCAAATGGACGACCTCCAGCACATGGCCTGAAACTATCCGCAACACTGACTGCAACGATTTATGATACCCTTGCAACACGCTAGGATTCCGAACTTCAACTGCGCCCCGTTAGATACAGCGATTACATCTGTACTGGTCTCTGGCTAAGCGTCTGTGAATAAGATAGTTTTCATGTCATGTAACACAGTGTAATGTAAATCTCCGAAATGTCTCAGCGCCACACAAAAGCCAACTCAAGGGAGACCCGTTTACACGCTGGCGCTACATCAAATCAAGTCCGCCATAGCCAGGTTGTTTGGTCCGTTTCGGTGCCAGGCCAGAGTCCGGAGGGGGTCAAGCCGAGGAGACAGCATGGTGCTGCGGTAGAAGTCGCTGATGATGTGGCCATGAGGTCATGAGTGGGGAAGGTCATTCCAGATCGAGGGACCGACTACGACAAACGCGCGGTGCTTGGCAAAGGCCCCAAGGCAGTTCTAGCCCTGGGAACAAAAAGACGCCAATGAGGTGTCAAAAATCAGGACCCTTTATTCAGAGATAAATAATGATGACAGCGATTCGTGTCGATGTCCTTCGTAAAAACCAAAACAACCAACGGGTCGTAAAATTAGCCGACATCCCGCTGACTTCATCAATCACGCTCCAATCAAATCAATAATGACGACACGTAATGAAACAGAAGCGAGCGAACCTGCAGGTCGTCGGCGCCACAAGGAGACCGCGTCAGACGTGTCGCGCGTAATTAGTCTTGTGCAGAGTCTCAGATCGGGCGTTCCTGGTTATTAGGTTTAGTCGCAACGAAGAAGAAAGATCGAGTTACTGCATGGCGATGCCGACTTTGAAGATGATCCATCTGTTATATCGTATCTGACGACAGTTTTTTTTTATTAGAAACACTGCAATAAATTGCGGATGGTTTCAAAGTGTTTCAGAAGACTCTGGTTGCCCTATATTCATTCCTCAGCTACGTCATCGTATATTTCCAGTTTTTTTTGCTAAGCCAGAAGACTTTGGTATCGTCGTCACTGCCGTGTAGATCTAATACTTCACCAATGCGTTTGTTCTGTTGTATAGGCCTATGTATACAATGTTTTTAAATAATATATTGCAATGACGTGTCGATAGTTTTAAAGACGTTCTTTGTCAAGTAATACGTATATCTCTAACAATTATTTCCGCAATACCTGTTCGTCCACGTATTTTTCAAAGATGTTTATTTATTACGCTATTCAGCCAGGCTGCGAATTGTAGAAAAAAGACTTCGGGGGGTTGTTAGACTTTGACGAGTTTGATCCATGTGAAGTCGAACATTTGATCCGTATATTGCAAACTGAGAAAATTAAAAAATGCAAAAAGAAAGCTTAAACTCCTTGAAGTTATGACACTGCCAAATTTATTAGTATACAATTCACATGGTCACAATTCTCAAAATAAACCAGAGCATTACTTTATTACTTTATTAGTAACCCAAAAAGTGAATTGTGAAAGAAAATGCTAAAATATAATGTACAATATTATCGCACTAGCACAACTGAATGGGTTGGAAACGACCCCCTGGGGTGTGCAATGAAGGCTTAACTGTGGTGTCCTTATAAGGAAGACTAGGGGGTTGAACCGTTGACCCCCAACCTACAGACAATTCTCACCCTGCATTCAGTTTCTTTTTTGTACAAGATATATTGGTGTGACTGAATGCTATAATGGGTTCATCCTTCACATAGGCCTTTATGGTGAATTACAATTGTCGAGGGAAACCTATTTGCTAGCCATCATAATTCATAAATGTTTATGACTCAGTGAATATAAAATTAATAATTCAAATAGCAACTCATGAATTGATCACCCAGAGTCCCTCCTGACTGAGGGACTTTGGCCGAGCAGTTATCATGTATTTAGTTTCTAAATCCATAGCCCGGCTGTAACCATGTGGTCATACTCTTAGTTGGCGAATTTGGTTTTTTGCGTATCCGCCAAAAAAGCTTCCAACCCATACCAAGTACAACTATTTACCTCTGAGGACTGTCGTTATTATTACTGTTATTATTATTAAGTAAAAAGTTGTTAGAGAGTGTCATTATATATACCTTATCTACTGTAATGCAGATAAGTTCTTACTGACATTTCATCGTCAGAATTATTCCACTTGTCGTACTAACTAGCATTTATCCAGGGTTATGAATATGTTTGCTGGGGACATTTGGAGTTTAGATCAGAAGATCCAAAATAACTGATTTTCGTCGATTAAATGCGAATAAAATAAATCTGGTTTCAATTTTGAGACATATGGCGGATAATTAATGGGCCCACTACATTTCAGAGTACTTCGGCGTGAATTGGTAGTAGGAACGATAGTGACGATAGTAGGAACACTGATGATAGTAGGAACAGTGACGATAGTAGGAACAGTGACGGTATTAGGAACAGTGACGATATAGTAGGAACAGTGACGATAATAGGACAGACAGTCACTGTAAGAACAGTGACGATAGTAGAAACAGTGACGAATAGGAACAGTGACGATATAGCAGGAACGGTGACAATATAGTAGGAACAGTGACGATATAATAGGAACAGTGACAATGATAGGAACAGTCATTGATATAACGATAACACAGACACATCCTAACGATATGGAAATCTCGTCTAACGGCAAAAACAACAATAAAGACATCAATTGCTTCATTAGTTTCGCGTTCTCATGCTCTCTATGTATCTGTGTCTATTTGTCTCTATCTCTCTGTCTCTGTGTCTGTGTCTGTCTCTCTCTCGGTTGCACTCCAGACCTGGACTGAATTCTGGTAATTTGCTGATTGTGTCGATAGATGGCACTATACGACGGCTCATTCTGTAGCGCCTTTTGTGTGGCGATCTATTTATCTCCATGGACCAAGAAGCGAGAGCGGACAACCCGAAATAATAATTCCCCACTCGTTAAAATCAAGCGCTGGTGGTTATATGGGCAGCTGACCGAGGAATGCGATTTGGTTCCACTGTTGGAAGCTGATGCAATTGTATCTGCCCGTTCTAAGTCGTTATTTGTGTGGATTTTGCGTAGATCAGGTGCTGGAGATATAAGCTTTTCTAATGACAAGGTATGCGCCTGGGGTTGTGTAATATACTCGCAGCGGTCAGTGGTGATAAGTTGGCCTTTCGTAATCGTATTCGTAATTCCACAATTCTAAAAACGCTACTCTGAAGCTAAGCGCAGGGCACCAGCTTATTCACGAACGCCGCGTCGTGTTAGAGGAGTTGTTCAGAGATGTGAAATGAAGACCCGAGTCCAGTTGCTTGAGAGATAAAATAGAAGAGGCTGAGGAGCTGCTAAGGCGGATTTTGCCGAGGACGAGAAAGCTGTGGGGCCCTAAGAAAGACTGGATGTTGAACCCTAATCCCCCGACAATTCTCACCCTGGCCTGTGGTTTGATAATTGTAGCCAGCACGACTTCGAATCCTAAGCTCCACCACTACCCTACCTCTGGTAGTGCCAGTCCCAAGCCTGGAGAAAGGAGGACGGCGACGCTAATCATCTTTGTTATGACATAGTGTCGTTAAGCAGGAATTAACTCTTCAAATCGTAGTGCGTCATTTGAAGTAGGTAAGTATAGGCCTATAAATTATAATACAAAGCCCGAAACATTTGTGTTGTCTGTCGTCCACAGATCTATCTAGTCTCCTTACATTTTGCGATCGCCTTGTATCGCCCACATGATGCTATAGACTAGATGTCGTTTAACTTTCAGCGTTGCGAGCTGCAAGTTAGCAACGCCAGTCTCTCTCTCTCTCTCTCTCTCTCTCTCTCTCTCTCTCTCTCTCTCTCTCTCTCTCTCTCTCTCTCTCTCTCTCTCTCTCTCTCTCTCTCTCTCTCTCTCTCTCTCTCTCTCTCTGACTCTGTGTCTCTCTTTGTCTCTGTCTCTGTCTCTGTCTCTCTCTGATCAGCTGTCATTCACAGAGGCTGGTCTGTTTATCAAATACCACTTGAAATACCCTTGCAAACTTAGCTCCCTCGTTTGTGTTTAAGGCTTCAAGGTCTGTCTTTGTTTTACTATATTTTTTCTGAACCGTTACACTTATTTGCAATGTCTTAATCGTGACCTTCAACTCAAAATTTCTAAGGCGCCACTTGAAAGATAAGCGCAGGGCACCGGCTTATTCACGGGCGCTGCGTCGAGTCAGAAGGGTCGTCCAGAGACAGTAAGTAGGATTGCTGTTTTGTCTGTGGTGATGGATGACGCATGGCTCATCTTATAAGACGACCGTTGTTCTGCTTTTGAATTGTAGTCATTGGAGATGAGTTCGAGTACCAGTTGATGCGCAACCTGATGCGTAACTACGACCCGAGAGTACGGCCCTCTGTCAATGCGTCCAGTTCCCTCAACGTCACCTTCGGATTGGCTCTGGCGCAGATCATCGATGTCGTAAGTCATACAACGTTTAGTATATAGTTAAATGCAGTACACATGTTTACGCAGCGCTATAGAAACTTCTCAGAAGCGTGGTTCCAGGGTCGAAAGGTCAATCGGGTGAGGCGTAAACCCGACTTCAACAAAGACCGAACACCTGTTTTAACATTTCCACACTTGCGTTGGTAGTTTTTAGCGATCGATAAAAGAAATGCGGAGTTGGTGGCAGATGGCGTGATTTATTCCAAGGACGGTCATCTATGCTAGTACTAACCAGGCTCGATATGTCTTAACTTAAACGAACTCAAACGGTGTTCTAGGTCCAAAAACATCTAAGCAACTGATTCATGCTTTCTACATCCGGTGCTGTTATATCAGGTGTGCATTTACACAGCCACGTATAATTCCGATTCACCGTATTCAAGTCAGCTCAGTGATGCCTACATTTCGAAGAAGCATGATGATTATTTCCTCTCAACTATCGAGATCTCCTCTCGTTTCCTTCTCGAGTGTAGCTGTCCTTGAAGCTGTCTTAAAAACTGGAGATATAGTTACGTTTTGTTAAGGGTCAATCATTTCTTCCTATTAGCCTACCGTCTTCTTTCTAGGAAAACTGTTAGCCGTATCTACTTAAACAGTCATGGCCGCTATAATGCTATTTAATCACAAACCTTTGTGCGTGAAGTTCTTCTGAATAGAAGTTCTCTTGTGGGGGTGCAAGCAACGTATGATTTGCAGGGAGAAGGGGTGAAACACGTCCTTCAATAGTTCGGACTGCCTTCCACTGGTTTTTAATCTTCTTTGGTCTGGTGTGGATCCCTGGACAGAGGCGTTTAGAGACTTGGATATTAGAAACATTTAGTCAGATTGGTGTTGAAAATTTGAGTAACTTGGTGAAAAAATTGGGGATTAGTAGGCCCTATAACTACTTTGCGTGTAAGATAAGCGAGCTGGTTCGGGAGTTTCGCACGTCAACGATTAATTGCATAAGCCTACTAGAAACAAATCCGAAGAGTTTCTTGCAAGTGATTATGATGTGCCTTTTAGCAGAGAGGTGGGATTCTGAGCTAACTATATAAAATATTTTATTGTAATTGAGTAGCCTACATGTACCTATTTCAAACTAAACTGTCCAGAAAATTCGTTGACTGATTGTTTGATCGACACTACAGGCTTACCTCCTCAGCTCAACTATAGACCTATAAGTCCTGTATGTGCGTGTGAAGCAGAAGAGTCGTATGAACAAGTTCGTCTGCTTCAGTTTCCTGCTGCTCAACCATCGCATTGGTATAGTTGGGCACTATAAATACTGAATAAGAGTACAACTTCGTACAGGTGAACAGCTGAATAAGTGAACAGCTGAGTGTAAGTGAGTGTACTGAGGAGCGCTCATGAGTGCAGTAGAGCAGCTGATTAAGTGAATAGCTGAGCACAGAGTTATAGCTACTTGATTTCAATTGAAGCCACAGCGTCGTCTGACGTCTGTGTAAGAGTCTCTGTTACTCCACAGCTATTACCGGCTCACAAGCGCTATCAGTGCAATGCAATGCCTGACACAGTATCCCCGTATCGGGTACAACCCCAGGAATTTCTATCACTGACTTCAATAATTTCTGTAAAACCGATCAGAGGCTGGGCAACTAGCCTAAGAATAAAATCTTATTTCGAGTTGAAAGAACATATTAAAATGTTGCCCGCACGTTCCAGAACTTTCCGAAGTTTAGTACCAAGTCCAATGGCCCAGGGATTGTTTTAACGTGCAATGATACACAAAATGTGCAGTGATGAAAGGCTGTAAACCGCTGTTTGTGCAGGAAATGAATTGTATTTCATAATTATATATGATTTTTATGCGCTCCGGCGCTCGTCATTTGCAGTGATAAATTTTCCTTAAAATATGCCCTGCAATGGCCAAGTACAATAACTGATTTGAGTTCCTCGCGGCCCGTCGAAATCGACAAATTTCGATCTAAAGTTAAAAATTCTCGACTCAAATGTGTCGAAACGTTGAGCAACCCACTGAGCGATTGCCAATTACAAAACCTTTCGCAGATCTTTGCCACTATTGTATTACAATTTTAGCAATTTGGCAGAAATATTGAGCCTACGCGTACTATTCGACCGTTCATCATGGCCGCCGCTGCTGACATCAGCGCTGCGCCTAGCTTAGCAGGGAGCCCACGCGACTGCGGAACTAGGTCAACTTTAGGTCAACTTTTGTAGCGCTATGCCGTACTCTGCATTTCGCCAGACTATTAGTTGAACATCAGTGGCTCGTACTTATTGTATTCGATTGATTAGAGCGGTGAAAGCATCATTTAGTAATAATTAATTCAGTCAATGGATTTGACCTTCGAACGTGCGGTGTTGTAAGTCGCGTGTCTCTAGGTCGCACCACATCGTGTTGACCATAAGCGACGACGAAAGACGATACCCAGACACCTTTGAGGAATCCGCAAAAGGCGCTAGATAAATATCCAGACGACAGACAGGTCCTCCTCCTCCGGCGAAGCTAGGCGCCGACCGATAACATATGTGACGGTCGTGGCGTGCAATTGCTTGAGCCTTTAGATCTGGATGCCATTCATCAGATGTAGTCGCCGAGTAAATCAACCGACCGAGCGAAAGACGAATTCAGTCGACCGAGAGAGAGAGAGAGAGAGAGAGAGAGAGAGAGAGAGAGAGAGAGAGAGAGAGAGAGAGAGAGAGAGAGAGACAGACAGACAGACAGACAGACAGACAGACAGACAGACAGACAGACAGACAGACAGACAGACAGACAGACAGACAGAGACAGAGACAGAGACAGAGACAGAGACAGACAGACAGACAGACAGACAGGCAGGCAGACAGAAAGACAGACACAGACAGATAGACAGACAGACAGAGATAGAGACAGAAAGAGAGACAGAAAGAGAGACAGAAAGAGAGAGAAAGAAAGAGACATACAAACAGACACACAGACACACAGACAGAGACAGACAGAGAGACAAACAGCAAACAGACAGACAGAGACAGACAGAGACAGACAGAGACAGACAGAGACAGACAGAGACAGAGACAGACCGACACAGACAGACACAGACTCAGACAGAGAGAGACGGACAAGGAGAAGGAGGGATACGGAGGCGACTGGAGGAGTGGCTGCTGATGCTGAAAGGGTCGATGCATCTGACTTAGATGGATGCGGAACAACCGGCACAGAACTTATGCATGGTCCCGACAACTATTCAACGCATAATATGGTCCTATAACGTTTTATCCAGAAACATATTTGTATAGAAATCTATGCAGAAATTGTCATTGTGGCCGACAGCTAGACATCTCTGACTACAGTAAGAGAATAATTTAAACATACAATGCAGAACCACTGTACCAGTAATTATATAAAAGAATTACAGTAGATTATTGGCGTCGCCTAGCCACACCTTTGTATCTGTTGTTCACAGAAATTGTTCTAAGAGAGTATTCTTCTCGCTGTTTCCCATTGATTTGTTATATTATTGTGGTTGACAGTTAGACGTTTCTGATTATATTAAGAGCATAATTTATACGTTCAGAGTATTCTTCTCGCTGTTTCTTATTGATGTGTTGTGTTATTGTCCTGACCATTTGTTAATAGATTTTTTTCAACACAAACCGTAGAAAAAGCCAAATAAACAGCCCAAACAATACGCTTGAAGGTTTTATTTATTGAAGGAGCCCAATAGAGTTTTTATGCACAATATAGTTTTACGCAATTGCGAGCCTATATTGCAAAAATATGAAATTGTTTATTTGTACACCTTTCAACGTAACAGCTAGCAACAAACTGAAACCTAGAATCCGACTCACAACTACAAAAATAGCAAATTTATGAAGACGTTAAAAGAGCAATGGAAAAAGAGAGAGAGAGAAAATAGATGTAAAATTGAACACAGCTGCTTGAAAGATATTCTTCGCTATTTTTTCTTGTGTTTCCAATCCTCTTATTTTGATAGATTTACGATTTTGTATTTTCAAATTTGTTGGTTAATCCTAACGTTTATATTTTGAATCATTGATTTAAAATGTTGCGTATAAGCTGAGTGATTTCCACTTTGCAGTTTTTATTCTTACAAATTCTAATCCTGGTTTTCAGCCAAGCAATCTCATCGATTAATTCACAAGTCCCTACATGGCTTCACTTGCTTAAATGCTTGAAGTTCTTCAGTCAAAGCGTTTTCACAGCGTCCCTCAAAGATTAGGCTACTTCCTACTCAAATGCGCCTTCAGTGGTGGTGAAAGGTGCATGAGGTGTTCGCGGTTGAGCTAGGGGTGTTAAATCATTGTATTCTACTCATGCACTGAATAAAAAGACAAATAATTAACTGTAGTTTCTCCAGCTGCAAGGATTAGTCTGGTTGTATTATTGCTGCTGTAGTATCCAAGACAAATGATGCAATGCCTCATTGCCACAAAAACCACGTACACCTCAACCGTTTATAGAGGTCTGTAATAGATGCAAGGCTTGCTTAATTTACCATGTAACCACGAATTTGCTGAAGATTTAAGAACTAGAAAGTTACTGTCCACTTCACTCTTCTTTACAATGCCATCCGCACTATATCTTCCTTCTCTCCTATTTATCCTATACTTTCCTTTACTCTCCCTCTGCTTAACTATGGTAGTGCATTGTTGTCCATTTACATGAATTGTGAATTAACAGAGTCCAAAACTTTTCAAATATTTCTTCTTTTAATTCAACACACAAGAAAACCGTTTGCATTAACTCAACACAACTCTATGTTATACTCTACACTCTACACTGTTCAAAATTCAAATCGTCTACCACGGTTTATTTCTTTTCTCGCCAGAAGTGCGACGTACACAACACCTGCACAACTAGCTAATTAGATATGCAAGGTCGACAACTCAACACCTGTTCAGCCAAGCGCAAACATTGAAGCATTATACACACAAATTACACACACACACACACACACACACACACACACACACACACACACACACACACACACACACACACACACACACACACACACACACACACACACACACACACACACACACACACACACACACACACACACACACACACACACACACACACACACACACACACACACACACACACACACACACACACACACATATACACACAACACTGTTGTCCGCCAAACAGTCAAAAATTGCACATCAATTATCCACCTAACACAGGCTCATCCGAAAGAAATGCCACTGCTCTCAAAAACATGTTGACAGGTATCTTTTCTGGTTTTAGATTACACGTTTTATTTTCTTGGTTATTTTAATGGAGAGTTCATGTGGGTGAGATCGCGAATCGAAGCTGTTGCTGCTTTCTGTTTTCATCAACTTCCAATTGGCGATAAATGCCTTTTATTGGACTACTTAATTTTTGTTATTGTCTTTGTTACTGATGTTGTTGTTATGCTTGCATGTTGTGTTGAATGTTTACGTGTTCGATATAATGAATTATGAATTTCTGTAGCCGGGAAATAGGTTAATTGGTCGCGTGTGTTCTAACTGGACGCGTGTGTCCGGGTGCACTGTGTGCAGGACTTTAACCATCATTTTGGACTTGCACTGTCCGCAAGAACATTATTTGGTCAGCATGTCGAGAGTACCTCTAACGGACTTGGAGAGAATTCAACATTGTCTCAGTTAGAATCTAAGTTACGTAGGGGCGTCTATTCAGCTGCCGAGGCCACACCGTATACGACGCCACCCTTTCCATTAGCTGATGAGATGTTTCTCACACATGTGCGCAATAGACTGCTCAATGGAAAACATTAAATTTCTCACCTTTCCGAAATAAATGGAAAAAAATCTCGGACCTCAATGAGCGTCAAACCCAAGTGATTCAGACAGCTGAGGCCAAAGTACTCTGCATGAAGGCAAACATCCCTGTCACAAAACACCTTTGATCGTTTCAGCAACAACATGGATATAAAAGGCTGAGTGACTGGACTTCAGGTTCAAATGTCATTGCTAATGCATTTTCGTCGGTCAGCATCTAGGGCCTACTTGTCACTTTCCTTCCTACTGACCATTATCTGCGTTATCTGATAGATTAAAGTAGTCGTTGAAGTGCCGCTAAGTTCTTACAATCAACTGCGATGAGAAGAAAACCTAAGGAAAATGTCAACCTACTTTAGTACGATGAGATATTCTGCATAGACCTGCAGCATCTAGATAGGCGAAATACGTACAGGTCTACGAAGTTAAGGAATACATCATATATTTAAGAGTTTTGGCGCTGCGGTAGTGTTAGTGTTGCCCCAAATTGAAACTGTGTGATATTTACTGAAATTAGTCTAACAGCAAAGATTACACTCCCTGTATGCTATGAGAAAAACATTTTTCAAGAAAATATTACAATATCGAGGCAAACTGTATAAACAAACTCTGTCTAATACATCCGGCACGGAGGAATCGAACAATATGAAATCATTGTAATAATTATAAAGTAGTTGAATTTCCTTGTCTGGGACGCGGTGGTGTAGCGGTATGTTGTGTGTCTTGTAACTGGAGGGTCGCAGGTTCGAATCTACTTCAAGCCACTCCGTAGCGACCTTGGACAATTGTCTGTGAGGAAGGCAACGTAAAACCATCTCACTCACCTTACCCCCAGGGTGGCATAAAGCCAATTTCCTTCGGGCAGAGAACTCATCATCATCAGATTGCTCGATTTGGTCACGAATAAGTCAGAACAACTCGGTAGGCTGAAGAATTGAACATATGCGCATTAACGACTATTAACATTTGGCGGCTGACGTAACAACTTTCCATCCAGGGAACTTCATCATTTGAATGTGATTTCGCAGACCATTAGAGATGAGTATAGGATTGGAATGTTCCAGATGATAAGGCTCCTCTCCTCTCTTCTCCTGTCCTCTCATTTCATCATCTTCTCTTCGCTTGTCTGAATTGTTTGAATCTCCTCTCCACTCATGTCATCTAATCTCATCTATTCTCTTCCCATCTTTTCACTTTGTCTTATCTTCTCCCTCTCTCTCTCATTCTCTCTCTATCTCTGCCCCCTTCGATCTCATTTCATCTCATCTATTCTTCCTGCCTGCCTGCCTGCCTGCCTGCCTGCCTGCCTGCCTGCCTGCCTGCCTGCCTGCCTGCCTGTATCTCTCGCTCTAACTCTTACACCTCTTTCCCATGCTCTTTTTTCCTTAGCCATATTCTGTCCAACATTACAGAATTAAGAAAGGCATTACCACCTCTATCAAAAGCTAAGTCACAATGAAACTGGTAACCTTTAACTTCATAGTCAACAATAAGTACAGCCTCATGAACCAGAGTGTAACAGCCTGCAGCAGTAACATATCGCATTATATCGTGTATTGACTAAGTGCAGAAGAATGTGTTCTATAGAATATAAAGCATATACAGTTGAATTGTACTGTATATACATGTACATATAATAGTAAACTAGAGAATATGCATTCTGCACTATATATATATATATATATATATATATATATATAATTATATATATACATAAGGGAATGCACTATAAAAAGTATCCTAAAATACACAAGGGAAGAAATGCATAAAAGCGTATCGTTGGATGGATATTGGATGAAATAACTCAACTTCAGTTTTCGTGACATTGGCATTTGGTTTTACCCTTGTGGCGAATTTCGGTAAGCCGAAATGACAGCCACAAGGCTTTAAAAATATTTCTATTTTGACATGTGTAATGAAGCATGATATAAGAAACGACCATTTATGAGCCTCGTGTGTTGGTCTATGCTGCTCTATATGTTGTCATTTTCCGGCCCAATTGCCACAACGACTGTCGAAGGAGTTAGCATAACATATCACTTCAAGAGTCTATGATTCTCGTGTAGCATAAACGTTGTTTTAGCCAAGAGACCTGACTTAGTCGTTTACAACCGGTTCGATAAACACTGAAGGTACATGAAAATCACATGGAACAAAAAATTGTTATAGATCACTTTTCTAAACGAGCGACTCTTTTAGTAAACGACAACATTAAATTTTGCAAACTTGTTGGGCTGGAAGATGGTTGAATGGTGACACGTTGGCACGAAGATCAGAGGGACGCGGGTTCGATACCCGATAGCATTGTAAAGGTTAACTCATCCTTTTCACTCATTGCACTCCCTGTACAATGAGGACAGATGGGTGCCTTGCATGCTGCCATAATTATAGCTAAATTCGACTCCGGTTAAACTTGTCATCATCTGTTACTACTATGTGATGCAGTCTTACTGTGTACTTGTCAGTTTGAATTTAGTAAGCGAATATTATTATTATTATTATTATTATTATTATTATTATTATTATTATTATTATAATTATTATTATTATTATTATTATTATTACTATTATTATTATTATTATTATTATTATTATTATTATTATTATTATTATTATTATTATTACTATTATTAATATTATTATTATCATCATCATCATCATCACCATCATCATCATCATCATCATCATCATCATCATCATCATCATCATCATCATCATCATCATCATCATCATAATCATCATCATCATCATCATCATCATCATCATCATCATCATCATCATCATCATCATCATCATCATCATCATCATCATCATCATCATACAAAGATTCAATCCGAAAGATAAAAAATGTAATTTTCTTACGGCATTTGTGTACTGTACAGTATATATATGGCGCGTTTGCAATGTGTTAATGGTGTTAAATAAATAGATATACTCAGGCCTACGTTTAGGCTCAATGATTGTAATAATGCTACTCCATATATGTTAGGTTGTAGAGACCTCCATACCAGACTGTTTACAGTAAAGTTTTTCTCTTCGATTTTCACTCACTTTTTCTACCGTTTGCAATTGCTGGGATTCTAAAAGCGAGAAAAACGACCGTGTCTGCTTTTGCTACAACCTATATATTCACAATGCGGAAGCCCATCAACCGTAACCAAGAAAGACATATTGGCCTATTTCTTATAGGTTACATAAATATGGCCGCTGCCAAATGCAGAGGAGCGGAGTGACCAACGAACTGTTAATGATTCGATCGCCATACAAACAAATTGCCTATATGCATTTGCCGACGTATATTTGATACTATGCATTAGTCATGTATACATATAAGTATAGGACCTATTACTGGCGTGGTTGTATATGCACGCTTAGTAGTAAAGCCTTATGTGCTTGGCGAAGCGTTGCGTTGTTCAGAGAAGTCTGGGCACAGTGGGTAGGTCGCAGACTAGCGTATTATATATATATATATCGACATGATACATATAATCAGTGCTTTTTTAGAAAAAAGGTTCCGGAACGGAACAATTATGGGCGGGCTAAAATACCGAGAAAACGGGTTTGGGGGTTCGGAGGGGTCTCAATTAAATTAAAATAACTAAATTATTGTTTTTATTATTAAAATAAATAAATTAATTTCTAGTAGCTGAAAAAAGGTGCCGGAACGCCGTTCCGGCGCGTCCCGGCTGAAAAAAAAGCACTGCATATAATTATGCTTATTGTATTGTATTGTAATGTACTTAAACATTTATAAAGCGCCTCTAGTAGGGTGAACCGTTCAGAGGCGCTCTCAGTGCGCAAGGCCAAGAGAAAAGAAATAAGTCTTGAGAAAAGCAAAAGAAGACGAGGGGTTACCTGTTAAAATTTGAGAGCGAGTAGAAGGAGACAGTGTATTAGATGCAGTAACTAGGGGCCTATAGGCCTACACAAAGTTTATACTTGGTAGCGCTGCTCGGTGTAAGATGCGAACAATGCGCAGTACGTACTACGCAGTCATTTCGAGAGACGTCAGCTTTGGGTAAAATGCATTGGGTCTATACTCACTGGGCGTAAATAGGTGAAGCCAGCCGTAATTATAAGCATCAATAGGCCTAGTATAATATCTAACGCCTGCAGGGCAGTTGATACGACTGACCTTCAACTTATATACACTACTTTACTCTCTACGTCTCTGTCGATATCTATCTATCTGTGGTTGTATCTCTTTCCATGTCTCGCTGTCTCTCTGCCTCTGTCTCTCTATATCTATCACCTAGATTTTGGAAGTCTCTATCTGTTCGCTCAGTTCCTATTGTTCACTGCATTTTGCATTTCGTTCTCGCCTCTTCCAAATCATTTAACCTCCTTAGGCTGTCGTATAGAACAGATCTTCTGAATATTGACCTGACTACAAAACCGCGCCATTGGTTGATGCGCATTAGCTATCGGAGCAATGTTAGTTACTAATCAATAATAATTCCCATCCCTTTCCGTATTACCCTAGACATTATATAATTATTAATGTGTATAGAGCATATATGTAAAAATCGACTTGAGATGTATTTCATCATTCAGTGGTCGAAAACGCTTGCCTTCCTAAGAAAAAGTCCATAATAGTATACCTCCAGAACTCCTTAGGAAAGAAGAGGAACACATATTACCATGGTCCAGGTATTGCATGACGAAAATGTTAGTTACGTAACAAGTTGTTATGGAGTTGAGAATTTTAATGAGAGAAAACCTAGTTCTGTTTCGGAAATATCCGAGGATCATATTTTAATCCTCACGATTTTTAGAACCAGTTTCGAGGTCTTTAGTCGCTAAAAAATAACTTTGATAACTTTTTGTCAGTCGCGGTGTTTGGTCGGTACTCTTAAGTCTCCTGCCTTTCTACAAGTGACGTTGCTGTTCTTTTATCAGCTCTTCACAACTTTTTCCAGCTTATGTTTCCCATTTACCTCATTAAGTTCTTTTAACAGTATTATTATATTTTAGTTTTTACTTTATAATTTATGTCAACTATCCTCGCTGAAACGGGTTGTGGTCAACTCATTGGCGTGCACCCCTAAATCAAATGAGGCATGGCCGTATTGACCTACCTGGAACCGCTCTTTACCTTCTTTACAGATTGATTGGCCACGTAGATGTGTCTTAAATTCCGCACTGTCATCCCACGGCCGATAGCGTTATGCCCACCGCAGCAGCCCGGGCTCTTGTCCTTCACAGCAAAATAATACCTGGATGCGTCTAAAAAGTGCTTAATTAAGTTATTGTTGTACTTGGTTAAATTCCAATCTTTAGCGCCTTTAGAAGGTTATGTAAAGGCGTTACATAAATATCTATATAGATGCATACACACATCGGTACATACATACATACATACATACACACGTGCATGTTATAGGTACACTCATACATGCTTACATTATGTGACCAGAAGTCAAGAACTACATGTAAACCAAAGTGCGGTATAAGCAGTTGGTAGTAATAAAGCATATACTTATTTACTTATTTATTATATTATAAGGGTAGGCAATATACAAAGGCATATTTCGATATATATATAATTTGTCAAAGAATACGAAATGCATGCCTGTGGTTTTGTTTCAGGACGAAAAGAATCAGATTATCACGACGAATTGCTGGATCAATCAGGTACGAATTTTTTCTTTTATTTATTTCAAACCATTATTCGTCAATAATATTGCACGTCTTCGTAGAGCCGCGCGTGATCAAATAGGTATGCGTTTTGGCCCAACGACCAATGCGGTTGCCATTATTTTGAAGCGGTATCGCTGCATAATTTCATTTCATCTGGACATATATCCACAATAATCGGATCATTAAACTCGACCTTGCTGCCTTCAGTTTCTACATGAACGCTGTGAGGAAGATTGAAAGCCCTTTGTAGAGCTTTTAATTCACTTTCGTGTTGGTCCTCGTATGAAAGTAGTTTGTCCTTAAAAGCATAGGCCTACAATCCCTACGCTGTAATATTGTTATCAAAGATTCGTGTGGCGTTTCTTAAGATACTCACCAGAGGCGCATCCGACTTGACAGTTTTGCGTTATTCGCTTTCCGTGTTAATGATAATAATAATAATCTTTTTCTTTATTAATTCAAACCGACAAACGCAGTAAGATTACGTTGAAACATGACAGTATAATTATCAATATCTTAACTAAACACACGTTATGGCAGCCATGCAAGGCGCCCGCCAGAGGGGGGGTTGCGGGAATCGAACCGCGTACTGCTGCTCTCCTGCTGGTGTCCTGACCATAAGTGTTACCATTACTCTATTCCTCTCCCCATCTTGGGTCAACGAAGACCTAAATGACTTCTATAGCGCCGTTATAAAAATGTCCAAGACAATGAAGACATCAGTTGATGGCTACTTCAACTGAAATCGTAATAATAAAATCATAATCCGCTGTAGAAACCCAATGGAGATGCCTGCTTCTCTTTCACTGGTATGTTTCCATTGCCTCTGCTGCAGGCACACGAGTTCTCCAATCCACCACGGTTTCTATTCTACCAAACGTTGATCTGATGCCCAGTTTAATGATGTGCAGACAGAGCAGTCGTACAGTCTCTCATGCTCATTCTCCCATACGCAGTCATACAGGGGCAGGAAACTTATAGAAAATATCGACTTCAACCCCGCTTTCTCAAACATCGATGCCTACCACCATGTTTGTCTCAAAGTGGTGAGTGCTCCACTCGCTGTTTGCTTTACCTATCATTTCCTTTAGACGATGAAACCAGCTAAGAATGGCTCTGGTTCTTCCTCTCGGATCCAATATATGTGAGGCACATAACCTGTCCACAACCTGTGTCGGTCGTTGAAGTTACTTAACTTTCAAACTGCAGCATATGCGAGAAATATAGCTAATACATATCCATCATTCTGCTTCACGTGCCTTTGAGGCTCTTGACCCAATTAACAGCAGTGGCCTGACAGTTCCCACGGAGCTTCAGTGTTGTCTCTTCCGGATTTTCGGTAACTCGAGAGAAACTATATCTTCCTTCCAACGCCTCGCTACAGTAATCCAACGCGGCTTTAATGCAGTCGCTTTCTCAGAAACCTTTCACAGCCGGATATTGACGAGTTGTAGCCGTTCCAAAAATATTATCTTCTCTCCGGACTGTTTTCAAATAACGAAAGAAGAAGAAGAAGAATTGTAATATGTCTCTTACACGCATTGCTATATTGTGTATATCGAGAAAAGTTCTTCCAATTCGATGCCTGTGCATTTAGCCAGACCGTTCCTGATTCTGTTCTTCATTTGTTCGACTTGAACAGTTCTATATAAACTGCCGGTAACTATATTTATGGCACTGGACTGTGTTTAGTATAGGCGCAACATAAGATCACACCCTAATCCGAATTTATATGCAACAAATGAGAAGTTCGACCCCTGCGACGCTCGGATTAATGGGAAAATAAGTGGCTTTTAGGTGGA
>OY744606.1:16466478-16473978 GCA_963556255.1 Allolobophora icterica
TATACTTACTCACTTACTTTAGTGCTGTGGATTAATCCATTTGAAATTAAGACACTTGTTATTTGTAATTAGTAACTTCTATCGCGTCTGTGTCTTATGCACCTGGCATCAACCAATGGCGCACCAAAACCAAGCCGTAATCAGGTCAATTTCCAGATCACTCTGCTAAGACAGAGAGGCAATCCGTGGTTGGTAATTCAATTAAAAAAAGGTAAGGGGTCGCGATAGTCTAATAGTTTACTTGACTCAACCGAGAGTTCAGGGGTTCAAATCCTCTTCAGGGCAGAATTTCTTTCTAGAATTTGGCTCCACTTGTGCCCCTATGGCCAGCTGAGCTGTAATGAGTACACTGACCGTGCACTATCAATGAGATTATCAGGCGGCGAGAGAGGGCTGGTCACCCGAACTGACATGCCAAGACTAGAAAAAAATTAAATCGTTAGCACTGCATGCTCAAGGCTGCATCCTGGAGGTAGCTCAAGGGACTGTTAAAGAGGTCTCAGGATGAGAACAAAATGTCATGAGCAACTGAGCAGAACGGACAAATACACAGAGAAAGAGAGTTGAACTGGGTTCACTTCTCGCAACCATCCCACCCACGTCGTACATCATTGGCCCAACTTTGGCGTGCAGGCTGGGATGTAGACACATATAGACCTATCAACCCGGTGGCTGCAGGTTTATAATACGCCAGGTTGTGTTCTATAATGCCGAACGCCGTATAGAGTGAATCTTAAATATTTGTGGACCTAAGTGCATGATATCAACTCCTAAAAATGATGCTCCCAATTCAACCGATCGGCAGAAAGCAACAAAATGTAATTTGAAATTTTCCCAAAACTCAAGAAGAACGTATTTTGTCATTCACAAAGATGAGCCAGTTATGATACATCAGATGACTTTAACAGCAGATTACAAATGCCTTTTAATATAAGCTTACATGGTTTTATATTCAGTTGTGACGATCAGAGAACTGACATAAGCGAAGCACGACAGACATAAACCTCTCTGACAACAGTTCGTGATGATCAAACGAGAGATAAAGGGAATGCTTGCATTGAAAATCACGCAGGTGTCTCACATTTCTGTAGTCATCATGTCGCCCAAACTGAATGCCGACATATTTCAACAACTGAGCAGGACATATTCGAACAAGTACTGACCTGCTCTCCGAACATTCTGTTATCGAACGACACAGAGTAAGAAAACCTAGAACAGTCTGGAAATGTTTGTCAAACAGAGGAGACAACTTGTTCGTTATTGCAATAGGATATAATCTCTCAGATGTAACAATATTTGGGTTTGCATCTTGCAATCTCACCAGCGTGTTTTCAAAAACATCGGTCGCCATTCTACGGTTGAACACGTTTAGTGTTGTATAGCAAAAATTCGCAAGGAAAGCAGCACTGACTAAAAAGCATGGCTTTTCTACATGCTTTGCGACCTCCTCAAATACAGCCTGGAATATAATAGGAGGAAATAACGATGTTTTGGAAATATTCTGTATTTCCATGACTTCCTGCAGGCTTGCTTCTTCTTTGCGTCGATAGCAACACACGCGATGGCTACGTTTCACAGAGGAGTCGAAATTAAGGACAGAGTTGCCCAATCCTTGATATTTTCTGTCATTGATGACTTCATCGGATATCTGTTCTGCGCTGGATTTTGAATCGAGTTTCATTTCCTCACAGACACATGCTAAGTGTTCGTAGAAGGATTCACCTAAACAGATGGTTGTCTGAGAACATGTTTCATCAACTGATGTAAAAGAATGCACATAGTAAGCAAATGCCAAATTAATGTCACTTGTGGAGTCAGCTATAGTATCGCTGCCCTTTAATGGAGACATCAACCGAATATGAATCGTGATTGCTTTATGAAGGCTGGTCCAGTGGGACCAGAAAAGAGAGTCTTTTCTAGTTAAACTATCCAACACATAATTCTTCATATCTGGTTCGAGTGGGTTGTCATAATATTCGCGTACTTGAAGTGAATTGCAGAGAAGCAACAATTTATTTGGTATCGCAATCTTAAATTTTCGTTTTGGATATGCTCTTTCGTGTGTCGACATCATTTGTACTATATTTCCGTTTTCACAATGTTTCGTAAGCAATTCAATAACTTTATATAAACAAGGATCATCTCTTAATCCGAAAAGCATGTTATTATTTGGAATAAAATAATTCCGACAACGTTTTTCAATCAACCATTCGATCAGTAGACACAATAGATATGCAACAGAGTTTTCCACATTCTCGTCTTCCCAAAATTCTGGCTCCATTTCCTCACAAGCCCAAAACATCAAAGTCTTGAGAAAATAAGTGCAAAGAACTGTTTTACAATCTCCTTGAACATCCTTGAGAACTTCATCCTTAATTAGTTTCAATAAATGATAGACATACTTCTGAACATCGGTCCAAGTGTGAACCAATATTGTTTCCGCTAAAGAAAATGAAATTCTCCACAAAGTATAATCAGTTGAATTACTGTGTGGAGACTTGGCAACGAAATGACATCCACGTTTAACTATTCTTTCTACGACATTCCTTGAAGGCCACCCATATTTTCTTTCTCGCGATTTCCATTCGACGGCTTCTTCTGGCCAACATGGACAATAAATGCCAAACACTCTGTCCACTTTAAAACGACGAAGTTTACCTTCAGTCTGAAAAAGAATTTTTGATATTTCTTCGCTGTTAAAATCTGCTTCCAGAACTGTAGTTGAAGCGGGACCGCTTTTCGAATGTTTCATTGGTGATTGACTGGCATCATAGAGTCTGACGAAACCGGGATGCGAAATGTCGATTTGAATTGTTAAAATCTTTCCTTGGAATCCGTTTGGGGTTTGGGTGTTGTCGACGGGCAGAGCACAAATATCCAATGGAAAATACATGACATCCATGTCGCTAATGTTCGTCAAGACATAGGCCTATTGAACCGGCATCTCGAAAGCACTGCCGCACAGAAGCAGGCTGTGCGTTTTCCGAATGTGTAGCAGATTGTGAATAAATTCTCCCATTTCTTCTGCTTCATTTTCGCAGCTCATTATTGATTGGCTGTGGCCTAACTCCAAACGGCATGACAACAATATTGTTGCTTATGTCATGATAGACATCATATTGCTGTCCTGAATTATAGTCACAAAACGCTTATCAACTGGATAAGGACAGCATGATTTGAGCTGAACAATTTTTCTAACTACGACTACAGTTTTTAAGCCGTGGTTTCAAATTTATACACGTATATCATGGATGTTTATTTTAGCTGCCTGCCGTTCAGGTCAATTGCTCGATGCTTAGCTCAGGGTAGGCCTATTAGGTGTGCAAATACATGTATACGTGCTTAGCACAATTTCAGCTGGTGACTCAGAATAAACCATGCGGCTGTCTTGAAAACATGCGTGTCATGTAAAGATTCGACAAGCCGTGGTGCTAGGACAATATTGATATACACTTAATAAAGTAAATTCGAGTTATGGCAATGACGGCTTTAATTCCTCTTCCCGCTCCTATGGACAGTGCGGGGAAGGTTACAAGCAATCGGAAGTTCTTCGACATAATTGACAGGACAAAAATATGTGCAAGCGAACATGTTAAAAAGGTCATTAAAATACGCGTTGCAACATTCAAAAATTTTATAGGACACCTCGTCTAATAACATTTCTGAATGCTGCAACGCGTATTTTCATGAGCTTTTAAACCTTTTCGCTTGCACATATATTTGTCCTGTCATCTCCTGTTCAACGCATTCTGCAGCAGAGGATTACTCATCGTTCTCAGACAACTGGTTGAACATCATAGCAGGGTTGGACTCGCACTTTAGGCCATGCGGCTTTAAGTGTACGAGAGATGTCTATTTTCAATCAGTCAAACCAACAAAATTTTATGAAGCGTCCCTTCTAGGTTTCAACTCAGAGGCGCTCCCGACCGAGGCCAAGCGGCAGTGTAGTCTTGATTGACTGATAGAACGAGAAGAAGGAACCCTGGGGAGGTGACGCAATTCTAGGGGAGCCCATTTCATGTTGACGTTCCGATCACAGAAAACGCCCCGACCCTGCATGGTAACTGTGCGAGCGAAAGAGCAACCAGGTCCCCTCAGGCAGGCTGAGGCAACGGAACGGTGGAGCGACTACCATATATGAGACGAGACAGAGATGCAGAGCTCTCGAAAATAGCTGTGGGCCACACCTAAAAGGCAACGCCAAACCAAGGAGGAAATCATAAAGGAGATGCGACAAGGGAAAGGAGGCCAGTGCAGGACATCCAGCGTGTAGTGCGAAGCGCGGTCAGTTTTAGCTTTATTTGGCGACTCCAGAACCCGGAGATGTTGGCGCGTTCGTTTCCCGACTCCGTTGTCTGGCCTCCATGTATGCCTTCACGGTTGTTTCCGAAACACGTGTGTACGAAGACAGCAAGGTTAGGGACAGTCTAATTCTTGGGTCTTTGCACAAAGACACGGTGCTCGAGAAAGTAATCCAGTAGTTTAGAAAGAGTAAAATTGTAAGAAGACAACCGAGAGAGGTGAGCCCGAGACAGGTAGGCCTATTGTTAATTAGAGCGATAAAAAAAATAGTTAACATCAAAGAGCGAATGGTGAGACCTACGTTCTGATCACTGTAGCAGTGTAGCTGCATGAAAACTCGAAAAGAACGACGTACAGACACTGACGGGAAATATCAACCAGTTGCGCGAGATCAAAGTTATCAGATGTCTCCATCATGTTTATGCAGTTGAAGAAGCAATGAACCAGCTTTAGCAGACCACGGCAAGAACATAAAAGAGCTCTTTCGCAGAGCAAAGTGCGCAGATGAGTACTGTGGAGTTACTTTGGCCATAGACGACACAGGAAGTAGATCCAGTGGTAGGTGCATAACCGTGGTGGTGGTGGTGGCAATGGTGATAGTAGTTTTAGTAGTGATATATACACGGCATCACATTTCAAATTATGATATCACTCTTCACCATAATTATTCAACTGCATCGCGTGAGATTACCCTGCATTATTTAGAGTTTTGTAAATGCAATTAGGCGCTATATAAACATTGGAAGTTTCAATGTCTACTGTTTAAGGCGTGGATAGACTACAATCTTCGCTGGAATCCAGAGAATTACGGAGGACTGAAAGTAATCCGCATTCCTTACGACGCCATCTGGAGACCAGATATTCTGCTCTATAACAAGTAAGACTCCTCATCCTCCTCATCCTCATCCTCCTCATCCTCCTCTAAGATACGGTTTCTGAATTCTGCCCAAAGTGTATCTCCAAATCTACATCGGATCATTGAGAGATGTTCTTCTGAATTCGTAAGTCATACATACATGAACACATGCATACAATGCCATACATACATAAATGTACACACATACATGTTGCTACAATGCAGCGTCGAGCATTTTCTGTTGTTGGTCCAACAGTGTGGAATGACTTGCCATCTTTCCTTCGCCTATCTCCTCGTACACACTCGTCTTCCTTCTACACCCTATTGAAGACTTTTCTCTATGATCAGGCATGGCTCGGGAGCGCCTCTGAGTAGAACTCTTGAAGAGGCGCTATATAAATTTTATGGTTGATTGATTGATTGATTGACATGTATTGTATACACATACACACAAACATACATACACGAAGACATACCTGCATACATGCATGAATATATGCATAGTTGCATACCTACATACATGAATACAGACATGCATACATACATGAATACATACATACATAAATGCATATGGCTATTTAATAGAGCCTTTTAAGAACCTCACAAAGGTGCTAAACATGGCAATCTATTATAACATGATAACTAATATAATTAATATAAGCTAATATAATATAATATATAATATAATAAATATAATAGTCTAATATTATAATATAATATCAAATGCAATATAGGCCTAATACATAACACAATATATCTTAATTAATATAATATAACTAGTGTATTTTCCCGTCATATCATGACGTCATAATATAGGCCTATAATGTATCGTTACTTATCCCCGTCGTCAAGACAGCCGTCGTGAACACAACCTGTTTATGTTTCACAATAGAACAGAAAGCGTTTGTGACGTAGCGTTTATCCGGACGGACACTATATGGAAACTATATGTATAGATAATATAATATAACATAATATGTCATATGTCATATTAATATAAAATAATATAATATAATACAACAAAATATAATATCATATAATATAATATAATAAATATAATCTATACATATAATATCCATATAGTGTCCGTCCGACGATAAATGCTACGTCACAAACGCTTTCTGTTCTATTGTGAAATACCGTTTGTGACGTCAGTCTTGACGACGGCGATCAGAGCATTTTAATCAACGATATAGGCCTACTCTGCCGTCATAATTATGACGGGCAAATACACTAGTATAATATAAAATGCAATATAATACATAAAATAATATAACATAATTAATATAATATAACAATATAATATAGCATAATATGATAAATGTTATATTAAAATATTATATTATATTATATTATAATAATATATTTAAGGCTGGTACTGATTAAACAAATTAATCAATTAATCTTCAAAATATAACTTCGATTAATCGATTGAATTCGATTAATTTGGTATATGTTGCGTAAATCGTGAAAAACTTTTTAAAATGTAGTCACTGATTCAGTTATAAGCAAACTTTTTATTGCAATGAAAACAGTTAGGCCTAATTTTGTTGCTATCTTCGACTTTTTCATAGCATTTAGCCTACCTTAATTGCAAAATGATCGCTTAATTTTCCACCCAAACGCTTCAAATCTTCATTGTTCGCAATATTGTTAACTCCGGAAATAGACCGTTCGACATCATGAAATTAGTAAGAAAATTAATCGAACAAGCCGAATTTAATCGATTAAACTTATTGACGATTAATCGTTAAAACTTAATCGGTAAAATGCGCAGCCCAAATTATATTATATTATAATATAACACGCGAAAGCACCATCTGCTTATCAAGTGGTCACACATCAGCAAACGATGCATTTGATAGCTAAAAAACCTAGCTTATACGGTTCTAGTGTGTGAGGCGCAGGGCATCAACCCGGAAATGCGGCTGTCTATCACGAGTCAGCAAATGAGCGATAAAATGTACGATTGGGCCAATTTTATAACTTTACGTTATACAGCCGAACTCATAGTTTGTTGGGCTACTTTGGAAACAACAGCTTTATGGAGACCTAGGGTTGCAACATGAGACGTACATCTGCCGTGTTGTTGTCTCCGATTCCCTTGTGTACTGAAACGGACAAGTTCATTGCCTTTGGCTATGCGACTTAAGCGTATTAGGTTTTGAGTTTTATAGATTTATGGATTCTGCCAGTAACGATTTACTGCCCACGGCAGCTACGCAAACACTTACAGTTATTATTAGGATGAAATATAATAGTCCTGCGAAATTCAGAATGATGACAACAGGGTAAAAAAAATAATATATTTTGCTCTAGGCCCTAACCATTAAAAAATATAC